>JAPYXD010000137.1:600000-1042500 GCA_030998225.1 Diplolepis rosae | reverse complement strand
CCGCGTAATACGCGAGATCAAACGAAATCTGACCTAAATAAGGTGGCAAAGTAATGCGCGAATTCTTAGTACAGAATTTTAATATAAAGTGGCCAAGTAATGCGCGAGCTCTTCGGACTCTGGCTTAAAATTATGTGGCCAAGTAATGCGCGAGTTCAATGGACGTCAGGACTGATATAAATACAAAAATAGGCGCGTAATACGAGAGTTGAACGCAGTCTGACCTGAAAAGAGTGGCCAAGTAATGCGCGAATTCTTAGGGTTATAAGAATTTTTATAAAGTGGCCAAAAAATAATAATTAACACTTAGGGTCCTTAGACTCTGACCTGAATAACGCGGCCAAGTAATACGCGAGCTCTTCGGACTCTGGCTTAAAATTATGTGGCCAAGTAATGCGCGAGTTCAATGGACGTCAGGACTGATATAAATGCACAAAAAGCCGCGTAATACGCGAGATCAAACAAAGTCTGACCTAAATAAGGTGGCAAATTAATGCGCGAATTCTTAGTACAGAATTTTTATATAAAGTGGCCAAGTAATGCGCGAGCTCTTCGGACTCTGGCTTAAAATTATGTGGCCAAATAATGCGCAAAGTTAAATGGACGTCAGGACTGATATAAATACAAAAAATAGTCGCGTAATACGCGAGTTCAACGAAACCTGACCTAAATAAGGTGGCCAAAAATGCGCGAGTTACAACGAAATCTGACCCAGACAAAGTGGCCAGATGTAAGAACATAAACCGTGAAGGGACGACTGAAACACGGTGGGTCCCAATTTCTCATTACACATTTTTTTTATGACCCTTTTTTAAGTATAGGGTTGTAAATCTTAGAAAGGTTTTCTATGTCGGTTCTAAGATTCACCGCATCGTTCGTACCTGCAATGTGACACATTTCCAACAGCAACCTTTTTTTGTAGTTTTTTTCGTTAGCTAAGATTTTTGTTCTATCAAAATCGAAGAAGTGATCTCTTTCAATCGTATGTTTTGTTAGCGCGTTTTGTTTATTGGGGCTTTCTCTAATGTTGTTTTTATGTTCTTTTAGTCTGTTTTTAAGGAATCGTTTCGTTTGACCTATATAGACAGCCTTACAGTCATTCCCTTTGCACGGAACGCTGTAGACGACGTTAGAAGATTGATCTTTGGGTATTTTGTCCTTGGTGGGTATAAAGATCGTTTTTAGGTTTTTTTGGTTTTTGTACGCAGTGTTTATGTTGTAGCTATGTAAGATTCCTGATATTCTCTCTGACAGAACTTCAACGTAAGGGATACTAATGAAGGGTTTGTTTACAACCAAAATACAAAATAAAGTAAATTGTCTAGTCAAAACATGGGAAAACAAAAAATTAATCAACAACCTGTTAGCTAAGGATTTAAAGTCTTCTAATGCTGTTCCCTCCAGATTCTACGGATTACCCAAAATCCATAAAGAAGGCAACCCCATTAGACCCATTGTATCTTATGTAGGCAGTCCTACCTACAATCTAGCATCCTTCTTTAGCACTACCATATCTAAAAACACCACGCCACCAAAATCAAAAATCATTAACAGTTTCGAACTAGTCCAGAAACTTAAAAATGTTAGTGTCCCTGATAATTTTGTTCTCGCCTCCTTGGATGTAGTGTCCCTTTTCACAAATATACCCAAGGAAGCAGCCATCTCTGCTGTAAAAAATAGATGGGAAGAGATTCGTCGCAAAGTATCATTGCCATGGAAGGAATATGAAGAAGGGTTGCGATTATGCTTGGATAGCACAGACTTTAATTTCGATGGCACCACCTATTTTCAAAAACGCGGATTACCAATGGGTTCTCCTTTCTCCCCGTCCTTGCAGATATAGTGATGGATGACCTAGAAAAAGACAGGCTCTCTAATCTTGATTTTGAAGTACCTGTTTACTTTCGATACGTAGACGATATTCTCATCGTGGTTCCTGACACACAAGTGAACCACATTTTGCAAATCTTCAACAACAATTCCCTCAATATTGAATTCACCCTAGAAAAAGAGATAAATGGTGCTATTAATTTTCTAGATGTCACTATGACTAGGAAACAGAATCAAAAACTTTCTTTCAATTGGTATAGGAAACCGACTTGGTCTGGAAGATACCTTAACTTTAATTCCCATCACCCCCTCAGATACAAGAAAAGTGTTGTAAACAACTTAGTTGACAGGGCAATTCTACTTTCAGATAAAGAATTTCACAAAAACAACCTTAAACTAATTATAGATACACTACTAGAAAATGACTATCCACAACAGTTCACGCAAGAGATTATAAATCTAAGACTTCTTACCCTTGAACATAAGACACGATTAGGTAACAATCAGGCCGACATAAACACAGAAAACAAACCCTTCATTAGTATCCCTTACGTTGAAGTTCTGTCAGAGAGAATATCAGGAATCTTACATAGCTACAACATAAACACTGCGTACAAAAACCAAAAAAACCTAAAAACGATCTTTATACCCACCAAGGACAAAATACCCAAAGATCAATCTTCTAACGTCGTCTACAGCGTTCCGTGCAAAGGGAATGACTGCAAGGCTGTCTATATAGGTCAAACGAAACGATTCCTTAAAAACAGACTAAAAGAACATAAAAACAACATTAGAGAAAGCCCCAATAAACAAAACGCGCTAACAAAACATACGATTGAAAGAGATCACTTCTTCGATTTTGATAGAACAAAAATCTTAGCTAACGAAAAAAACTACAAAAAAAGGTTGCTGTTGGAAATGTGTCACATTGCAGGTACGAACGATGCGGTGAATCTTAGAACCGACATAGAAAACCTTTCTAAGATTTACAACCCTATACTTAAAAAAGGGTCATAAAAAAAATGTGAAATGAGAAATTGGGACCCACCGTGTTTCAGTCGTCCCTTCACGGTTTATGTTCTTACATCTGGCCACTTTGTCTGGGTCAGATTTCGTTGTAACTCGCGCATTTTTGGCCACCTTATTTAGGTCAGGTTTCGTTGAACTCGCGTATTACGCGACTATTTTTTGTATTTATATCAGTCCTGACGTCCATTTAACTTTGCGCATTATTTGGCCACATAAAAATTCTGTACTAAGAATTCGCGCATTACTTTGCCACCTTATTTAGGTCAGACATTGTTTGATCTCGCGTATTACGCGGCTATTTTTGCATTGATATCAGTCCTGACGTCCATTAAACTCGCGCATTACTTGGCCACCTTACTGTAAATCAGAGTCCAAAGTGCTCGCGCATTACTTGGCCGCTTTATTCAGGTCAGAGTCTAAGGACCCTAAGTGTTAATTATTATTTTTTTAAGCCAGAGTCCGAAGAGCTCGCGCATTACTTGGCCACTTTATAAAAAAATCCTGTACTAAGAATTCGCGCATTAATTTGCCACCTTATTTAGGTCAGACTTTGTTTGATCTCGCGTATTACGCGGCTTTTTGTGCATTTAATTCAGTCCTGACGTCCATTGAACTCGCGCATTACTTGGCCACCTTACTGTAAATCAGAGTCCAAAGTGCTCGCGCATTACTTGGCCGCTTTATTCAGGTCAGAGTCTAAGGACCCTAAGTGTTAATTATTATTTTTTTAAGCCAGAGTCCGAAGAGCTCGCGCATTACTTGGCCACTTTATAAAAAAATCCTGTACTAAGAATTCGCGCATTAATTTGCCACCTTATTTAGGTCAGACTTTGTTTGATCTCGCGTATTACGCGGCTTTTTGTGCATTTATATCAGTCCTGACGTCCATTGAACTCGCGCATTACTTGGCCACATAATTTTAAGCCAGAGTCCGAAGAGCTCGCGTATTACTTGGCCGCGTTATTCAGGTCAGAGTCTAAGGACCCTAAGTGTTAATTATTATTTTTTGGCCACTTTATAAAAATTCTTATAACCCTAAGAATTCGCGCATTACTTGGCCACTCTTTTCAGGTCAGACTGCGTTCAACTCTCGTATTACGCGCCTATTTTTGTATTTATATCAGTCCTGACGTCCATTGAACTCGCGCATTACTTGGCCACATAATTTTAAGCCAGAGTCCGAAGAGCTCGCGCATTACTTGGCTACTTTATATAAAAATTCTGTACTCCTCAGAATTCGCGCATTACTTTGCCACCTTATTTAGGTCAGATTTCGTTTGATCTCGCGTATTACGCGGCTATTTTTGCATTTATATCAGTCCTGACGTCCATTGAACTCGCGCATTACTTGGCCACCTTACTGTAAATCAGAGTCCGAAGTGCTCGCGCATTACTTGGCCGCTTTATTCAGGTCAGAGTCTAAGGACCCTAAGTGTTAATTATTATTTTTTGGCCACTTTATAAAAATTCTTATACCCCTAAGAATTCGCGCATTACTTGGCCACTCTTTTCAGATCAGACTTCGTTCAACTCGCGTATTACGCGGCCATTTTTGTATTTATATCAGTCCTGACGTCCATTGAACTCGCGCATTACTTGGCCACATAATTTTAAGCCAGAGTCCGAAGAGCTCGCGCATTACTTGGCTACTTTATATAAAAATTCTGTACTAAGAATTCGCGCATTACTTTGCCTCCTTATTTAGGTCAGACTTCTCTTTCCGCAAGTTTACTCTATCTTTTTCTAATATCAATAAGCAAAGAAAAAAAGGAAAAAAACAAAAAATACAATAATTATTAAGTTGCATGTCTTAGTTAATAAATATTTAAAGGTTACTATTAAGCTAATTGGCACTGAAGAGGGCCCCCATTTGTGGCCGAAACGTTTGCCTTTTGTATTTTTTATGTGTTCTATCACTTAATTAAAAAAATAAATCCGTATGAAAACTGACCCCATGCCAAATTAACTTTTACAAAAAAATATTAAGTACTCCTTTTGTGACATATTTTAAGCACTCCAGTAACTCAGAGAAAATATGTGAAATTATTGCCAGCAACCTTTTTGTATTTTCTAGATTTTAATAAATATCACTGATGAGGGCTCCGATCAGAGCCGAAACGTTTGATTAAATTTGACTTAATCATTTTATGGACCCTAAAGCCAATTTTCCAACAACATACCATTCTATATTAAAATATATTTCGAAATAAGTTAAGAACATTTGAAATTGTTAGCAACTAAGGAAAAATGAAATTCCCATTCATATCAAGAATTCCTTACATTTAATACCATTCAAACCTTTATTTCTATAACGATTCCTTTTCAATTTGTCAGACATTCAGGTTAGTTGAAATTTTTCATGTAGAAGAATTCAATGCACTCTATAGCTTAAATTGATTTTTTAATTTTTATCTTCTTATTCAAAAATTGCACGAAAAGACACATTATTTTGTAATTGAATAAAAGTGGAACTAAATTTTAATGTAGTCGTTCTCAAAGGGCGACTAATTAAAATGCAACACGAAGTATTAAACGCTAAAAAGAGCGTTCGTAAATTCCGAAAAATATTGTCGGAATATCCGAAAATATTTTTGTCAAAGGGCCTTCGTGGCCTAAATTCGGTTTATCAGCAACGACGTTCGGATATCCCGAAAATGGATTTCGGAGTTCTAATTTTTGAATTTCTATAAAAAGCAAAAAAAGAAAATGTTTATTGAAAGTATGGTAGTTTTTATCGTTCATCCATGATCACTGCAATTTTTGGAATTAGAATCAATTTTTTAGTCACAATTTCATTTCTAAAAACGACATAAGGGGGGATTTGAAACCTGGTACCTACCCTTTTGACCCTACCTCGCTACCTATAGGCACCGTGCGAAGTCATGGTAGGGAAAGTCAGATCGACGCCAGCGCACGCAGTGGATAATTTAGGCGTTAAAGGAGGCTGTTTTATATTTCCGAGCAATCAAAATACATGTACAAATCTAAATTTTGTTTTAATTAAACAAATATAGATGAAATGAGCCACCGAAGTTGTTGTGTTGTGAATTGTAAAAATACAAGCAGGAAAAGTGAGTGTAAATTTTATAAATTTCCAACGTCTAAATGAAAAATAAATCAAAGGAATAAATGGGTAGCTGCAGTAAGAAGGCAAAAGTAAGTAGAATATAATTGAATTTTAAAGTGAATTAAATTGTTTTTTTTGTTTATTTATTGATAATAAACATTTTTATAACTAAGTCCCATTATAATACATTGTAAAAGTTTTCGAACAGCCTCCTTTAGTTCACTCATGCTATGGCGCTGCAGTCACGCACAAAGCGTATTACTATAA
Organism: Diplolepis rosae; assembly: GCA_030998225.1. Classification (NCBI taxonomy): domain Eukaryota; kingdom Metazoa; phylum Arthropoda; class Insecta; order Hymenoptera; family Diplolepididae; genus Diplolepis; species Diplolepis rosae. Next base: position 1,036,307 of record JAPYXD010000137.1, on the reverse strand, counting down.
CGCTACCGCCTAAGCTATAACGACGCATTAGCTGGGAGTTAATAACGTTAAGACCATATAACTTTATCAATAGTCACATTTATTTAGAGTTCTAAAGAGTTTATGTGACCGAGAATATGTCTGGGAGCACGGGAACATGACTAAGAATTTCTCTGATGAATGTGCTCTTCGAGAATTTATGAGAATTTAAAAATATTTTTCTGTAACGCTTCAAGCTTTCAATTGTTTTTGATAAATGCTTTGTTCGGGAAGTTCGTGTAACGTGCACAATAAAAATGGAAAAAAAAAGAATATAGTTTGGAATTTTTTTTTTAATTTTTGATAAACAAAATAAAGCTTCTTTCAAGTGCAAATACTGTGATCAGATGTACAGAAAGCATGCCACTTGACAAATAGAGCACTTAAAAAAGTGCATAAACTTTCCCGAAACTGTCAAACAATTATTTAAATCAATGCGTAATTTGTGCGAAGAAAACTTGAATTGAGCACCTGGATTCTAAAACTCGCCGCGTTCTCGGAAACAGGTAAAAGTATTGTCCACTGGGTCAAAATGAAGGTTTGAAAAAAATATTTTTTAATAAAAAAAATAAATATATATTCGAGTAGAGCATGTTAAGCCCCATATTTTTCCTAAGTGAAATTTTTTTATCCGTTCATTATTTTCTTCAATAAAAAATAAAAACACAAAATTTTTCCTTCGAGCAAAAGTGGTTTTTTAAACATTTAACTCGTCATTTCTCAACAAAAAATGTATGAAATGATTTGAGACTTCCAGGACTTATGTAAAACATACCACTGAAGCCGGTAAGATCCTTTAAATAAATAAAATATGCAATTGTTTATAGATATTTAATAACAAATTGATGCGCACCGTATTTCGTGTTTTTCTAACATCGCCGACAAAAAGTATCTGGGGAAGTTTAACCTACAAAAAAGTTCCAGCGAGAAAGTTGTTCCCATATGTACAAAGAAATTTTTCTGAAAATTTGAGATTATTCGGATGAAAACTACAGGAGTTCTATGGATTATTATTAAAAACTTCTCGGCAGCCGCATCTCGCCTCGGGCATCGAGCACGTGCCAAAGTGCAAGTTGCCGGTCGCATCTCTTTTGTTTTGATGTTTTTGTTCACATACATTCAAGGACACTTTTAAAGAAGCAGAGAGTATAAAAGCATTATTTTGAAGATTCATGTTTTTTTCGGCTCCTACAAATTGTGATATTTGAGCCCTGAAGGTAAAACTTTTTTTGAAAATTTTATAGAAAATGCCTCAGTCAAAGAAAAGTCAATAAAAACTTCCAAAAAGGTAGTAAAAACGCAGGTATAGTTGAAAAAGAAAATGAAACAGAATGCTCTATTGTGATACAAAAGTGTCAAACATCGTCACTAAAAAAGACATCTGTAAAAAAACCGTGAAAAAACGCGCAAAGAAGGGTGCTAAGAAAACATAGAAATAAAAATACAGGATAATGTACACGATATTGTATTAAAAAAGCCACATGTGTTAGTATTTAAGTGATACACTAAGAGGAATGTTCGGATTCCAGTTTAGAAAGTGAGCAATGCAAAAAAAATTATTGTAGAAACGAGAAATAAATATATAATCCTTATTGACCCAAAATTCATAGAATTTTTTTCATTTCTCATTATTTTGGCATAGGGTAAGATTATTTTTACTTTCTTCGATTGAAATTGTCACTATTTGATGTAAAAATACTCAAAAAGAAAGCAAGGCAAAAGTTTCGTCCACATATGGGGGCCCTCTTCAGTGCCAAGAAATCAAAGATTAATTTAAAAGTTTTTGTAAAACGTAGATAATTAAAATAAGAATTATCATAAAATTGAAAAACTTATCTCATAGCTTGCAATTCAAAATGAAGTAGTCCAGTATGCAGCATCACGAATTGAAAAAATGTTTGGAGTTCACTGTGAATAAAAAACCGGATAACCAACAAACCGGAAAACATAAAAAAAAAAAAAAATTTTTACACGAACCGACCACAATTTGAAAAAAAAAATTTTTTTTTTAATTAAAGAACGATTCCGAATTGGTAATCGGGGGCAGAACGCGAACAAGGTTTACATTTTTAAAAACTATGCGTGAAGACTTTGTTACCGCCGGAGTCTCTTATAGAATGATCTGAACTGTTTTCAAAACCGACTTGAGACATATGGCTTTGCTGACCGAAAATTTTTTTATATAAGCAATCCTGAGAGGTTATTTTCCTCCTTGAAGAAGACTACTGTCCTATACCTAGTTAAGAAATTCGAGACGTTTATGTTGATTTTCACGAGTGGACGAAGGCGTGTATTTTTCAAGAAACGATTTTTTTTTTATATTTCAGCTTCACGGACAATTCATTTAATATTGAATTTGCAAGCAAGGCATTACAGAAAACTAATTTATTATAATATCTATACATGTAGTTTTACTCAATATTATTTGAGTATGTTAAGAAATAAATAGAAAAATTGAAGGTTTTTTATTACTGCATTCAGATTTATTCTGAGATGTTTGGAAAAATAAAACATTTATCTTTAAAAAATTAACAAAAATGCAATTTTAGTATTCGCGATATTCAGTATCACATTTTAAAAAGTATTATTGAATTTAATTTCTTCTGGAAATGGTCAGAACTATGATATATTCAACCTTTATACTAAATGTGCCATTTAAAAATTTTGAAGTGACATGTTTGATAACATGTCTGCTATTATATTGACCCAAAATTCATAGAATTTTTTTCATTTCTCATTATTTTGGCATAGGGTAAGATTATTTTTACTTTCTTCGATTGAAATTGTCTCTATTTGATGTAAAAATACTCAAAAAGAAAGCAAGGCAAACGTTTCGGCCACATATGGGGGCCCTCTTCAGTGCCAAGAAATCAAAGATTAATTCAAAAATTTTTGTAAAACTTAGATAATTAAAATAAGAATTATCATAAAATTGAAAAACTTATCTCATAGCTTGCAATTCAAAATGAAGTAGTCCAGTATGCAGCATCACGAATTGAAAAAATGTTTGGAGTTCACTGTGAATAAAAAACCGGATAACCAATAAACCGGAAAACATAAAAAAAAAAATTTTTACACGAACCGACCACAATTTGAAAAAAAAATTTTTTTTTTAATTAAAGAACGATTCCGAATTGGTAATCGGGGGCAGAACGCGAACAAGGTTTACATTTTTAAAAACTATGCGTGAAGACATTGTTACCGCCGGAGTCTCTTATAGAATGATCTGAACTGTTTTCAAAACCGACTTGAGACATATGGCTTTGCTGACCGAAAATTTTTTTATATAAGCAATCCTGAGAGGTTATTTTCCTCCTTGAAGAAGACTACTGTCCTATACCTAGTTAAGAAATTCGAGACGTTTATGTTGATTTTCACGAGTGGACGAAGGCGTGTATTTTTCAAGAAACGATTTTTTTTTTATATTTCAGCTTCACGGACAATTCATTTAATATTGAATTTGCAAGCAAGGCATTACAGAAAACTAATTTATTATAATATCTATACATGTAGTTTTACTCAATATTATTTGAGTATGTTAAGAAATAAATAGAAAAATTGAAGGTTTTTTATTACTGCATTCAGATTTATTCTGAGATGTTTGGAAAAATAAAACATTTATCTTTAAAAAATTAACAAAAATGCAATTTTAGTATTCGCGATATTCAGTATCACATTTTAAAAAGTATTATTGAATTTAATTTCTTCTGGAAATGGTCAGAACTATGACATATTCGACCTTTATACTAAATGTGCCATTTAAAAATTTTGAAGTGACATGTTTGATAACATGTCTGCTATTATATTGACCCAAAATTCATAGAATTTTTTTCATTTCTCATTATTTTGGCATAGGGTAAGATTATTTTTACTTTCTTCGATTGAAATTGTCACTATTTGATGTAAAAATACTCAAAAAGAAAGCAAGGCAAACGTTTCGGCCACATATGGGGGCCCTCTTCAGTGCCAAGAAATCAAAGATTAATTCAAAAATTTTTGTAAAACGTAGATAATTAAAATAAGAATTATCATAAAATTGAAAAACTTATCTCATAGCTTGCAATTCAAAATGAAGTAGTCCAGTATGCAGCATCACGAATTGAAAAAATGTTTGGAGTTCACTGTGAATAAAAAACCGGATAACCAATAAACCGGAAAACATAAAAAAAAAAATTTTTACACGAACCGACCACAATTTGAAAAAAAATTTTTTTTTTTTAATTAAAGAACGATTCCGAATTGGTAATCGGGGGCAGAACGCGAACAAGGTTTACATTTTTAAAAACTATGCGTGAAGACTTTGTTACCGCCGGAGTCTCTTATAGAATGATCTGAACTGTTTTCAAAACCGACTTGAGACATATGGCTTTGCTGACCGAAAATTTTTTTATATAAGCAATCCTGAGAGGTTATTTTCCTCCTTGAAGAAGACTACTGTCCTATACCTAGTTAAGAAATTCGAGACGTTTATGTTGATTTTCACGAGTGGACGAAGGCGTGTATTTTTCAAGAAACGATTTTTTTTTTTATATTTCAGCTTCACGGACAATTCATTTAATATTGAATTTGCAAGCAAGGCATTACAGAAAACTAATTTATTATAATATCTATACATGTAGTTTTACTCAATATTATTTGAGTATGTTAAGAAATAAATAGAAAAATTGAAGGTTTTTTATTACTGCATTCAGATTTATTCTGAGATGTTTGGAAAAATAAAACATTTATCTTTAAAAAATTAACAAAAATGCAATTTTAGTATTCGCGATATTCAGTATCACATTTTAAAAAGTATTATTGAATTTAATTTCTTCTGGAAATGGTCAGAACTATGATATATTCAACCTTTATACTAAATGTGCCATTTAAAAATTTTGAAGTGACATGTTTGATAACATGTCTGCTATTATATTGACCCAAAATTCATAGAATTTTTTTCATTTCTCATTATTTTGGCATAGGGTAAGATTATTTTTACTTTCTTCGATTGAAATTGTCTCTATTTGATGTAAAAATACTCAAAAAGAAAGCAAGGCAAACGTTTCGGCCACATATGGGGGCCCTCTTCAGTGCCAAGAAATCAAAGATTAATTCAAAAATTTTTGTAAAACGTAGATAATTAAAATAAGAATTATCATAAAATTGAAAAACTTATCTCATAGCTTGCAATTCAAAATGAAGTAGTCCAGTATGCAGCTTCACGAATTGAAAAAATTTTTGGATGTCACTGTGAATAAAAAACCGGATAACCAATAAACCGGAAAACATAAAAAAAAAAATTTTTACACGAACCGACCACAATTTGAAAAAAAAATTTTTTTTTTAATTAAAGAACGATTCCGAATTGGTAATCGGGGGCAGAACGCGAACAAGGTTTACATTTTTAAAAACTATGCGTGAAGACTTTGTTACCGCCGGAGTCTCTTATAGAATGATCTGAACTGTTTTCAAAACCGACTTGAGACATATGGCTTTGCTGACCGAAAATTTTTTTATATAAGCAATCCTGAGAGGTTATTTTCCTCCTTGAAGAAGACTACTGTCCTATACCTAGTTAAGAATTCGAGACGTTTATGTTGATTTTCACGAGTGGACGAAGGCGTGTATTTTTCAAGAAACGATTTTTTTTTTATATTTCAGCTTCACGGACAATTCATTTAATATTGAATTTGCAAGCAAGGCATTACAGAAAACTAATTTATTATAATATCTATACATGTAGTTTTACTCAATAATATTTGAGTATGTTAAGAAATAAATAGAAAAATTGAAGGTTTTTTATTACTGCATTCAGATTTATTCTGAGATGTTTGGAAAAATAAAACATTTATCTTTAAAAAATTAACAAAAATGCAATTTTAGTATTCGCGATATTCAGTATCACATTTTAAAAAGTATTATTGAATTTAATTTCTTCTGGAAATGGTCAGAACTATGATATATTCAACCTTTATACTAAATGTGCCATTTAAAAATTTTGAAGTGACATGTTTGATAACATGTCTGCTATTATATTGACCCAAAATTCAAAGACATTTTATCATTTCTCATTATTTTGGCATAGGGTAAGATTATTTTTACTTTCTTCGATTGAAATTGTCTCTATTTGATGTAAAAATACTCAAAAAGAAAGCAAGGCAAACGTTTCGGCCACATATGGGGGCCCTCTTCAGTGCCAAGAAATCAAAGATTAATTCAAAAATTTTTGTAAAACGTAGATAATTAAAATAAGAATTATCATAAAATTGAAAAACTTATCTCATAGCTTGCAATTCAAAATGAAGTAGTCCAGTATGCAGCATCACGAATTGAAAAAATGTTTGGAGTTCACTGTGAATAAAAAACCGGATAACCAATAAACCGGAAAACATAAAAAAAAAATTTTTACACGAACCGACCACAATTTGAAAAAAAATTTTTTTTTTTAATTAAAGAACGATTCCGAATTGGTAATCGGGGGCAGAACGCGAACAAGGTTTACATTTTTAAAAACTATGCGTGAAGACTTTGTTACCGCCGGAGTCTCTTATAGAATGATCTGAACTGTTTTCAAAACCGACTTGAGACATATGGCTTTGCTGACCGAAAATTTTTTTATATAAGCAATCCTGAGAGGTTATTTTCCTCCTTGAAGAAGACTACTGTCCTATACCTAGTTAAGAAATTCGAGACGTTTATGTTGATTTTCACGAGTGGACGAAGGCGTGTATTTTTCAAGAAACGATTTTTTTTTATATTTCAGCTTCACGGACAATTCATTTAATATTGAATTTGCAAGCAAGGCATTACAGAAAACTAATTTATTATAATATCTATACATGTAGTTTTACTCAATATTATTTGAGTATGTTAAGAAATAAATAGAAAAATTGAAGGTTTTTTATTACTGCATTCAGATTTATTCTGAGATGTTTGGAAAAATAAAACATTTATCTTTAAAAAATTAACAAAAATGCAATTTTAGTATTCGCGATATTCAGTATCACATTTTAAAAAGTATTATTGAATTTAATTTCTTCTGGAAATGGTCAGAACTATGATATATTCAACCTTTATACTAAATGTGCCATTTAAAAATTTTGAAGTGACATGTTTGATAACATGTCTGCTATTATATTGACCCAAAATTCATAGAATTTTTTTCATTTCTCATTATTTTGGCATAGGGTAAGATTATTTTTACTTTCTTCGATTGAAATTGTCTCTATTTGATGTAAAAATACTCAAAAAGAAAGCAAGGCAAACGTTTCGGCCACATATGGGGGCCCTCTTCAGTGCCAAGAAATCAAAGATTAATTCAAAAATTTTTGTAAAACGTAGATAATTAAAATAAGAATTATCATAAAATTGAAAAACTTATCTCATAGCTTGCAATTCAAAATGAAGTAGTCCAGTATGCAGCATCACGAATTGAAAAAATGTTTGGAGTTCACTGTGAATAAAAAACCGGATAACCAATAAACCGGAAAACATAAAAAAAAAAATTTTTACACGAACCGACCACAATTTGAAAAAAAATTTTTTTTTTTTAATTAAAGAACGATTCCGAATTGGTAATCGGGGGCAGAACGCGAACAAGGTTTACATTTTTAAAAACTATGCGTGAAGACTTTGTTACCGCCGGAGTCTCTTATAGAATGATCTGAACTGTTTTCAAAACCGACTTGAGACATATGGCTTTGCTGACCGAAAATTTTTTTATATAAGCAATCCTGAGAGGTTATTTTCCTCCTTGAAGAAGACTACTGTCCTATACCTAGTTAAGAAATTCGAGACGTTTATGTTGATTTTCACGAGTGGATGAAGGCGTGTATTTTTCAAGAAACGATTTTTTTTTTATATTTCAGCTTCACGGACAATTCATTTAATATTGAATTTGCAAGCAAGGCATTACAGAAAACTAATTTATTATAATATCTATACATGTAGTTTTACTCAATATTATTTGAGTATGTTAAGAAATAAATAGAAAAATTGAAGGTTTTTTATTACTGCATTCAGATTTATTCTGAGATGTTTGGAAAAATAAAACATTTATCTTTAAAAAATTAACAAAAATGCAATTTTAGTATTCGCGATATTCAGTATCACATTTTAAAAAGTATTATTGAATTTAATTTCTTCTGGAAATGGTCAGAACTATGATATATTCAAACTTTATACTAAATGTGCCATTTAAAAATTTTGAAGTGACATGTTTGATAACATGTCTGCTATTATATTGACCCAAAATTCATAGAATTTTTTTCATTTCTCATTATTTTGGCATAGGGTAAGATTATTTTTACTTTCTTCGATTGAAATTGTCTCTATTTGATGTAAAAATACTCAAAAAGAAAGCAAGGCAAACGTTTCGGCCACATATGGGGGCCCTCTTAAGTGCCAAGAAATCAAAGATTAATTCAAAAATTTTTGTAAATCGTAGATAATTAAAATAAGAATTATCATAAAATTGAAAAACTTATCTCATAGCTTGCAATTCAAAATGAAGTAGTCCAGTATGCAGCATCACGAATTGAAAAAATGTTTGGAGTTCACTGTGAATAAAAAACCGGATAACCAATAAACCGGAAAACATAAAAAAAAAAATTTTTACACGAACCGACCACAATTTGAAAAAAAATTTTTTTTTTTTAATTAAAGAACGATTCCGAATTGGTAATCGGGGGCAGAACGCGAACAAGGTTTACATTTTTAAAAACTATGCGTGAAGACTTTGTTACCGCCGGAGTCTCTTATAGAATGATCTGAACTGTTTTCAAAACCGACTTGAGACATATGGCTTTGCTGACCGAAAATTTTTTTATATAAGCAATCCTGAGAGGTTATTTTCCTCCTTGAAGAAGACTACTGTCCTATACCTAGTTAAGAAATTCGAGACGTTTATGTTGATTTTCACGAGTGGATGAAGGCGTGTATTTTTCAAGAAACGATTTTTTTTTTATATTTCAGCTTCACGGACAATTCATTTAATATTGAATTTGCAAGCAAGGCATTACAGAAAACTAATTTATTATAATATCTATACATGTAGTTTTACTCAATATTATTTGAGTATGTTAAGAAATAAATAGAAAAATTGAAGGTTTTTTATTACTGCATTCAGATTTATTCTGAGATGTTTGGAAAAATAAAACATTTATCTTTAAAAAATTAACAAAAATGCAATTTTAGTATTCGCGATATTCAGTATCACATTTTAAAAAGTATTATTGAATTTAATTTCTTCTGGAAATGGTCAGAACTATGATATATTCAACCTTTATACTAAATGTGCCATTTAAAAATTTTGAAGTGACATGTTTGATAACATGTCTGCTATTATATTGACCCAAAATTCATAGAATTTTTTTCATTTCTCATTATTTTGGCATAGGGTAAGATTATTTTTACTTTCTTCGATTGAAATTGTCTCTATTTGATGTAAAAATACTCAAAAAGAAAGCAAGGCAAACGTTTCGTCCACATATGGGGGCCCACTTCAGTGCCAAGAAATCAAAGATTAACTTAAAAGTTTTTGTAAAACGTAGATAATTAAAATAAGAATTATCATAAAATTGAAAAACTTATCTCATAGCTTGCAATTCAAAATGAAGTAGTCCAGTATGCAGCATCACGAATTGAAAAAATGTTTGGAGTTCACTGTGAATAAAAAACCGGATAACCAATAAACCGGAAAACATAAAAAAAAATTTTCACACGAACCGACCACAATTTGAAAAAAAAATTTTTTTTTTATTAAAGAACGATTCCGAATTGGTAATCGGGGGCAGAACGCGAACAAGGTTTACATTTTTAAAAACTATGCGTGAAGACTTTGTTACCGCCGGAGTCTCTTATAGAATGATCTGAACTGTTTTCAAAACCGACTTGAGACATATGGCTTTGCTGACCGAAAATTTTTTTATATAAGCAATCCTGAGAGGTTATTTTCCTCCTTGAAGAAGACTACTGTCCTATACCTAGTTAAGAAATTCGAGACGTTTATGTTGATTTTCACGAGTGGACGAAGGCGTGTATTTTTCAAGAAACGATTTTTTTTTTATATTTCAGCTTCACGGACAATTCATTTAATATTGAATTTGCAAGCAAGGCATTACAGAAAACTAATTTATTATAATATCTATACATGTAGTTTTACTCAATAATATTTGAGTATGTTAAGAAATAAATAGAGAAAATTGATGGTTTTTTATTACTGCATTCAGATTTATTCTGAGATGTTTGGAAAAATAAAACATTTATCTTTAAAAAATTAACAAAAATGCAATTTTAGTATTCGCGATATTCAGTATCACATTTTAAAAAGTATTATTGAATTTAATTTCTTCTGGAAATGGTCAGAACTATGATATATTCAACCTTTATACTAAATGTGCCATTTAAAAATTTTGAAGTGACATGTTTGATAACATGTCTGCTATTATATTGACCCAAAATTCATAGAATTTTTTTCATTTCTCATTATTTTGGCATAGGGTAAGATTATTTTTACTTTCTTCGATTGAAATTGTCACTATTTGATGTAAAAATACTCAAAAAGAAAGCAAGGCAAACGTTTCGGCCACATATGGGGGCCCTCTTCAGTGCCAAGAAATCAAAGATTAATTTAAAAGTTTTTGTAAATCGTAGATAATTAAAATAAGAATTATCATAAAATTGAAAAACTTATCTCATAGCTTGCAATTCAAAATGAAGTAGTCCAGTATGCAGCATCACGAATTGAAAAAATGTTTGGAGTTCACTGTGAATAAAAAACCGGATAACCAATAAACCGGAAAACATAAAAAAAAAATTTTTACACGAACCGACCACAATTTGAAAAAAATTTTTTTTTTTTTAATTAAAGAACGATTCCGAATTGGTAATCGGGGGCAGAACGCGAACAAGGTTTACATTTTTAAAAACTATGCGTGAAGACTTTGTTACCGCCGGAGTCTCTTATAGAATGATCTGAACTGTTTTCAAAACCGACTTGAGACATATGGCTTTGCTGACCGAAAATTTTTTTATATAAGCAATCCTGAGAGGTTATTTTCCTCCTTGAAGAAGACTACTGTCCTATACCTAGTTAAGAAATTCGAGACGTTTATGTTGATTTTCACGAGTGGACGAAGGCGTGTATTTTTCAAGAAACGATTTTTTTTTTATATTTCAGCTTCACGGACAATTCATTTAATATTGAATTTGCAAGCAAGGCATTACAGAAAACTAATTTATTATAATATCTATACATGTAGTTTTACTCAATAATATTTGAGTATGTTAAGAAATAAATAGAAAAATTGAAGGTTTTTTATTACTGCATTCAGATTTATTCTGAGATGTTTGGAAAAATAAAACATTTATCTTTAAAAAATTAACAAAAATGCAATTTTAGTATTCGCGATATTCAGTATCACATTTTAAAAAGTATTATTGAATTTAATTTCTTCTGGAAATGGTCAGAACTATGATATATTCAACCTTTATACTAAATGTGCCATTTAAAAATTTTGATGTTTGATAACATGTCTGCTATTATATTGACCCAAAATTCATAGAATTTTTTTCATTTCTCATTATTTTGGCATAGGGTAAGATTATTTTTACTTTCTTCGATTGAAATTGTCTCTATTTGATGTAAAAATACTCAAAAAGAAAGCAAGGCAAACGTTTTGGCCACATATGGGCGGGCCCTCTTCAGTGCCAAGAAATCAAAGATTAATTTAAAAGTTTTTGTAAAACGTAGATAATTAAAATAAGAATTATCATAAAATTGAAAAACTTATCTCATAGCTTGCAATTCAAAATGAAGTAGTCCAGTATGCAGCATCACGAATTGAAAAAATGTTTGGAGTTCACTGTGAATAAAAAACCGGATAACCAATAAACCGGAAAACATAAAAAAAAAAATTTTTAAACGAAACGACCCCAATTTGAAAAAAAACATGTTTTTTTTAATAAAAGAACGATTCCGAATTGGTAATCGGGGGTAGAACGCGAACAAGGTTTACATTTTTAAAAACTATGCGTGAAGACTGTTACCGCCGGAGTCTCTTATAGAATGATCTGAACTGTTTTCAAAACCGACTTGAGACATATGGCTTTGCTGACCGAAAATTTTTTTATATAAGCAATCCTGAGAGGTTATTTTCTTCCTTGAAGACTACTGTCCTATACCTAGTTAAGAAATTCGAGACGTTTATGTTGATTTTCACGAGTGGACGAAGGCGTGTATTTTTCAAGAAACGATTTTTTTTTTATATTTCAGCTTCACGGACAATTCATTTAATATTGAATTTGCAAGCAAGGCATTACAGAAAACTAATTTATTATAATATCTATACATGTAGTTTTACTCAATAATATTTGAGTATGTTAAGAAATAAATAGAAAAATTGAAGGTTTTTTATTACTGCATTCAGATTTATTCTGAGATGTTTGGAAAAATAAAACATTTATCTTTAAAAAATTAACAAAAATGCAATTTTAGTATTCGCGATATTCAGTATCACATTTTAAAAAGTATTATTGAATTTAATTTCTTCTGGAAATGGTCAGAACTATGATATATTCAACCTTTATACTAAATGTGCCATTTAAAAATTTTGAAGTGACATGTTTGATAACATGTCTGCTATTATATTGACCCAAAATTCATAGAATTTTTTTCATTTCTCATTATTTTGGCATAGGGTAAGATTATTTTTACTTTCTTCGATTGAAATTGTCTCTATTTGATGTAAAAATACTCAAAAAAGAAAGCAAGGCAAACGTTTCGGCCACATATGGGGGCCCTCTTCAGTGCCAAGAAATCAAAGATTAATTTAAAAGTTTTTGTAAAACGTAGATAATTAAAATAAGAATTATCATAAAATTGAAAAACTTATCTCATAGCTTGCAATTCAAAATGAAGTAGTCCAGTATGCAGCATCACGAATTGAAAAAATGTTTGGAGTTCACTGTGAATAAAAAACCGGATAACCAATAAACCGGAAAACATAAAAAAAAAAATTTTTACACGAACCGACCACAATTTGAAAAAAAAATTTTTTTTTTTAATTAAAGAACGATTCCGAATTGGTAATCGGGGGCAGAACGCGAACAAGGTTTACATTTTTAAAAACTATGCGTGAAGACTTTGTTACCGCCGGAGTCTCTTATAGAATGATCTGAACTGTTTTCAAAACCGACTTGAGACATATGGCTTTGCTGACCGAAAATTTTTTTATATAAGCAAACCTGAGAGGTTATTTTCCTCCTTGAAGAAGACTACTGTCCTATACCTAGTTAAGAAATTCGAGACGTTTATGTTGATTTTCACGAGTGGACGAAGGCGTGTATTTTTCAAGAAACGATTTTTTTTTATATTTCAGCTTCACGGACAATTCATTTAATATTGAATTTGCAAGCAAGGCATTACAGAAAACTAATTTATTATAATATCTATACATGTAGTTTTACTCAATATTATTTGAGTATGTTAAGAAATAAATAGAAAAATTGAAGGTTTTTTATTACTGCATTCAGATTTATTCTGAGATGTTTGGAAAAATAAAACATTTATCTTTAAAAAATTAACAAAAATGCAATTTTAGTATTCGCGATATTCAGTATCACATTTTAAAAAGTATTATTGAATTTAATTTCTTCTGGAAATGGTCAGAACTATGATATATTCGACCTTTATACTAAATGTGCCATTTAAAAATTTTGATGTTTGATAACATGTCTGCTATTATATTGACCCAAAATTCATAGAATTTTTTTCATTTCTCATTATTTTGGCATAGGGTAAGATTATTTTTACTTTCTTCGATTGAAATTGTCTCTATTTGATGTAAAAATACTCAAAAAGAAAGCAAGGCAAACGTTTCGGCCACATATGGGGGCCCTCTTCAGTGCCAAGAAATCAAAGATTAATTCAAAAATTTTTGTAAAACGTAGATAATTAAAATAAGAATTATCATAAAATTGAAAAACTTATCTCATAGCTTGCAATTCAAAATGAAGTAGTCCAGTATGCAGCATCACGAATTGAAAAAATGTTTGGAGTTCACTGTGAATAAAAAACCGGATAACCAATAAACCGGAAAACATAAAAAAAAAATTTTTACACGAACCGACCACAATTTGAAAAAAATTTTTTTTTTTTTAATTAAAGAACGATTCCGAATTGGTAATCGGGGGCAGAACGCGAACAAGGTTTACATTTTTAAAAACTATGCGTGAAGACTTTGTTACCGCCGGAGTCTCTTATAGAATGATCTGAACTGTTTTCAAAACCGACTTGAGACATATGGCTTTGCTGACCGAAAATTTTTTTATATAAGCAATCCTGAGAGGTTATTTTCCTCCTTGAAGAAGACTACTGTCCTATACCTAGTTAAGAAATTCGAGACGTTTATGTTGATTTTCACGAGTGGACGAAGGCGTGTATTTTTCAAGAAACGATTTTTTTTTTTTTATATTTCAGCTTCACGGACAATTCATTTAATATTGAATTTGCAAGCAAGGCATTACAGAAAACTAATTTATTATAATATCTATACATGTAGTTTTACTCAATATTATTTGAGTATGTTAAGAAATAAATAGAAAAATTGAAGGTTTTTTATTACTGCATTCAGATTTATTCTGAGATGTTTGGAAAAATAAAACATTTATCTTTAAAAAATTAACAAAAATGCAATTTTAGTATTCGCGATATTCAGTATCACATTTTAAAAAGTATTATTGAATTTAATTTCTTCTGGAAATGGTCAGAACTATGATATATTCAACCTTTATACTAAATGTGCCATTTAAAAATTTTGAAGTGACATGTTTGATAACATGTCTGCTATTATATTGACCCAAAATTCATAGAATTTTTTTCATTTCTCATTATTTTGGCATAGGGTAAGATTATTTTTACTTTCTTCGATTGAAATTGTCTCTATTTGATGTAAAAATACTCAAAAAGAAAGCAAGGCAAACGTTTCGGCCACATATGGGGGCCCTCTTCAGTGCCAAGAAATCAAAGATTAATTCAAAAATTTTTGTAAAACGTAGATAATTAAAATAAGAATTATCATAAAATTGAAAAACTTATCTCATAGCTTGCAATTCAAAATGAAGTAGTCCAGTATGCAGCATCACGAATTGAAAAAATGTTTGGAGTTCACTGTGAATAAAAAACCGGATAACCAATAAACCGGAAAACATAAAAAAAAAAAAAAATTTTTACACGAACCGACCACAATTTGAAAAAAAAATTTTTTTTTTTAATTAAAGAACGATTCCGAATTGGTAATCGGGGGCAGAACGCGAACAAGGTTTACATTTTTAAAAACTATGCGCGAAGACTTTGTTACCGCCGGAGTCTCTTATAGAATGATCTGAACTGTTTTCAAAACCGACTTGAGACATATGGCTTTGCTGACCGAAAATTTTTTAATATAAGCAATCCTGAGAGGTTATTTTCCTCCTTGAAGAAGACTACTGTCCTATACCTAGTTAAGAAATTCGAGACGTTTATGTTGATTTTCACGAGTGGACGAAGGCGTGTATTTTTCAAGAAACGATTTTTTTTTTATATTTCAGCTTCACGGACAATTCATTTAATATTGAATTTGCAAGCAAGGCATTACAGAAAACTAATTTATTATAATATCTATACATGTAGTTTTACTCAATAATATTTGAGTATGTTAAGAAATAAATAGAAAAATTGAAGGTTTTTTATTACTGCATTCAGATTTATTCTGAGATGTTTGGAAAAATAAAACATTTATCTTTAAAAAATTAACAAAAATGCAATTTTAGTATTCGCGATATTCAGTATCACATTTTAAAAAGTATTATTGAATTTAATTTCTTCTGGAAATGGTCAGAACTATGATATATTCAACCTTTATACTAAATGTGCCATTTAAAAATTTTGAAGTGACATGTTTGATAACATGTCTGCTATTATATTGACCCAAAATTCATAGAATTTTTTTCATTTCTCATTATTTTGGCATAGGGTAAGATTATTTTTACTTTCTTCGATTGAAATTGTCTCTATTTGATGTAAAAATACTCAAAAAGAAAGCAAGGCAAACGTTTCGGCCACATATGGGGGCCCTCTTCAGTGCCAAGAAATCAAAGATTAATTCAAAAATTTTTGTAAAACGTAGATAATTAAAATAAGAATTATCATAAAATTGAAAAACTTATCTCATAGCTTGCAATTCAAAATGAAGTAGTCCAGTATGCAGCATCACGAATTGAAAAAATGTTTGGAGTTCACTGTGAATAAAAAACCGGATAACCAATAAACCGGAAAACATAAAAAAAAAATTTTTACACGAACCGACCACAATTTGAAAAAAAATTTTTTTTTTTTTAATTAAAGAACGATTCCGAATTGGTAATCGGGGGCAGAACGCGAACAAGGTTTACATTTTTAAAAACTATGCGTGAAGACTTTGTTACCGCCGGAGTCTCTTATAGAATGATCTGAACTGTTTTCAAAACCGACTTGAGACATATGGCTTTGCTGACCGAAAATTTTTTTATATAAGCAATCCTGAGAGGTTATTTTCCTCCTTGAAGAAGACTACTGTCCTATACCTAGTTAAGAAATTCGAGACGTTTATGTTGATTTTCACGAGTGGACGAAGGCGTGTATTTTTCAAGAAACGATTTTTTTTTTTTTATATTTCAGCTTCACGGACAATTCATTTAATATTGAATTTGCAAGCAAGGCATTACAGAAAACTAATTTATTATAATATCTATACATGTAGTTTTACTCAATATTATTTGAGTATGTTAAGAAATAAATAGAAAAATTGAAGGTTTTTTATTACTGCATTCAGATTTATTCTGAGATGTTTGGAAAAATAAAACATTTATCTTTAAAAAATTAACAAAAATGCAATTTTAGTATTCGCGATATTCAGTATCACATTTTAAAAAGTATTATTGAATTTAATTTCTTCTGGAAATGGTCAGAACTATGATATATTCAACCTTTATACTAAATGTGCCATTTAAAAATTTTGAAGTGACATGTTTGATAACATGTC
Organism: Diplolepis rosae; assembly: GCA_030998225.1. Lineage (NCBI taxonomy): Eukaryota > Metazoa > Arthropoda > Insecta > Hymenoptera > Diplolepididae > Diplolepis > Diplolepis rosae. Next base: position 1,019,250 of record JAPYXD010000137.1, on the reverse strand, counting down.
TGCTATTATATTGACCCAAAATTCATAGAATTTTTTTCATTTCTCATTATTTTGGCATAGGGTAAGATTATTTTTACTTTCTTCGATTGAAATTGTCTCTATTTGATGTAAAAATACTCAAAAAGAAAGCAAGGCAAACGTTTCGGCCACATATGGGGGCCCTCTTCAGTGCCAAGAAATCAAAGATTAATTCAAAAATTTTTGTAAAACGTAGATAATTAAAATAAGAATTATCATAAAATTGAAAAACTTATCTCATAGCTTGCAATTCAAAATGAAGTAGTCCAGTATGCAGCATCACGAATTGAAAAAATGTTTGGAGTTCACTGTGAATAAAAAACCGGATAACCAATAAACCGGAAAACATAAAAAAAAAATTTTTACACGAACCGACCACAATTTGAAAAAAATTTTTTTTTTTTTAATTAAAGAACGATTCCGAATTGGTAATCGGGGGCAGAACGCGAACAAGGTTTACATTTTTAAAAACTATGCGTGAAGACTTTGTTACCGCCGGAGTCTCTTATAGAATGATCTGAACTGTTTTCAAAACCGACTTGAGACATATGGCTTTGCTGACCGAAAATTTTTTTATATAAGCAATCCTGAGAGGTTATTTTCCTCCTTGAAGAAGACTACTGTCCTATACCTAGTTAAGAAATTCGAGACGTTTATGTTGATTTTCACGAGTGGATGAAGGCGTGTATTTTTCAAGAAACGATTTTTTTTTTATATTTCAGCTTCACGGACAATTCATTTAATATTGAATTTGCAAGCAAGGCATTACAGAAAACTAATTTATTATAATATCTATACATGTAGTTTTACTCAATATTATTTGAGTATGTTAAGAAATAAATAGAAAAATTGAAGGTTTTTTATTACTGCATTCAGATTTATTCTGAGATGTTTGGAAAAATAAAACATTTATCTTTAAAAAATTAACAAAAATGCAATTTTAGTATTCGCGATATTCAGTATCACATTTTAAAAAGTATTATTGAATTTAATTTCTTCTGGAAATGGTCAGAACTATGATATATTCAACTTTATACTAAATGTGCCATTTAAAAATTTTGAAGTGACATGTTTGATAACATGTCTGCTATTATATTGACCCAAAATTCATAGAATTTTTTTCATTTCTCATTATTTTGGCATAGGGTAAGATTATTTTTACTTTCTTCGATTGAAATTGTCACTATTTGATGTAAAAATACTCAAAAAGAAAGCAAGGCAAACGTTTTGGCCACATATGGGGGCCCGCTTCAGTGCCAAGAAATCAAAGATTAAATCAAAAATTTTTGTAAAACGTAGATAATTAAAATAAGAATTATCATAAAATTGAAAAACTTATCTCATAGCTTGCAATTCAAAATGAAGTAGTCCAGTATGCAGCATCACGAATTGAAAAAATGTTTGGAGTTCACTGTGAATAAAAAACCGGATAACCAATAAACCGGAAAACATAAAAAAAAAATTTTAACACGAAACGACCACAATTTGAAAAAAAAATTTTTTTTTTAATTAAAGAACGATTCCGAATTGGTAATCGGGGGTAGAACGCGAACAAGGTTTACATTTTTAAAAACTATGCGTGAAGACTTTGTTACCGCCGGAGTCTCTTATAGAATGATCTGAACTGTTTTCAAAACCGACTTGAGACATATGGCTTTGCTGACCGAAAATTTTTTTATATAAGCAATCCTGAGAGGTTATTTTCCTCCTTGAAGAAGACTACTGTCCTATACCTAGTTAAGAAATTCGAGACGTGTATGTTGATTTTCACGAGTGGACGAAGGCGTGTATTTTTAAAGAAACGATTTTTTTTTTATATTTAAGCTTCACGGACAAATCATTTAATATTGAATTTTCAAGCAAGGCATTACAGAAAACAAATTTATTATAATGTCTATACATGTAGTTTTACTCAATAATATTTGAGTATGTTAAGAAATAAATAGAGAAAATTGATGGTTTTTTATTACTGCATTCAGATTTATTCTGAGATGTTTGGAAAAATAAAACATTTATCTTTAAAAAATTAACAAAAATGCAATTTTAGTATTCGCGATATTCAGTATCACATTTTAAAAAGTATTATTGAATTTAATTTCTTCTGGAAATGGTCAGAACTATGATATATTCAACCTTTATACTAAATGTGCCATTTAAAAATTTTGAAGTGACATGTTTGATAACATGTCTGCTATTATATTGACCCAAAATTCATAGAATTTTTTTCATTTCTCATTATTTTGGCATAGGGTAAGATTATTTTTACTTTCTTCGATTGAAATTGTCTCTATTTGATGTAAAAATACTCAAAAAGAAAGCAAGGCAAACGTTTCGGCCACATATGGGGGCCCTCTTCAGTGCCAAGAAATCAAAGATTAATTCAAAGATTTTTGTAAATCGTAGATAATTAAAATAAGAATTATCATAAAATTGAAAAACTTATCTCATAGCTTGCAATTCAAAATGAAGTAGTCCAGTATGCAGCATCACGAATTGAAAAAATGTTTGGAGTTCACTGTGAATAAAAAACCGGATAACCAATAAACCGGAAAACATAAAAAAAAAATTTTTACACGAACCGACCACAATTTGAAAAAAATTTTTTTTTTTTTAATTAAAGAACGATTCCGAATTGGTAATCGGGGGCAGAACGCGAACAAGGTTTACATTTTTAAAAACTATGCGTGAAGACTTTGTTACCGCCGGAGTCTCTTATAGAATGATCTGAACTGTTTTCAAAACCGACTTGAGACATATGGCTTTGCTGACCGAAAATTTTTTTATATAAGCAATCCTGAGAGGTTATTTTCCTCCTTGAAGAAGACTACTGTCCTATACCTAGTTAAGAAATTCGAGACGTTTATGTTGATTTTCACGAGTGGATGAAGGCGTGTATTTTTCAAGAAACGATTTTTTTTTTATATTTCAGCTTCACGGACAATTCATTTAATATTGAATTTGCAAGCAAGGCATTACAGAAAACTAATTTATTATAATATCTATACATGTAGTTTTACTCAATATTATTTGAGTATGTTAAGAAATAAATAGAAAAATTGAAGGTTTTTTATTACTGCATTCAGATTTATTCTGAGATGTTTGGAAAAATAAAACATTTATCTTTAAAAAATTAACAAAAATGCAATTTTAGTATTCGCGATATTCAGTATCACATTTTAAAAAGTATTATTGAATTTAATTTCTTCTGGAAATGGTCAGAACTATGATATATTCAACCTTTATACTAAATGTGCCATTTAAAAATTTTGAAGTGACATGTTTGATAACATGTCTGCTATTATATTGACCCAAAATTCATAGAATTTTTTTCATTTCTCATTATTTTGGCATAGGGTAAGATTATTTTTACTTTCTTCGATTGAAATTGTCACTATTTGATGTAAAAATACTCAAAAAAGAAAGCAAGGCAAACGTTTTGGCCACATATGGGGGCCCTCTTCAGTGCCAAGAAATCAAAGATTAATTTAAAAGTTTTTGTAAAACGTAGATAATTAAAATAAGAATTATCATAAAATTGAAAAACTTATCTCATAGCTTGCAATTCAAAATGAAGTAGTCCAGTATGCAGCATCACGAATTGAAAAAATGTTTGGAGTTCACTGTGAATAAAAAACCGGATAACCAATAAACCGGAAAACATAAAAAAAAAAAATTTTAACACGAAACGACCACAATTTGAAAAAAAAAATTTTTTTTTTAATTAAACAACGATTCCGAATTGGTAATCGGGGGAAGAACGCGAACAAGGTTTACATTTTTAAAAACTATGCGTGAAGACTTTGTTACCGCCGGAGTCTCTTATAGAATGATCTGAACTGTTTTCAAAACCGACTTGAGACATATGGCTTTGCTGACCGAAAATTTTTTTATATAAGCAATCCTGAGAGGTTATTTTCCTCCTTGAAGAAGACTACTGTCCTATACCTAGTTAAGAATTCGAGACGTTTATGTTGATTTTCACGAGTGGACGAAGGCGTGTATTTTTCAAGAAACGATTTTTTTTTTTATATTTCAGCTTCACGGACAATTCATTTAATATTGAATTTGCAAGCAAGGCATTACAGAAAACTAATTTATTATAATGTCTATACATGTAGTTTTACTCAATAATATTTGAGTATGTTAAGAAATAAATAGAGAAAATTGATGGTTTTTTATTACTGCATTCAGATTTATTCTGAGATGTTTGGAAAAATAAAACATTTATCTTTAAAAAATTAACAAAAATGCAATTTTAGTATTCGCGATATTCAGTATCACATTTTAAAAAGTATTATTGAATTTAATTTCTTCTGGAAATGGTCAGAACTATGATATATTCAACCTTTATACTAAATGTGCTATTTAAAAATTTTAAAGTGACATGTTTGATAACATGTCTGCTATTATATTGACCCAAAATTCATAGAATTTTTTTCATTTCTCATTATTTTGGCATAGGGTAAGATTATTTTTACTTTCTTCGATTGAAATTGTCTCTATTTGATGTAAAAATACTCAAAAAGAAAGCAAGGCAAACGTTTCGGCCACATATGGGGGCCCTCTTCAGTGCCAAGAAATCAAAGATTAATTCAAAGATTTTTGTAAATCGTAGATAATTAAAATAAGAATTATCATAAAATTGAAAAACTTATCTCATAGCTTGCAATTCAAAATGAAGTAGTCCAGTATGCAGCATCACGAATTGAAAAAATGTTTGGAGTTCACTGTGAATAAAAAACCGGATAACCAATAAACCGGAAAACATAAAAAAAAAATTTTTACACGAACCGACCACAATTTGAAAAAAATTTTTTTTTTTTTAATTAAAGAACGATTCCGAATTGGTAATCGGGGGCAGAACGCGAACAAGGTTTACATTTTTAAAAACTATGCGTGAAGACTTTGTTACCGCCGGAGTCTCTTATAGAATGATCTGAACTGTTTTCAAAACCGACTTGAGACATATGGCTTTGCTGACCGAAAATTTTTTTATATAAGCAATCCTGAGAGGTTATTTTCCTCCTTGAAGAAGACTACTGTCCTATACCTAGTTAAGAAATTCGAGACGTTTATGTTGATTTTCACGAGTGGACGAAGGCGTGTATTTTTCAAGAAACGATTTTTTTTTTATATTTCAGCTTCACGGACAATTCATTTAATATTGAATTTGCAAGCAAGGCATTACAGAAAACTAATTTATTATAATATCTATACATGTAGTTTTACTCAATAATATTTGAGTATGTTAAGAAATAAATAGAAAAATTGAAGGTTTTTTATTACTGCATTCAGATTTATTCTGAGATGTTTGGAAAAATAAAACATTTATCTTTAAAAAATTAACAAAAATGCAATTTTAGTATTCGCGATATTCAGTATCACATTTTAAAAAGTATTATTGAATTTAATTTCTTCTGGAAATGGTCAGAACTATGATATATTCAACCTTTATTCTAAATGTGCCATTTAAAAATTTTGAAGTGACATGTTTGATAACATGTCTGCTATTATATTGACCCAAAATTCATAGAATTTTTTTCATTTCTCATTATTTTGGCATAGGGTAAGATTATTTTTACTTTCTTCGATTGAAATTGTCACTATTTGATGTAAAAATACTCAAAAAGAAAGCAAGGCAAACGTTTCGGCCACATATGGGGGCCCTCTTCAGTGCCAAGAAATCAAAGATTAATTCAAAAATTTTTGTAAAACGTAGATAATTAAAATAAGAATTATCATAAAATTGAAAAACTTATCTCATAGCTTGCAATTCAAAATGAAGTAGTCCAGTATGCAGCATCACGAATTGAAAAAATGTTTGGAGTTCACTGTGAATAAAAAACCGGATAACCAATAAACCGGAAAACATAAAAAAAAAAATTTTTACACGAACCGACCACAATTTGAAAAAAAATTTTTTTTTTTAATTAAAGAACGATTCCGAATTGGTAATCGGGGGTAGAACGCGAACAAGGTTTACATTTTTAAAAACTATGCGTGAAGACTGTTACCGCCGGAGTCTCTTATAGAATGATCTGAACTGTTTTCAAAACCGACTTGAGACATATGGCTTTGCTGACCGAAAATTTTTTTATATAAGCAATCCTGAGAGGTTATTTTCCTCCTTGAAGAAGACTACTGTCCTATACCTAGTTAAGAAATTCGAGACGTTTATGTTGATTTTCACGAGTGGACGAAGGCGTGTATTTTTCAAGAAACGATTTTTTTTTATATTTCAGCTTCACGGACAATTCATTTAATGTTGAATTTGCAAACAAGGCATTACAGAAAACTAATTTATTATAATATCTATACATGTAGTTTTACTCAATATTATTTGAGTATGTTAAGAAATAAATAGAAAAATTGAAGGTTTTTTATTACTGCATTCAGATTTATTCTGAGATGTTTGGAAAAATAAAACATTTATCTTTAAAAAATTAACAAAAATGCAATTTTAGTATTCGCGATATTCAGTATCACATTTTAAAAAGTATTATTGAATTTAATTTCTTCTGGAAATGGTCAGAACTATGATATATTCAACCTTTATACTAAATGTGCCATTTAAAAATTTTGAAGTGACATGTTTGATAACATGTCTGCTATTATATTGACCCAAAATTCATAGAATTTTTTTTCATTTCTCATTATTTTGGCATAGGGTAAGATTATTTTTACTTTCTTCGATTGAAATTGTCACTATTTGATGTAAAAATACTCAAAAAGAAAGCAAGGCAAACGTTTCGGCCACATATGGGGGCCCTCTTCAGTGCCAAGAAATCAAAGATTAATTCAAAAATTTTTGTAAAACGTAGATAATTAAAATAAGAATTATCATAAAATTGAAAAACTTATCTCATAGCTTGCAATTCAAAATGAAGTAGTCCAGTATGCAGCATCACGAATTGAAAAAAATGTTTGGAGTTCACTGTGAATAAAAAACCGGATAACCAATAAACCGGAAAACATAAAAAAAAAATTTTTACACGAACCGACCACAATTTGAAAAAATTTTTTTTTTTTTTAATTAAAGAACGATTCCGATTTGGTAATCGGGGGCAGAACGCGAACAAGGTTTACATTTTTAAAAACTATGCGTGAAGACTTTGTTACCGCCGGAGTCTCTTATAGAATGATCTGAACTGTTTTCAAAACCGACTTGAGACATATGGCTTTGCTGACCGAAAATTTTTTTATATAAGCAATCCTGAGAGGTTATTTTCCTCCTTGACGAAGACTACTGTCCTATACCTAGTTAAGAAATTCGAGACGTTTATGTTGATTTTCACGAGTGGACGAAGGCGTGTATTTTTCAAGAAACGATTTTTTTTTTATATTTCAGCTTCACGGACAATTCATTTAATATTGAATTTGCAAGCAAGGCATTACAGAAAACTAATTTATTATAATATCTATACATGTAGTTTTACTCAATATTATTTGAGTATGTTAAGAAATAAATAGAAAAATTGAAGGTTTTTTATTACTGCATTCAGATTTATTCTGAGATGTTTGGAAAAATAAAACATTTATCTTTAAAAAATTAACAAAAATGCAATTTTAGTATTCGCGATATTCAGTATCACATTTTAAAAAGTATTATTGAATTTAATTTCTTCTGGAAATGGTCAGAACTATGATATATTCAACCTTTATACTAAATGTGCCATTTAAAAATTTTGATGTTTGATAACATGTCTGCTATTATATTGACCCAAAATTCATAGAATTTTTTTCATTTCTCATTATTTTGGCATAGGGTAAGATTATTTTTACTTTCTTCGATTGAAATTGTCTCTATTTGATGTAAAAATACTCAAAAAGAAAGCAAGGCAAACGTTTCGGCCACATATGGGGGCCCTCTTCAGTGCCAAGAAATCAAAGATTAATTCAAAAATTTTTGTAAAACGTAGATAATTAAAATAAGAATTATCATAAAATTGAAAAACTTATCTCATAGCTTGCAATTCAAAATGAAGTAGTCCAGTATGCAGCATCACGAATTGAAAAAATGTTTGGAGTTCACTGTGAATAAAAAACCGGATAACCAATAAACCGGAAAACATAAAAAAAAAAAATTTTACACGAACCGACCACAATTTGAAAAAAAAATTTTTTTTTAATTAAAGAACGATTCCGAATTGGTAATCGGGGGTAGAACGCGAACAAGGTTTACATTTTTAAAAACTATGCGTGAAGACTGTTACCGCCGGAGTCTCTTATAGAATGATCTGAACTGTTTTCAAAACCGACTTGAGACATATGTCTTTTCTGACCGAAAATTTTTTTATATAAGCAATCCTGAGAGGTTATTTTCCTCCTTGAGGGAGACTACTGTCCTATACCTAGTTAAGAAATTCGAGACGTTTATGTTGATTTTCACGAGTGGACGAAGGCGTGTATTTTTCAAGAAACGATTTTTTTTTATATTTCAGCTTCACGGACAATTCATTTAATATTGAATTTGCAAGCAAGGCATTACAGAAAACTAATTTATTATAATATCTATACATGTAGTTTTACTCAATATAATTTGATTATGTTAAGAAATAAATAGAAAAATTGAAGGTTTTTTATTACTGCATTCAGATTTATTCTGAGATGTTTGGAAAAATAAAACATTTATCTTTAAAAAATTAACAAAAATGCAATTTTAGTATTCGCGATATTCAGTATCACATTTTAAAAAGTATTATTGAATTTAATTTCTTCTGGAAATGGTCAGAACTATGATATATTCAACCTTTATACTAAATGTGCCATTTAAAAATTTTGAAGTGACATGTTTGATAACATGTCTGCTATTATATTGACCCAAAATTCATAGAATTTTTTTCATTTCTCATTATTTTGGCATAGGGTAAGATTATTTTTACTTTCTTCGATTGAAATTGTCACTATTTGATGTAAAAATACTCAAAAAGAAAGCAAGGCAAACGTTTCGGCCACATATGGGGGCCCTCTTCAGTGCCAAGAAATCAAAGATTAATTCAAAAATTTTTGTAAAACGTAGATAATTAAAATAAGAATTATCATAAAATTGAAAAACTTATCTCATAGCTTGCAATTCAAAATGAAGTAGTCCAGTATGCAGCATCACGAATTGAAAAAATGTTTGGAGTTCACTGTGAATAAAAAACCGGATAACCAATAAACCGGAAAACATAAAAAAAAAAATTTTTACACGAACCGACCACAATTTGAAAAAAAATTTTTTTTTTTTAATTAAAGAACGATTCCGAATTGGTAATCGGGGGCAGAACGCGAACAAGGTTTACATTTTTAAAAACTATGCGTGAAGACTTTGTTACCGCCGGAGTCTCTTATAGAATGATCTGAACTGTTTTCAAAACCGACTTGAGACATATGGCTTTGCTGACCGAAAATTTTTTTATATAAGCAATCCTGAGAGGTTATTTTCCTCCTTGAAGAAGACTACTGTCCTATACCTAGTTAAGAAATTCGAGACGTTTATGTTGATTTTCACGAGTGGACGAAGGCGTGTATTTTTCAAGAAACGATTTTTTTTTATATTTCAGCTTCACGGACAATTCATTTAATATTGAATTTGCAAGCAAGGCATTACAGAAAACTAATTTATTATAATATCTATACATGTAGTTTTACTCAATATTATTTGAGTATGTTAAGAAATAAATAGAAAAATTGAAGGTTTTTTATTACTGCATTCAGATTTATTCTGAGATGTTTGGAAAAATAAAACATTTATCTTTAAAAAATTAACAAAAATGCAATTTTAGTATTCGCGATATTCAGTATCACATTTTAAAAAGTATTATTGAATTTAATTTCTTCTGGAAATGGTCAGAACTATGATATATTCAACCTTTATACTAAATGTGCCATTTAAAAATTTTGAAGTGACATGTTTGATAACATGTCTGCTATTATATTGACCCAAAATTCATAGAATTTTTTTCATTTCTCATTATTTTGGCATAGGGTAAGATTATTTTTACTTTCTTCGATTGAAATTGTCTCTATTTGATGTAAAAATACTCAAAAAGAAAGCAAGGCAAACGTTTCGGCCACATATGGGGGCCCTCTTCAGTGCCAAGAAATCAAAGATTAATTCAAAAATTTTTGTAAAACGTAGATAATTAAAATAAGAATTATCATAAAATTGAAAAACTTATCTCATAGCTTGCAATTCAAAATGAAGTAGTCCAGTATGCAGCATCACGAATTGAAAAAATGTTTGGAGTTCACTGTGAATAAAAAACCGGATAACCAATAAACCGGAAAACATAAAAAAAAAAAATTTTTACACGAAACTAAAACAATTTTAAAAAAATTTTTTTTTTAATTAAAGAACGATTCCGAATTGGTAATCGGGGGCAGAACGCGAACAAGGTTTACATTTTTAAAAACTATGCGTGAAGACTGTTACCGCCGGAGTCTCTTATAGAATGATCTGAACTGTTTTCAAAACCGACTTGAGACATATGGCTTTGCTGACCGAAAATTTTTTTATATAAGCAATCCTGAGAGGTTATTTTCCTCCTTGAAGAAGACTACTGTCCTATACCTAGTTAAGAAATTCGAGACGTTTATGTTGATTTTCACGAGTGGACGAAGGCGTGTATTTTTCAAGAAACGATTTTTTTTTATATTTCAGCTTCACGGACAATTCATTTAATATTGAATTTGCAAGCAAGGCATTACAGAAAACTAATTTATTATAATATCTATACATGTAGTTTTACTCAATATAATTTGATTATGTTAAGAAATAAATAGAAAAATTGAAGGTTTTTTATTACTGCATTCAGATTTATTCTGAGATGTTTGGAAAAATAAAACATTTATCTTTAAAAAATTAACAAAAATGCAATTTTAGTATTCGCGATATTCAGTATCACATTTTAAAAAGTATTATTGAATTTAATTTCTTCTGGAAATGGTCAGAACTATGATATATTCAACCTTTATACTAAATGTGCCATTTAAAAATTTTGAAGTGACATGTTTGATAACATGTCTGCTATTATATTGACCCAAAATTCATAGAATTTTTTTCATTTCTCATTATTTTGGCATAGGGTAAGATTATTTTTACTTTCTTCGATTGAAATTGTCTCTATTTGATGTAAAAATACTCAAAAAGAAAGCAAGGCAAACGTTTCGGCCACATATGGGGGCCCTCTTCAGTGCCAAGAAATCAAAGATTAATTCAAAAATTTTTGTAAAACGTAGATAATTAAAATAAGAATTATCATAAAATTGAAAAACTTATCTCATAGCTTGCAATTCAAAATGAAGTAGTCCAGTATGCAGCATCACGAATTGAAAAAATGTTTGGAGTTCACTGTGAATAAAAAACCGGATAACCAATAAACCGGAAAACATAAAAAAAAAAATTTTTACACGAACCGACCACAATTTGAAAAAAAATTTTTTTTTTTAATTAAAGAACGATTCCGAATTGGTAATCGGGGGCAGAACGCGAACAAGGTTTACATTTTTAAAAACTATGCGTGAAGACTTTGTTACCGCCGGAGTCTCTTATAGAATGATCTGAACTGTTTTCAAAACCGACTTGAGACATATGGCTTTGCTGACCGAAAATTTTTTTATATAAGCAATCCTGAGAGGTTATTTTCCTCCTTGAAGAAGACTACTGTCCTATACCTAGTTAAGAAATTCGAGACGTTTATGTTGATTTTCACGAGTGGACGAAGGCGTGTATTTTTCAAGAAAAGATTTTTTTTTATATTTCAGCTTCACGGACAATTCATTTAATATTGAATTTGCAAGCAAGGCATTACAGAAAACTTATTTATTATAATATCTATACATGTAGTTTTACTCAATATTATTTGAGTATGTTAAGAAATAAATAGAAAAATTGAAGGTTTTTTATTACTGCATTCAGATTTATTCTGAGATGTTTGGAAAAATAAAACATTTATCTTTAAAAAATTAACAAAAATGCAATTTTAGTATTCGCGATATTCAGTATCACATTTTAAAAAGTATTATTGAATTTAATTTCTTCTGGAAATGGTCAGAACTATGATATATTCAACCTTTATACTAAATGTGCCATTTAAAAATTTTGAAGTGACATGTTTGATAACATGTCTGCTATTATATTGACCCAAAATTCATAGAATTTTTTTCATTTCTCATTATTTTGGCATAGGGTAAGATTATTTTTACTTTCTTCGATTGAAATTGTCTCTATTTGATGTAAAAATACTCAAAAAGAAAGCAAGGCAAACGTTTCGGCCACATATGGGGGCCCTCTTCAGTGCCAAGAAATCAAAGATTAATTCAAAAATTTTTGTAAAACGTAGATAATTAAAATAAGAATTATCATAAAATTGAAAAACTTATCTCATAGCTTGCAATTCAAAATGAAGTAGTCCAGTATGCAGCATCACGAATTGAAAAAATGTTTGGAGTTCACTGTGAATAAAAAACCGGATAACCAATAAACCGGAAAACATAAAAAAAAAATTTTTACACGAACCGACCACAATTTGAAAAAAATTTTTTTTTTTAATTAAAGAACGATTCCGATTTGGTAATCGGGGGCAGAACGCGAACAAGGTTTACATTTTTAAAAACTATGCGTGAAGACTTTGTTACCGCCGGAGTCTCTTATAGAATGATCTGAACTGTTTTCAAAACCGACTTGAGACATATGGCTTTGCTGACCGAAAATTTTTTTATATAAGCAATCCTGAGAGGTTATTTTCCTCCTTGAAGAAGACTACTGTCCTATACCTAGTTAAGAAATTCGAGACGTTTATGTTGATTTTCACGAGTGGACGAAGGCGTGTATTTTTCAAGAAACGATTTTTTTTTTTTTATATTTCAGCTTCACGGACAATTCATTTAATATTGAATTTGCAAGCAAGGCATTACAGAAAACTAATTTATTATAATATCTATACATGTAGTTTTACTCAATAATATTTGAGTATGTTAAGAAATAAATAGAAAAATTGAAGGTTTTTTATTACTGCATTCAGATTTATTCTGAGATGTTTGGAAAAATAAAACATTTATCTTTAAAAAATTAACAAAAATGCAATTTTAGTATTCGCGATATTCAGTATCACATTTTAAAAAGTATTATTGAATTTAATTTCTTCTGGAAATGGTCAGAACTATGATATATTCAACCTTTATACTAAATGTGCCATTTAAAAATTTTGAAGTGACATGTTTGATAACATGTCTGCTATTATATTGACCCAAAATTCATAGAATTTTTTTCATTTCTCATTATTTTGGCATAGGGTAAGATTATTTTTACTTTCTTCCATTGAAATTGTCACTATTTGATGTAAAAATACTCAAAAAGAAAGCAAGGCAAACGTTTCGGCCACATATGGAGGCCCTCTTCAGTGCCAAGGAATCAAAGATTAATTAAAAAATTTTTGTAAAACGTAGATAATTAAAATAAGAATTATCATAAAATTGAAAAACTTATCTCATAGCTTGCAATTCAAAATGAAGTAGTCCAGTATGCAGCATCACGAATTGAAAAAATGTTTGGAGTTCACTGTGAATAAAAAACCGGATAACCAATAACCCGGAAAACATAAAAAAAAAAATTTTTACACGAACCGACCACAATTTGAAAAAAATTTTTTTTTTTTTAATTAAAGAACGATTCCGAATTGGTAATCGGGGGCAGAACGCGAACAAGGTTTACATTTTTAAAAACTATGCGTGAAGACTTTGTTACCGCCGGAGTCTCTTATAGAATGATCTGAACTGTTTTCAAAACCGACTTGAGACATATGGCTTTGCTGACCGAAAATTTTTTTATATAAGCAATCCTGAGAGGTTATTTTCCTCCTTGAAGAAGACTACTGTCCTATACCTAGTTAAGAAATTCGAGACGTTTATGTTGATTTTCACGAGTGGACGAAGGCGTGTATTTTTCAAGAAACGATTTTTTTTTATATTTCAGCTTCACGGACAATTCATTTAATATTGAATTTGCAAGCAAGGCATTACAGAAAACTAATTTATTATAATATCTATACATGTAGTTTTACTCAATAATATTTGAGTATGTTAAGAAATAAATAGAAAAATTGAAGGTTTTTTATTACTGCATTCAGATTTATTCTGAGATGTTTGGAAAAATAAAACATTTATCTTTAAAAAATTAACAAAAATGCAATTTTAGTATTCGCGATATTCAGTATCACATTTTAAAAAGTATTATTGAATTTAATTTCTTCTGGAAATGGTCAGAACTATGATATATTCAACCTTTATACTAAATGTGCCATTTAAAAATTTTGAAGTGACATGTTTGATAACATGTCTGCTATTATATTGACCCAAAATTCACAGAATTTTTTTCATTTCTCATTATTTTGCATTGGGTAAGATTATTTTTACTTTCTTCCATTGAAATTGTCACTATTTGATGTAAAAATACTCAAAAAGAAAGCAAGGCAAACGTTTCGGCCACATATGGGGGCCCTCTTCAGTGCCAAGAAATCAAAGATAAATTCAAAAATTTTTGTAAAACGTAGATAATTAAAATAGGAATTATCATAAAATTGAAAAACATATCTCATAGCTTGCAATTCAAAATGAAGTAGTCCAGTATGCAGCATCACGAATTAAAAAAATGTTTAGAGTTCACTGTGAATAAAAAACCGGATAGCCAATAAACTGGAAAACATAAAAAAAAAAAAATTTTAACACGGAACGACCACAATTTGAAAAAAAAATTTTTTTTTTAATTAAAGAACGATTCCGAATTGGTAATCGGGGGCAGAACGCGAACAAGGTTTACATTTTTAAAAACTATGCGTGAAGACTTTGTTACCGCCGGAGTCTCTTATAGAATGATCTGAACTGTTTTCAAAACCGACTTGAGACATATGGCTTTGCTGACCGAAAATTTTTTTATATAAGCAATCCTGAGAGGTTATATTCCTCCTTGAAGAAGACTATTGTCCTATACCTAGTTAAGAAATTCGAGACGTTTATGTTGATTTTCACGAGTGGACGAAGGCGTGTATTTTTGGAGAAACGATTTTTTTTTTATATTTCAGCTTCACGGACAATTCATTTAATATTGAATTTGCAAGCAAGGCATTACAGAAAACTAATTTATTATAATATCTATACATGTAGTTTTACTCAATATTATTTGAGTATGTTAAGAAATAAATAGAAAAATTGAAGGTTTTTTATTACTGCATTCAGATTTATTATGAGATGTTTGGAAAAATAAAACATTTATCTTTAAAAAATTAACAAAAATGCAATTTTAGTATTCGCGATATTCAGTATCACATTTTAAAAAGTATTATTGAATTTAATTTCTTCTGGAAATGGTCAGAACTATGATATATTCAACCTTTATACTAAATGTGCCATTTAAAAATTTTGAAGTGACATGTTTGATAACATGTCTGCTATTATATTGACCCAAAATTCATAGAATTTTTTTCATTTCTCATTATTTTGGCATAGGGTAAGATTATTTTTACTTTCTTCGATTGAAATTGTCTCTATTTGATGTAAAAATACTCAAAAAGAAAGCAAGGCAAACGTTTCGGCCACATATGGGGGCCCTCTTCAGTGCCAAGAAATCAAAGATTAATTCAAAAATTTTTGTAAAACGTAGATAAGTAAAATAAGAATTATCATAAAATTGAAAAACTTATCTCATAGCTTGCAATTCAAAATGAAGTAGTCCAGTATGCAGCATCACGAATTGAAAAAATGTTTGGAGTTCACTGTGAATAAAAAACCGGATAACCAATAAACCGGAAAAAATAAAAAAAAAATTTTCACACGAACCGACCACAATTTGAAAAAAAAATTTTTTTTTTTAATTAAAGAACGATTCCGAATTGGTAATCGGGGGCAGAACGCGAACAAGGTTTACATTTTTAAAAACTATGCGTGAAGACTTTGTTACCGCCGGAGTCTCTTATAGAATGATCTGAACTGTTTTCAAAACCGACTTGAGACATATGGCTTTGCTGACCGAAAATTTTTTTATATAAGCAATCCTGAGAGGTTATTTTCCTCCTTGAAGAAGACTACTGTCCTATACCTAGTTAAGAAATTCGAGACGTTTATGTTGATTTTCACGAGTGGACGAAGGCGTGTATTTTTCAAGAAACGATTTTTTTTTTTTTATATTTCAGCTTCACGGACAATTCATTTAATATTGAATTTGCAAGCAAGGCATTACAGAAAACTAATTTATTATAATATCTATACATGTAGTTTTACTCAATATTATTTTAGTATGTTAAGAAATAAATAGAAAAATTGAAGGTTTTTTATTACTGCATTCAGATTTATTATGAGATGTTTGGAAAAATAAAACATTTATCTTTAAAAAATTAACAAAAATGCAATTTTAGTATTCGCGATATTCAGTATCACATTTTAAAAAGTATTATTGAATTTAATTTCTTCTGGAAATGGTCAGAACTATGATATATTCAACCTTTATACTAAATGTGCCATTTAAAAATTTTGAAGTGACATGTTTGATAACATGTCTGCTATTATATTGACCCAAAATTCATAGAATTTTTTTCATTTCTCATTATTTTGGCATAGGGTAAGATTATTTTTACTTTCTTCGATTGAAATTGTCTCTATTTGATGTAAAAATACTCAAAAAGAAAGCAAGGCAAACGTTTCGGCCACATATGGGGGCCCTCTTCAGTGCCAAGAAATCAAAGATTAATTCAAAAATTTTTGTAAAACGTAGATAATTAAAATAAGAATTATCATAAAATTGAAAAACTTATCTCATAGCTTGCAATTCAAAATGAAGTAGTCCAGTATGCAGCATCACGAATTGAAAAAATGTTTGGAGTTCACTGTGAATAAAAAACCGGATAACCAATAAACCGGAAAACATAAAAAAAAAATTTTTACACGAACCGACCACAATTTGAAAAAAAAAATTTTTTTTTTTCTACTAAAGAACGATTCCGAATTGGTAATCGGGGGCAGAACGCGAACAAGGTTTACATTTTTAAAAACTATGCGTGAAGACTTTGTTACCGCCGGAGTCTCTTATAGAATGATCTGAACTGTTTTCAAAACCGACTTGAGACATATGGCTTTGCTGACCGAAAATTTTTTTATATAAGCAATCCTGAGAGGTTATTTTCCTCCTTGAAGAAGACTACTGTCCTATACCTAGTTAAGAAATTCGAGACGTTTATGTTGATTTTCACGAGTGGACGAAGGCGTGTATTTTTCAAGAAACGATTTTTTTTTTATATTTCAGCTTCACGGACAATTCATTTAATATTGAATTTGCAAGCAAGGCATTACAGAAAACTAATTTATTATAATATCTATACATGTAGTTTTACTCAATAATATTTGAGTATGTTAAGAAATAAATAGAAAAATTGATGGTTTTTTATTACTGCATTCAGATTTATTCTGAGATGTTTGGAAAAATAAAACATTTATCTTTAAAAAATTAACAAAAATGCAAT
The DNA here is from genome assembly GCA_030998225.1 of Diplolepis rosae. Classification (NCBI taxonomy): domain Eukaryota; kingdom Metazoa; phylum Arthropoda; class Insecta; order Hymenoptera; family Diplolepididae; genus Diplolepis; species Diplolepis rosae. The sequence continues at coordinate 1,001,740 of JAPYXD010000137.1, read as the reverse complement.
TTTAGTATTCGCGATATTCAGTATCACATTATAAAAAGTATTATTGAATTTAATTTCTTCTGGAAATGGTCAGAACTATGATATATTCAACCTTTATACTAAATGTGCCATTTAAAAATTTTGAAGTGACATGTTTGATAACATGTCTGCTATTATATTGACCCAAAATTCATAGAATTTTTTTCATTTCTCATTATTTTGGCATAGGGTAATATTATTTTTACTTTCTTCGATTGAAATTGTCTCTATTTGATGTAAAAATACTCAAAAAGAAAGCAAGGCAAACGTTTCGGCCACATATGGGGGCCCTCTTCAGTGCCAAGAAATCAAAGATTAATTCAAAAATTTTTGTAAAACGTAGATAATTAAAATAAGAATTATCATAAAATTGAAAAACTTATCTCATAGCTTGCAATTCAAAATGAAGTAGTCCAGTATGCAGCATCACGAATTGAAAAAATGTTTGGAGTTCACTGTGAATAAAAAACCGGATAACCAATAAACCGGAAAACATAAAAAAAAAATTTTTACACGAACCGACCACAATTTGAAAAAAAATTTTTTTTTTTAATTAAAGAACGATTCCGAATTGGTAATCGGGGGCAGAACGCGAACAAGGTTTACATTTTTAAAAACTATGCGTGAAGACTTTGTTACCGCCGGAGTCTCTTATAGAATGATCTGAACTGTTTTCAAAACCGACTTGAGACATATGGCTTTGCTGACCGAAAATTTTTTTATATAAGCAATCCTGAGAGGTTATTTTCCTCCTTGAAGAAGACTACTGTCCTATACCTAGTTAAGAAATTCGAGACGTTTATGTTGATTTTCACGAGTGGACGAAGGCGTGTATTTTTCAAGAAACGATTTTTTTTTTATATTTCAGCTTCACGGACAATTCATTTAATATTGAATTTGCAAGCAAGGCATTACAGAAAACTAATTTATTATAATATCTATACATGTAGTTTTACTCAATAATATTTGAGTATGTTAAGAAATAAATAGAAAAATTGAAGGTTTTTTATTACTGCATTCAGATTTATTCTGAGATGTTTGGAAAAATAAAACATTTATCTTTAAAAAATTAACAAAAATGCAATTTTAGTATTCGCGATATTCAGTATCACATTTTAAAAAGTATTATTGAATTTAATTTCTTCTGGAAATGGTCAGAACTATGATATATTCAACCTTTATACTAAATGTGCCATTTAAAAATTTTGAAGTGACATGTTTGATAACATGTCTGCTATTATATTGACCAAAAATTCATAGAATTTTTTTCATTTCTCATTATTTTTGCATAGGGTAAGATTATTTTTACTTTCTTCGATTGAAATTGTCTCTATTTGATGTAAAAATACTCAAAAAGAAAGCAAGGCAAACGTTTCGGCCACATATGGGGGCCCTCTTCAGTGCCAAGAAATCAAAGATTAATTTAAAAGTTTTTGTAAAACGTAGATAATTAAAATAAGAATTATCATAAAATTGAAAAACTTATCTCATAGCTTGCAATTCAAAATGAAGTAGTCCAGTATGCAGCATCACGAATTGAAAAAATGTTTGGAGTTCACTGTGAATAAAAAACCGGATAACCAATAAACCGGAAAACATAAAAAAAAAATTTTTACACGAACCTACCACAATGTGAAAAAAACATTTTTTTTTTCACTTAAAGAACGATTCCGAATTGGTAATCGGGGGCAGAACGCGAACAAGGTTTACATTTTTAAAAACTATGCGTGAAGACTTTGTTACCGCCGGAGTCTCTTATAGAATGATCTGAACTGTTTTCAAAACCGACTTGAGACATATGGCTTTGCTGACCGAAAATTTTTTTATATAAGCAATCCTGAGAGGTTATTTTCCTCCTTGAAGAAGACTACTGTCCTATACCTAGTTAAGAAATTCGAGACGTTTATGTTGATTTTCACGAGTGGACGAAGGCGTGTATTTTTCAAGAAAACAATTTTTTTTTTATATTTCAGCTTCACGGACAATTCATTTAATATTGAATTTGCAAGCAAGGCATTACAGAAAACTAATTTATTATAATATCTATACATGTAGTTTTACTCAATATTATTTGAGTATGTTAAGAAATAAATAGAAAAATTGAAGGTTTTTTATTACTGCATTCAGATTTATTCTGAGATGTTTGGAAAAATAAAACATTTATCTTTAAAAAATTAACAAAAATGCAATTTTAATATTCGCGATATTCAGTATCACATTTTAAAAAGTATTATTGAATTTAATTTCTTCTGGAAATGGTCAGAACTATGATATATTCAACCTTTATACTAAATGTGCCATTTAAAAATTTTGAAGTGACATGTTTGATAACATGTCTGCTATTATATTGACCCAAAATTCATAGAATTTTTTTCATTTCTCATTATTTTGGCATAGGGTAAGATTATTTTTACTTTCTTCGATTGAAATTGTCTCTATTTGATGTAAAAATACTCAAAAAGAAAGCAAGGCAAACGTTTCGGCCACATATGGGGGCCCTCTTCAGTGCCAAGAAATCAAAGATTAATTCAAAAATTTTTGTAAAACGTAGATAACTAAAATAAGAATTATCATAAAATTGAAAAACTTATCTCAATAGCTTGCAATTCAAAATGAAGTAGTCCAGTATGCAGCATCACGAATTGAAAAAATGTTTGGAGTTCACTGTGAATAAAAAACCGGATAACCAATAAACCGGAAAACATAAAAAAAAATTTTTACACGAACCGATCACAATTTGAAAAAAATTTTTTTTTTTTAATTAAAGAACGATTCCGAATTGGTAATCGGGGGCAGAACGCGAACAAGGTTTACATTTTTAAAAACTATGCGTGAAGACTTTGTTACCGCCGGAGTCTCTTATAGAATGATCTGAACTGTTTTCAAAACCGACTTGAGACATATGGCTTTGCTGACCGAAAATTTTTTTATATAAGCAATCCTGAGAGGTTATTTTTCCTCCTTGAAGAAGACTACTGTCCTATACCTAGTTAAGAAATTCGAGACGTTTATGTTGATTTTCACGAGTGGACGAAGGCGTGTATTTTTCAAGAAACGATTTTTTTTTTTATATTTCAGCTTCACGGACAATTCATTTAATATTGAATTTGCAAGCAAGGCATTACAGAAAACTAATTTATTATAATATCTATACATGTAGTTTTACTCAATATTATTTGAGTATGTTAAGAAATAAATAGAAAAATTGAAGGTTTTTTATTACTGCATTCAGATTTATTCTGAGATGTTTGGAAAAATAAAACATTTATCTTTAAAAAATTAACAAAAATGCAATTTTAGTATTCGCGATATTCAGTATCACATTTTAAAAAGTATTATTGAATTTAATTTCTTCTGGAAATGGTCAGAACTATGATATATTCAACCTTTATACTAAATGTGCCATTTAAAAATTTTGAAGTGACATGTTTGATAACATGTCTGCTATTATATTGACCCAAAATTCATAGAATTTTTTTCATTTCTCATTATTTTGGCATAGGGTAAGATTATTTTTACTTTCTTCGATTGAAATTGTCTCTATTTGATGTAAAAATACTCAAAAAGAAAGCAAGGCAAACGTTTCGGCCACATATGGGGGCCCTCTTCAGTGCCAAGAAATCAAAGATTAATTCAAAAATTTTTGTAAAACGTAGATAATTAAAATAAGAATTATCATAAAATTGAAAAACTTATCTCATAGCTTGCAATTCAAAATGAAGTAGTCCAGTATGCAGCATCACGAATTGAAAAAATGTTTGGAGTTCACTGTGAATAAAAAACCGGATAACCAATAAACCGGAAAACATAAAAAAAAAATTTTTACACGAACCGACCACAATTTGAAAAAATTTTTTTTTTTTTAATTAAAGAACGATTCCGAATTGGTAATCGGGGGCAGAACGCGAACAAGGTTTACATTTTTAAAAACTATGCGTGAAGACTTTGTTACCGCCGGAGTCTCTTATAGAATGATCTGAACTGTTTTCAAAACCGACTTGAGACATATGGCTTTGCTGACCGAAAATTTTTTTTATATAAGCAATCCTGAGAGGTTATTTTCCTCCTTGAAGAAGACTACTGTCCTATACCTAGTTAAGAAATTCGAGACGTTTATGTTGATTTTCACGAGTGGACGAAGGCGTGTATTTTTCAAGAAACGATTTTTTTTTTTATATTTCAGCGTCACGGACAATTCATTTAATATTGAATTTGCAAGCAAGGCATTACAGAAAACTAATTTATTATAATATCTATACATGTAGTTTTACTCAATATTATTTGAGTATGTTAAGAAATAAATAGAAAAATTGAAGGTTTTTTATTACTGCATTCAGATTTATTCTGAGATGTTTGGAAAAATAAAACATTTATCTCTAAAAAATTAACAAAAATGCAATTTTTAGTATTCGCGATATTCAGTATCACATTTTAAAAAGTATTATTGAATTTAATTTCTTCTGGAAATGGTCAGAACTATGATATATTCAACCTTTATACTAAATGTGCCATTTAAAAATTTTGAAGTGACATGTTTGATAACATGTCTGCTATTATATTGATCCAAAATTCATAGAATTTTTTTCATTTCTCATTATTTTGGCATAGGGTAAGATTATTTTTACTTTCTTCGATTGAAATTGTCTCTATTTGATGTAAAAATACTCAAAAAGAAAGCAAGGCAAACGTTTCGGCCACATATGGGGGCCCTCTTCAGTGCCAAGAAATCAAAGATTAATTCAAAAATTTTTGTAAAACGTAGATAATTAAAATAAGAATTATCATAAAATTGAAAAACTTATCTCATAGCTTGCAATTCAAAATGAAGTAGTCCAGTATGCAGCATCACGAATTGAAAAAATGTTTGGAGTTCACTGTGAATAAAAAACCGGATAACCAATAAACCGGAAAACATAAAAAAAAAAATTTTTACACGAACCGACCACAATTTGAAAAAAAATTTTTTTTTTTTAATTAAAGAACGATTCCGAATTGGTAATCGGGGGCAGAACGCGAACAAGGTTTACATTTTTAAAAACTATGCGTGAAGACTTTGTTACCGCCGGAGTATCTTATAGAATGATCTGAACTGTTTTCAAAACCGACTTGAGACATATGGCATTGCTGACCGAAAATTTTTTTATATAAGCAATCCTGAGAGGTTATTTTCCTCCTTGAAGAAAACTATTGTCCTATACCTAGTTAAGAAATTCGAGACGTTTACGTTGATTTTCACAAGTGGACGAAGGCGTGTATTTTTCAAGAAACGATTTTTTTTTTATATTTCAGCTTTCACGGACAATTCACTTAATATTGAATTTGCAAGCAAGGCATTACAGAAAACTAATTTATTATAATATCTATACATGTAGTTTTACTCAATATTATTTGAGTATGTTAAGAAATAAATAGAAAAATTGAAGGTTTTTTATTACTGCATTCAGATTTATTCTGAGATGTTTGGAAAAATAAAACATTTATCTTTAAAAAATTAACAAAAATGCAATTTTAATATTCGCGATATTCAGTATCACATTTTAAAAAGTATTATTAATTTAATTTCTTCTGGAAATGGTCGGAACTATGATATATTCAACCTTTATACTAAATGTGCCATTTAAAAATTTTGAAGTGACATGTTTGATAACATGTCTGCTATTATATTGACCCAAAATTCATAGAATTTTTTTCATTTCTCATTATTTTGGCATAGGGTAAGATTATTTTTACTTTCTTCGATTGAAATTGTCTCTATTTGATGTAAAAATACTCAAAAAGAAAGCAAGGCAAACGTTTCGGCCACATATGGGGGCCCTCTTCAGTGCCAAGAAATCAAAGATTAATTCAAAAATTTTTGTAAAACGTAGATAATTAAAATAAGAATTATCATAAAATTGAAAAACTTATCTCATAGCTTGCAATTCAAAATGAAGTAGTCCAGTATGCAGCATCACGAATTGAAAAAATGTTTGGAGTTCACTGTGAATAAAAAACCGGATAACCAATAAACCGGAAAACATAAAAAAAAAATTTTTACACGAACCGACCACAATTTGAAAAAAACATTTTTTTTTTTCACTTAAAGAACGATTCCGAATTGGTAATCGGGGGCAGAACGCGAACAAGGTTTACATTTTTAAAAACTATGCGTGAAGACTTTGTTACCGCCGGAGTCTCTTATAGAATGATCTGAACTGTTTTCAAAACCGACTTGAGACATATGGCTTTGCTGACCGAAAATTTTTTTATATAAGCAATCCTGAGAGGTTATTTTCCTCCTTGAAGAAGACTACTGTCCTATACCTAGTTAAGAAATTCGAGACGTTTATGTTGATTTTCACGAGTGGACGAAGGCGTGTATTTTTCAAGAAACGATTTTTTTTTTATATTTCAGCTTCACGGACAATTCATTTAATATTGAATTTGCAAGCAAGGCATTACAGAAAACTAATTTATTATAATATCTATACATGTAGTTTTACTCAATATTATTTGAGTATGTTAAGAAATAAATAGAAAAATTGAAGGTTTTTTATTACTGCATTCAGATTTATTCTGAGATGTTTGGAAAAATAAAACATTTATCTTTAAAAAATTAACAAAAATGCAATTTTAGTATTCGCGATATTCAGTATCACATTTTAAAAAGTATTGAAAATGAAAAAAATTCTATGAATTTTGGGTCAATATAATAGCAGACATGTTATCAAACATGTCACTTCAAAATTTTTAAATGGCACATTTAGTATAAAGGTTGAATATATCATAGTTCTGACCATTTCCAGAAGAAATTAAATTCAATAATACTTTTTAAAATGTGATACTGAATATCGCGAATACTAAAATTGCATTTTTGTTAATTTTTTAAAGATAAATGTTTTATTTTTCCAAACATCTCAGAATAAATCTGAATGCAGTAATAAAAAACCTTCAATTTTTCTATTTATTTCTTAACATACTCAAATAATATTGAGTAAAACTACATGTATAGATATTATAATAAATTAGTTTTATGTAATGCCTTGCTTGCAAATTCAATATTAAATGAATTGTCCGTGAAGCTGAAATATAAAAAAAAAAAAATCGTTTCTTGAAAAATACACGCCTTCGTCCACTCGTGAAAATCAACATAAACGTCTCGAATTTCTTAACTAGGTATAGGACAGTAGTCTTCTTCAAGGAGGAAAATAACCTCTCAGGATTGCTTATATAAAAAAATTTTCGGTCAGCAAAGCCATATGTCTCAAGTCGGTTTTGAAAACAGTTCAGATCATTCTATAAGAGACTCCGGCGGTAACAAAGTCTTCACGCATAGTTTTTAAAAATGTAAACCTTGTTCGCGTTCTGCCCCCGATTACCAATTCGGAATCGTTCTTTAATTAAAAAAAAAAATTTTTTTTTCAAATTGTGGTCGGTTCGTGTAAAAATTTTTTTTTTTATGTTTTCCGGTTTATTGGTTATCCGGTTTTTTATTCACAGTGAACTCCAAAAATTTTTTCAATTCGTGATGCTGCATACTGGACTACTTCATTTTGAATTGCAAGCTATGAGATAAGTTTTTCAATTTTATGATAATTCTTATTTTAATTATCTACGTTTTACAAAAATTTTTGAATTAATCTTTGATTTCTTGGCACTGAAGAGGGCCCCCATATGTGGCCGAAACGTTTGCCTTGCTTTCTTTTTGAGTATTTTTACATCAAATAGAGACAATTTCAATCGAAGAAAGTAAAAATAATCTTACCCTATGCCAAAATAATGAGAAATGAAAAAAATTCTATGAATTTTGGGTCAATATAATAGCAGACATGTTATCAAACATGTCACTTCAAAATTTTTAAATGGCACATTTAGTATAAAGGTTGAATATATCATAGTTCTGACCATTTCCAGAAGAAATTAAATTCAATAATACTTTTTAAAATGTGATACTGAATATCGCGAATACTAAAATTGCATTTTTGTTAATTTTTTAAAGATAAATGTTTTATTTTTCCAAACATCTCAGAATAAATCTGAATACAGTAATAAAAAACCTTCAATTTTTCTATTTATTTCTTAACATACTCAAATAATATTGAGTAAAACTACATGTATAGATATTATAATAAATTAGTTTTCTGTAATGCCTTGCTTGCAAATTCAATATTAAATGAATTGTCCGTGAAGCTGAAATATAAAAAAAAATCGTTTCTTGAAAAATACACGCCTTCGTCCACTCGTGAAAATCAACATAAACGTCTCGAATTTCTTAACTAGGTATAGGACAGTAGTCTTCTTCAAGGAGGAAAATAACCTCTCAGGATTGCTTATATAAAAAAATTTTCGGTCAGCAAAGCCATATGTCTCAAGTCGGTTTTGAAAACAGTTCAGATCATTCTATAAGAGACTCCGGCGGTAACAAAGTCTTCACGCATAGTTTTTAAAAATGTAAACCTTGTTCGCGTTCTGCCCCCGATTACCAATTCGGAATCGTTCTTTAATTAAAAAAAAAAATTTTTTTTTCAAATTGTGGTCGGTTCGTGTAAAAATTTTTTTTTTTTTATGTTTTCCGGTTTATTGGTTATCCGGTTTTTTATTCACAGTGAACTCCAAACATTTTTTCAATTCGTGATGCTGCATACTGGACTACTTCATTTTGAATTGCAAGCTATGAGATAAGTTTTTCAATTTTATGATAATTCTTATTTTAATTATCTACGTTTTACAAAAATTTTTGAATTAATCTTTGATTTCTTGGCACTGAAGAGGGCCCCCATATGTGGCCGAAACGTTTGCCTTGCTTTCTTTTTGAGTATTTTTACATCAAATAGTGACAATTTCAATCGAAGAAAGTAAAAATAATCTTACCCTATGCCAAAATAATGAGAAATGAAAAAAATTCTTTATTTCTTATATTTTGATACTGAAGCTCAAACCAATTTTATAATAATATTACAGATGGTGTGAATTACACATTTTCTCAAAGTCACTGAATTTCTTTTTGAATTTAAGTGAAACAGAAAATTCAATTTACTTAAGGCTCTATCGGCCTTAAGGAACACATTCTCATCATGACACTCGCGCTTCGCGCTCGATTTTCTGTATACATTTCAGTATAACTTTTTAATAAATTACATGAAAGTAATATCAAAATTTATTTACCTACATGTAAAAACATAATGATAATTACTTGTTAAATTTTTACAAAAAATTTTTTATACAAAATATCCTATGTTAGCAAAACCTTTTTCTGTATTTTTAGATTTGAATAAATCACTGATGAGGGCTCCGATCAGAGCCGAGACGTCTGATTATGTAAAACTCTGAGTTTTTATCAACCTGGGACCCTAAAGCTAATTACCAACATCAACATATATCTTCAATTATTAATTAAGGGTCAATGTAAGTCCAGAATATGAATATTATTGATAAATTTATTTTCTTCCAAATATCTCAAAAATAAAAAACAATCGTAGACTTTATTTAAGGAAACGATTTTGCAGAACAACGCTTATTTCGTATCTCACATATTTTGGTGAAAAAAATCGAATTTTTTCAATATTAAAAATCAAAACATAAAATATACATCCTGTCCCGAAATTTCTTTATCAGAATTTGTAGACCTCATTTAGGCAAACAATTTTCCATTCAAACGTTTTTTTTGTATTTCACATATTTTGTCTAAAAAATGGAATTATTGAATTTTAATCGTATTTTTTGGAATTGAAACGAAAAATATATGTTTTTTCAGAAACTGCGCCAGACAAAATTTGTAGATCTTTTTGAAACGAACAACTTTGTATTCTTACGTTTTTTTGGTATTTCCAATATTATTGTTAAAAAATTGAATTTTGGATTTTCAATAGTTTTTTTTTTCATTAAAAAGAAAAATATGCATCTTATGAAAAAATGTTATAAATCAAATTTGTAGGTCTTTATGTATTCAATAATATTGTATCATAACTACTCCTGTAGTTTTCATCCGAATAATCTCAAATTTTCAGAAAAATTTCTTTGTACATATGGGAACAACTTTCTCGCTGGAACTTTTTTGTAGGTTAAACTTCCCCAGATACTTTTTGTCGGCGAAGTTAGAAAAACACGAAATACGGTGCGCATCAATTTGTTATTAAATATCTATAAACAATTGCATATTTTATTTATTTAAAGGATCTTACCGGCTTCAGTGGTATGTTTTACATAAGTCCTGGAAGTCTCAAATCATTTCATACATTTTTTGCTGAGAAATGACGAGTTAAATGTTTAAAAAACCACTTTTGCTCGAAGGAAAAATTTTGTGTTTTTATTTTTTATTGAAGAAAATAATGAACGGATAAAAAAATTTCACTTAGGAAAAATATGGGGCTGAACATGCTCTACTCGAATATATATTTATTTTTTTTATTAAAAAACATTTTTTTCAAACCTTCATTTTGACCCAGTGGACAATACTTTTACCTGTTTCCGAGAGCGCGGCGAGTTTTAGAATCCAGGTGCTCAATTACTTGTTCTTTATGTTTGAATTTAATATAATGGCTATAAAAAATTTTTTTTTGATATTGAATTCCGATAAAACTTGACATTTTTCGTTGTTTATTTTTATGAAACCTTCACTATTGCAATTCATAGTGTTTGGAAATAAATTTACAATATTATAAGGTTTAATGATAAAGAAAATATTTGTGAAGGTATGGTAAAATTCCCTTAAATTCTCTGTAAATTCTCAAGTTGTCTTAAAATGACGGTCACAGTCACGAGAACGTGACCAGATTTTAAATGTCCAAGAAATTTAGAACTCTACATTTATTGCTGTTTCAGTGTTGCCAGATGTCTGAATCACTTTCCCCCTAGATTAGTCCCTATTTTCCACTAAAAAAAAAATTCCCACTACATGCTGAAATTTTTTTTTTATAGTAAAATTCTTATATGTACATGATAAATTTTTCTTTTTTCAACATTTAAACGCTTTGTATATATTTTTTTTTAAGAAAAAGAAAGAATTTCAAAGGAATTTCTGAAGAAATTCGAGAACGCTCGCTTTTGGTAGTTGTGCCGACCTAACGTTTAATGACGCGCCTTTTTAAAATTAGGAATTTATTTCGAAACAGTAAATAATGAGAAATTATATTGATTAATATTTAATCGCTGCTAATGTCTTTTAAAGTGTTGATAAAATCAAAGAATATTATAAATATGGTTCTTTTTTCAAGAAAATTTATTGACTATTTAAAGGAAAGAACAGTTATAATTTACTTGTGCTTTGGTCATTTTTGGAACATGTGTACAATAAACCAATGAAATTTAGCGTTAATACTCGCCTAGAAAGTACAACCAATCACTTGGCTTATTTCAAATTAAACAATTACGGTGATTGGAGGATATTAGAGATTTTAAATTAAAATAAGATAAACCCCTAAAAAAACCTTGAATAAAAAAAAACCACTAAATTTTTCCACTAAAGGATTTCTCTTCTAAATTTCCCACTGAAGTGCCAAAAATCCCCTAAATCTAGTGGAAAAACCCCTAATCTGGCAACACTGTGCTGTTTTGTCCCTGATACTATTACCGAAAAGTTAAATGCATTATGTCAGATAATGAATACGATCGGTAGATTTTGTAGATTTTATATATAAATGCTCGAGCTTTCGACTCTAGTATTCAGTCCTTTTCGAAAGCTAAGAATGTATATTTACAATAAATATAATAATAATAAAATTCTTTCTTATATGAAAAAAGCTCGAGCATTTAAATAAAATCTACAAAAAACTGATCGGATTGATGAATTTATTCTTCTTTAAAATCTATAAATGAATTTCATTATTTAATGAATTTATTATTATTGGAATTATTATTAAAATTTTAATTATTCAAAATTTAAAGAATTTGAAATCTTTCTGTGGAAAAAACGCTTTCGACTGCCCGGCAATCGAAAGACCTGGGCTCGAATCCTAGCGCAGTCGAAAACGTCCTTTTTTCCATAGAAAGATTTCAAATTCTTTAAATTTTGAATTTAATTTGCATTTATTTGCGATATAAGAGTATGAAATTGTCTACGAGGACACCTGTCGGCAATGTATCCTATCTGATACGCGACTAGTGATTCTCCGATATAAGTAGGCAGTGGCAGAAATTTCAAACTCAACTAATTAATTTGATTTGAATTATTCTTTAATATATTTATTTGAATTTATTCGATTTCAATAATGTAAACATAAGGTAAAAGCACCAATAGCCGGGCAGAGCCATGCATTTTTCTCAAAATTAGAGATTTATGAATCACTTATCGCTATTTTGGTATACCGTATACAAACCTCGAAACGTACACTAAAAAAGTGAAAAATTTGTTGAATTAGAAATTAAAACTTTGCCCAGAAAAAAAAATTTCTCTACTGAAGCACAAGGCTGGTCGAAACGTAGCGAAATCTGCTCTATGAACTAACTGACGCGTTGTCTTTGTTAAGCAAATAACATTTACATTTACCTTCATTTGTCATTTTAATACGTGTTACACTAAATTCAAATGCTTTAAATAAACCATAATATTTTTCAAAATTAAAAAACATTTTCCTTTAATTAAATATTTTAAATCCGGTTATTAGGTCAATGAATATTCGTTCTGCCTAATAACCGAACGCGTGTTTCACTTTTCCCGTCCGGCAATTAGCTCCAGAACATTATTCAATGAACTCTCTAAATCTGAATCAGTCCAAATCTACTGCTTATCAGTGAAATTTGACTAATTCAAATAGCTAAAAAAAGGTTACTGTAAATCGTCAAATTTCACTGATTACTTCAGTGGAAATCAACTGATTTAACAATGAAAAACATTTTTTTCACTGATTCGGATTTAGAGAGAAAAGAATTATTCAAATTCATTATTCAGATATCAATTCTTGATTTCGCATGACATTTAGAACGATTAATACAAAAAAATAAATGAAATTTCCTTAGACGTCGGGCTATTGGTGCTTTTACCTTAGTTGACAGATCTAGTATCTACAAAAAACGCATGTTATTAGAAATGACTCACATAGCCAATAACCCCCATGCTGTGAATCAAAGAACAGGCACAGACAACCTATCTGTTTTTTACCTCCCCCTCTTGAACAATTAACTTCAACCCCCTTGCAATTACGTTTTTCTAGAAAATGCAAAAATACATATTTTTGTCTAATACATTATCTTCACGGAGAGACTTTTTGTAGTAAACTATGTAAAAAATCACAGTACATTTGACTATTTTGAGGTAGCAAAGTAGGGAAAATAGGGAACTTTTGTAATTATTAGCACTTTGAGTAGTAATTTCCAGAATTACTAAATTGATAATAACAAAATCTAAAAATATTGCATTTATTTCAAAAAAGGTTTCAAATATTTGCAAAATTCTGTAGTAAAATTACAAGTGGTTCATCGTAGCCACTTACTAAGTCAGATAGGATAAAATTCAAAACTTATTACATTTATATCTATAGAAGGTTGCAGTGTTTACAAAGGACTATAGTAATTTGACGGTCCGAGCGCCAGCCAAATTACTATAGTTTTTTGTAAAAACTCCTATAGCCGGGACAGCAAATAAAAAAAGCAAACATGGGATGGGGATTTATCTACAACCACGATTTTTCACTTATATATGAATACTTAACGTATGCAATAACGCTTTTACTAAAGTAAAATTATCACAGTAAGTCCCCGGATAGGCATGTATATTCGGAGGTTCGATTCCTCCTTACACATGCAAGATGCACGCTTTCAAACTTTTTTCGGTCCTATAATTATTTACCATCTAAATATTTGCCATTTTTATATTTCACGAAACCTTAATACATATATACGTAGTTTAACCGTTTCTATACCTAATCGCATACACTAACTATATACAACGCAAGTTACATATCACTGCTAGAGATATCAGTAGCCACCTATTGAGAAAAGAACGTACTAAATTCAAATTCGAAATAAGAATCACAAGAATAAAAACTACAAAACGTCAATAAAACATCACATATCCGATCGATCTGCAACATTTTGGAGATTCAAAAAACGCCAATCAAAATTTTCGAATTAAAAACTCAAATCTCAACAAAATTAATATCAGTTTGACAATTTGATATTGTAGTAAATGCCAAAATACCTTGAAAGGTAAAAATTATTTTTTTCTACTTTTTAAAACCTGTAAGTATTAATTTAGTTTACTCACCTATAAGTAAAAAAATAATCACAATGAAAATGAATTGTAAGTATTAACTACTAATTAATCTTAGATCAACAGAAATTTATATTTTATTTTATGAAAGATACAAAATTTGTCCCTGTTAATTTATTATTGACAAAGGAGCAGGTCACTAAAAGTAATTATTTCAATAAATCTTCGACATCTTCACACGGAGAAAAATGGATATTGAAAAGTAGATATTCAAATAGGAGATATTCATCCATAATATTGACACGTAATATTAAAATTTTTTTTTCAATGTATAAGATTTTTCCGAGAAGTAACATTTGATATTCAGATTCAATAGTTTAGATATTGAAGCATGAAGTGCGCGCGCATATATATAAAGGTCATGTTTTGAAAGTTTATTAAGGGGAGATGGTGGTCTAGAATTTTCAAAAAATTGATTTTTTTTTTTTGATATTTCGAAAGTATAGTTCTTTAAGAACATACTGTTAAATTTTTGTAAGGATATTCACAGTATTTCCGGTTCTAGAGCCTGTTTTTGCAGGTAGCGTAAATAACAAGCTAAATATTGATAATAGAAATTTCGCGGTTGCATGAATCGATCGGGCACATCTTCATTTGTTAAAATCAATAAAAACCCGAAAATTGGTTTTTTGGCCCTAAGCCCCCTTTCTCCATTCTACGTCACATATATTGTATATATTTAAAAAAATGGATAAGAAACGGGGTAAATTCAGTTCAAAAAGACCTAGTTATAAAGCTAAAAAAAGGGCATTCAGAGGTAATCGGTATTCCGCTGAAAAAAATACTGATTACACGAGCATGTCAGCAAAAAAATTAAAAAATACTGAAGATCTAGATGTAAATGTGTACCCGAGTTTTAATTATTGTATTATTCAGTTTACTGCAGTATTTTTACAATTGCAACAATTATTAAAGTGTAAAGACTGTAACGGTAAAATGATTTTTAGTAAAAATGGACAACGTGGGTTAGGATTTAAACTTTCAGTGAAGTGTTAATGCAGAGAAACTTTAATTTTATCTTCTCCATTTATTGATAAAGCCTTTGAAATTAACCGCTGGTTAGTTTTTGCGATGAGAATTCTTGGAGTTGGTTTTGAAGGCATAAGAAACTTTTGCGGATTGATGGATCTCGGGCAGGGTATCTGTAATAGCACTTATTACAGCATCGTTAACCATGTAAAAATTGCAGCAGAAGCCGTCTCCAAAATAGTTTTTCGAAAAGCAGTGAAAGAAGAGATGGGAATGAATGAAGAAGGACATGTCGCTGATGAACTGACGGTGTCTGGTGATGGTTCTTGGGCAAGACGTGGTTTTTCATCTCTTCTTGGAATTGTTTCATTGATTGGAAAGTACACCAACAAACTTTTGGACGTTGTTGTCAAAAACCGTAAAATGGAGGTGGATGGGATAATAGAAATGTTCCAGAGGTCTGAGGAATTATACAACGTCAAATAAGCAAATTATATTGGAGACGGAAACACAAACACTTTTAAATCTTTGATCGATGTAAATCCCTACGATGATGATTCAGTTGTTCGTAAAAGTGTGTGTGTTTTGCACGTCAAAAAACGTCTTTATAAACGTGGTACTGAAGCCAAAAAAAATATGCGCAACTTCAAAAGGCCAAAAAGCAATTATAGGAGAAGGAAGAAAATAAAAAAGTGACAAAAAATAGCGGCAAAAAAATGAAGAAATCAAGAGCAAAAAATTTACAAATAAAATACTGCCAGAGCTTTCTACATACTACGGCTTAGCAATTTGTCGACATCCGGATTCACTTGAAGACATGAAAAAAGAAATATAGGCAGGATTCTATCATAAAACTTCGATTGATAAAAAACCGCAACACTCATACTGTCCGGCAGGTCCCGAGTCTTGGTGTAAATGTCGTAAAAGTGAAGCTGAAGGTACTTTGGATACCTTTGAGCATCCACCTGCTCTAGATAATGAAGCACAAGAAATATTAAAGCCGATTTATGAGGAATTAACTGCAGACAATTTGTTGGAAAGATGTCTCGGCAGTAATACTCAAAACAACAACGAAAGTTTTAATGCTTGTGTTTAGCAACTTGCGCCAAAACATCAATTTGCAGGGAAAAAAATCGTGGAAATTGCGACATATTGTGCTGCTTGTACATTCAAAGATTACTATCGGTACAGAAGCAGCACAATTTGCCCGAGAACGTGACGCACGGCGAGTGTACAGAGCCGGATTTCAGAGCACTAGTGACTCTAAAGAGGCTAGGTCAGCTCGAAAAAAAGCTAAATCAGAGGAAGCAGAAGAACATGAACGAACCGAAGGAATATTGTATGGTGCTGGTATCGCAGATTAACTGTAAGTACATATTCATAAAAAATTTCTCGAAAATATACATACCTAAAACTTTAAACTCATTTTTCTTGAAGTCACTTTTTTCTGTATGGCGCAGGTAAAAAAACAAAACTATTCATCCGATTGATCTCAAATTTTAACATGTTATTAAGTACGCCGCTGGCTATGTCACGTAGTAAAAAAAAAATTTTATTTTGATAACTTCTTATTTTTTACGTTAAAAAACAACCTGAAAAATTGCCTGTTTTCAGTACTCAAATTTCAAAATCACGCCATTTCTTAAAAAAGAGTTTTTTTTCTAGTACCAGACATAGCTACAGTCGTACAGATTAATAATTTGTTTGGTTTTTATTTTTCAGATGGGTAGACGATCCAAAATCACCTGCGCCACCCGGGTCTATTTTTTTGAGCCAGTCATCTGCAGCGCAATTGTAAAAATAATTAAACAATTTTCTCTATATGTGGTTTATAGCCGAGAATTAAATCTAACCCTAGTGTTAAGGTTAAGTTTCTAACAAGAACATTAAACTAATTTTAGACATGCCAGATAATGAAAATTTTGTTGAAACATTTATATTACTTTTACAGAAAAGAACATAATAAAATACACAGAGAAAAGTGGATGTTTAGAATTAACATCTAGATGTTTAACTATGGGACAGCCATCTTATATATTCAGTTGTAATATCTAGATATTCAGCTGTAATAGGTCCGTGCAGCTAGCACCCCTTCAGTGGAAATTTGAATTTTTTATTATTCCAGAATTTACGGCTTTTTTACGGCTATTTTTAGGCGCACAATAAAAATTTACGGCTCTTCAAGTTTTTTTCCAAAATTCAATTTTTATGTGTGGGGCGCTAAGTGCACGTTCACTCAGCACCCCCACCATAGAAAAAATACAAATAAAAAAAAAAACACACCATATTTTACGGCTCTGAAACGCACCAAAAATAAATCTCCAAAAAACAACCCCTAAGTCAGTACGCAACCCCCTCTTAATTAAAATGTGCAAAAGTCGGAAATCAATTACATCACATTTTACGGCTTTTTTACGACTCTGAAACGCACAAAAAATAAATCTCCATGAAACAACCCTTAAGTCAGAACGCAAACCCCTCTTACTTACAATGTGCAAAAGTCGGAAATCAATTACATCACATTTTACGGCTTTTTTACGACTCTGAAACGCACAAAAAATAAATCTCCAAAAAACAACCTTTAAGTCAAAAATCGACCTCCTCTTCGTAAATTTGAAAAATGAAAATATATAAGTTTACAGAGTATCAAGCCTATTTATTTAATATCAATTACTCAGTTTAAAAAATTGATTTAATTTACTTTCACATCATTTGATCATCCGCGGGCAATTTATAATTTGTTTTGGATAATTTTTATTAACAAATATCCAGTTTGACTTCTCTTTGACATGTAAATTTTTAGTGTTGAACAACGATCTGATAAACTCATTTGTCTCGCTCAAGCTCTTTTGATCATGAAGTGTGCTCATCTCAAGTAAAGCACTTATATCAAGTTTTGATCAACTCATCTCATCTCATTCCTCGATCTTTTCTAAGTGTAAATCCCACAAGAAAGCGAAATATCAAATTAAAATGAGGCATCTTATGAAAGTCGAAAACGGCCTCTAGAAGAAAATCCAGATGAACTTGACACTAATGACTCAATCCAGCTTATTCAAGCTTTTTATGGTTATTTTCTTAAATTAAATTAAATTGATATTGTGTGTATCTGTCTCTTAACGGTAGTTGTCAGTTTCCCGCGCTTGATGAAATTTGAGGTACGTTAAGCTGGCAGAACCACATTGTTGTATTCAAATTTTTGATATGTCATAATTTAGTACTAATTTAGTGCTAATTTAGTACCGTATTGGCGAATTTAGTGCTCTTTAATTTTTCAAAATAATGAGTGGCACCGCTGGCTTAACGTTAAGCTAGCATGACCATATTCAAAAATACATGAAGATATTAACTAAATACACTTTTTAATGTATCAGAATTTAGTGCTCAATTAGTGCTCTCAAATCACCCTACTGCGAAGTCTATAACTTTATAATTTTTTAAAATAATCAGTGGTACCGCTGGCTTAACGTTAAGCTAGCATGACCATAGTCAAAAATACATGAATATATTAACTAAATTCACTTTTTAATCTATCAGAATTTAGTGCTCAATTAGTGCTCTCAAATCACCCTACTGCGAAGTCTATAACTTTATAATTTATTAAAATAATCAGTGGTACCGCTGGCTTAACGTTTAGCTAGCATGACCATAGTCAAAAATACATGAAGATATTAACTAAATTCACTTTTTAATGTATCAGAATTTAGTGCTCAATTAGTGCTCTCAAACTGCCCTATTGAAAAATTTACGACACTATTATTTTTTTTGATAAGTTGTAGTGAATGCTTACCCATACGCTATTACCGTCTTACATGGAGTAGACATCAACAAATGAAAAAGCACATTCGACAATGCCTTATAATTATTTATGAATCCAATATATTAAACTCAATATGAAGTTCAATTTTTAATAGGTATCAAATAAAAATTTCTTCATAAAATAATTTGAAAATAAATTTTGGATTGCAAAAAATGCCAAATTGTTGGTTATAAGCTTCTCTTATGCTCACCTAACAATTCGGATTAAAAATCCTACTTTGCTTGTACTTTATCTTTGGTGAAAAAATTCATAGTTTCAGAAAATAAAAATGTTTTGAAGCTCGACTAGTACTTTGAAATACCCTTAGCGAAATTGACATAAAAAAATTGTCTTATCTGAAAAATCTGACGTGCTCTTTGCCAGAACACTGAACCATGTAGAACTAGGTAACTTTTATTACAGTTTACGAATTATTAACAGGCTGTATAAACACAAGTTTTTCGAACAAGGGTTGGTAAATCGAAAAATTATAAGTGTCTCTAAATAAAAATTAGATTCTCTAATAATTTTTGAGTTTTGGTTTTTCTTTTTATTCATATATTTTCTTTAAAGTTTGTAAGCACAAAGATATTGTAAGTATTATGTCACCTCGAAATTTTTGGTTTGTTCTTAAAGTACTCTATATATACAAAAACGATATGCCGTTAGTTACAAATGGATATTGGAAATAAAAGGGCAATATTTGGACTGTAGAAGTATAGAGGCACGCATTAGCGCGCTATCATTCTCGAAACTTTAAACGCGTTTTACTCGAAACTGCATTTTCAAAATCAGTGGGCGCTCTAGCGTTGCCAATTTTCAATCAATCGACTTAAATCTTTTTTTAATAGAATCATTAGATGTTTTTCTAGTGAAATCAATTGGATTATTTTTTAAAGTTGGTATTTTCATTTTTCATGCAACTTTAAGTAACGAAATTTAGTGCTAAGTACATATTTTTTATTTTAAGTCTATGCCATTTTATTAAAAAAGATTTAAGCCGATTGATTGAAAATTGGCAAAGCTAGGGTGCCCACTGTACGACCATCTATTTATAAAGCGATCCCGTACATCCCCGGTCAAACCGTCAGTTTTGAAAAAATAAATAAATAATAAATCATTTTCTAGTTTAATAGTGTAGTATAATTTCAGGATGGTGAAAAAAATTGATCCAAGTGAGACAATCACAAATTTCCTTTTTTTCTTTCTTTTCTTTTGTCGCGAACAAGATAAGCACATAATTTTTGTAAAAGCACTCTTGTCACTACGGACAATATTTGAATATTAATACTAAGGGTCAATATAAGTCCTGTTCCATTATAATATTTGAAGATTGAAGAATTTGTTTTACTTTTTATTCGGACTCTTTTTGTGCTCTTCGAAAATGTCTATATCGATTTTTGGGCTTCAACCCTTAACATCAAAATGCACCTTTGTATGGTCATATAGAGACGACTTTGACTAAAAATCATCTTTTTGTAAACTTTATCGACTAAAAATACTATTTGATTTTTAGGCTCTTCGAAAATAAAAACGTATATTAATTTTTCATAATATACAAAAATATTAATTTAAATTTACCATTTGTATTTGAACGTTCATTGAACGATGACAAACATTTTTTTTTCAAAACAAAATTAATTTTTATGTCTATATTAAGAGTCTTTAAAACTTATAATTTGTTATTAAATATAACCTACTTTTTAATTTAATAGGGGAAGAAATTAATAATTTAGTTTTTAAAGAAAATATTTTTCACCGTTCAATGAACGTTTAAAACCATAAGTACATTTCTATACTGGCGTCGCAAATGGAATTTTCGATAAATATATGAAATAAAAAAAAATATGTGTGACACAGGCAGAAGCAAAAATTTACACCACACGGAGAAAAAAATCTAACTATTATAGTAAGCTGATCTCTTTCTATTAGAGCACTGAACTTAATGCGCGAAATTGGTATGAACTTCTACCAATATTGGCATCAAATCAAGCATTTTAAGCATGGAATGTCTTCTACCATAAAAAAAATCAATCGCATTCCATTATTTTGCTAGTGTGATATGCTCTCAGAGCAATGTTTCTTGCGAAAATAGCTCGACCTTCGCATTAGTGTTAAGGGATGGAGCCCAAAAATCGATTAAGACATTTTTAAAGAGCCCAAAACTCAGAGAGTATTCCTAGACCATAAAGTTTGCAAAAAGATTATTTTTAGTCAAAGTCGTCTCTACATGGCCATGCTAGCGTGCATTTTAATATTAAGAGTAGAAGCCCAAAAAATATACTTACAGTTTTGAACGTTCATTGAACGGCGGAAAACCTTTTTTTTGCAAACTAGCTGATTAGTTTATTCCCTATTAAATTAAAAAGTAACGTTTATTAAATAACAGATTGTATACTTAAAAGGCACTGAATATAGATATAATAACTAATTTTGCTTTGAACAAAAATTTGTTGTCATCGTTCAATGAACATTCAAAACTGTAAATACATGCCCAAAAATGGATAGAGACATTTTCAAAGAGCCCAAAAATCAGAGAGTCTTTTTAGACGATAATTTTTACAGTAAGATGATTTTTAGTCAAAGTCGTCTCTACACGGTCATGCAGGGGTGCGATTTGATGCTAAGGGTTGGGGCCCAAAAATCGATAAAAATATTTTCGAAGAGCCCAAAAAGAGCCAAAAATACAGCGCGTCTCTTCTTGTAAAATTGCAAATTATTTTCCAAGGGTTGATTATTTTATGAAAGGGTCTAGTTTTTTGTCATCGATATTTGATGGTTTGAGGAGCCCAAACAAAGCGCAAAAATTAGGGTATATTTGTATTTTTGTTCAATACTGTTTTGAGATAGAGGAAGTGTTAGCTTTATTAGAGCCAGTGGTACTACTTATTATTTTAAAAAATTATAAAGTTATAAATTTCGCAGTAGGGTGATTTGAGAACACTAATTCAGCACTAAATTCTGACACACTGAAAAGTTAATTTGATTCCAATCTTCACGTATTGTTGAGTATGGCCATGCTAGCTTAACGTTAAGCCAGCGGTGCCACTGATTATTTAAAAAAAATTATAAAGTTATAGACTTCGCAGTAGGGTGATTTGAGAAAACTAATTGAGCACTAAATTCTGATACATTAAAAAGTGAATTTAGTTAATATCTTCATGTATTTTTGACTATGGTCATGCTAGCTAAACGTTAAGCCAGCGGTACCACTGATTATTTTAAAAAATTATAAAGTTATGAATTTCGCAGTAGGGTGATTTGAGAGCACTAATTGAGCACTAAATTCTGATATATTGAAAAATGAATTTAGTTAATATCTTCATGTATTTTTGACTATGGTCATGCTAGCTTAAAGTTAAGCCAGCGGTATCACTGATTATTTTAAAAATTTATAAAGTTATGGACTTCGCAATAGGGTATTTTGAGAGTACTAATTGAGCACTAAATTCTGATAGATTAAAAAGTGAATTTAGTTAATATATTCATGTAATTTTGACTATGGTCATGCTAGCTTAACGTTAAGCCAGCGGTACGACTGATTATTTTAAAAAATTATAAAGTTATAGACTTCGCAGTAGGGTGATTTGAGAACACTAGTTGAGCACTAAATTCTGATATATTGAAAAATGAATTTAGTTAATATCTTCATGTATTTTTGACTATGGTCATGCTAGCTTAACGTTAAGCCAGCGGTACCACTGATTATTTTAAAAAATTATAAAGTTATAGACTTCGCAGTAGGGTGATTTGAGAACACTAATTGAGCACTAAATTCTGATACATTAAAAAGTGAATTTAGTTAATATATTCATGTATTTTTGACTATGGTCATGCTAGCTTAACGTTAAGCCAGCGGTACCACTGATTATTTTAAAAATTTATAAAGTTATGAATTTCGCAGTAGGGTGATTTGAGAGCACTAATTGAGCACTAAATTCTGATATATTAAAAAGTGAATTTAGTTAATATCTTCATGTATTTTTGACTATGGTCATGCTAGCTTAAAGTTAAGCCAGCGGTATCACTGATTATTTTAAAAATTTATAAAGTTATGGACTTCGCAATAGGGTATTTTGAGAGCACTAATTGAGCACTAAATTATGATAGATTAAAAAGTGAATTTAGTTAATATATTCATGTATTTTTGACTATGGTCATGCTAGCTTAACGTTAAGCCAGCGGTGCCACTGATTATTTTAAAAATTTATAACGTTATAGACTTCGCAATAGGGTATTTTGAGAGTACTAATTGAGCACTAAATTCTGATAGATTAAAAAGTGAATTTAGTTAATATATTCATGTAATTTTGACTATGGTCATGCTAGCTTAACGTTAAGCCAGCGGTACGACTGATTATTGTAAAAAATTATAAAGTTATAGACTTCGCAGTAGGGTGATTTGAGAACACTAGTTGAGCACTAAATTCTGATATATTGAAAAATGAATTTAGTTAATATCTTCATGTATTTTTGACTATGGTCATGCTAGCTTAAAGTTAAGCCAGCGGTATCACTGATTATTTTAAAAATTTATAAAGTTATGGACTTCGCAATAGGGTATTTTGAGAGCACTAATTGAGCACTAAATTATGATAGATTAAAAAGTGAATTTAGTTAATATATTCATGTATTTTGGACTATGGTCATGCTAGCTTAACGTTAAGCCAGCGGTACGACTGATTATTTTAAAAAATTATAAAGTTATAGACTTCGCAGTAGGGTGATTTGAGAACACTAGTTGAGCACTAAATTCTGATATATTGAAAAATGAATTTAGTTAATATCTTCATGTATTTTTGACTATGGTCATGCTAGCTTAACGTTAAGCCAGCGGTACCACTGATTATTTTAAAAATTTATAAAGTTATAGACTTCGCAATAGGGTATTTTGAGAGCACTAATTGAGCACTAAATTCTGATAGATTAAAAAGTGAATTTAGTTAATATATTCATGTATTTTTGACTATGGTCATGCTAGCTTAACGTTAAGCCAGCGGTACCACTGATTATTTTAAAAAATTATAAAGTTATAGACTTCGCAGTAGGGTGATTTGAGAACACTAATTGAGCACAAAATTCTGATACATTAAAAAGTGTATTTAGTTAATATCTTCATGTATTTTTGACTATGGTCATGCTAGCTTAACGTTAAGCCAGCGGTACCACTGATTATTTTAAAAAATTATAAAGTTATAGACTTCGCAGTAGGGTGATTTGAGAACACTAATTGAGCACTAAATTCTGATACATTAAAAAGTGTATTTAGTTAATATCTTCATGTATTTTTGACTATGGTCATGCTAGCTTAACGTTAAGCCAGCGGTACGACTGATTATTTTAAAAAATTATAAAGTTATAGACTTCGCAGTAGGGTGATTTGAGAACACTAGTTGAGCACTAAATTCTGATATATTGAAAAATGAATTTAGTTAATATCTTCATGTATTTTTGACTATGGTCATGCTAGCTTAACGTTAAGCCAGCGGTACCACTGATTATTTTAAAAAATTATAAAGTTATAGACTTCGCAGTAGGGTGATTTGAGAGCACTAATTGAGCACTAAATTCTGATAGATTAAAAAGTGAATTTAGTTAATATATTCATGTATTTTTGACTATGGTCATGCTAGCTTAACGTTAAGCCAGCGGTACCACTGATTATTTTAAAAAATTATAAAGTTATAGACTTCGCAGTAGGGTGATTTGAGAACACTAATTGAGCACAAAATTCTGATACATTAAAAAGTGTATTTAGTTAATATCTTCATGTATTTTTGACTATGGTCATGCTAGCTTAACGTTAAGCCAGCGGTATCACTGATTATTTTAAAAATTTATAAAGTTATAAATTTCGCAGTAGGGTGATTTGAGAGCACTAATTGAGCACTAAATTCTGATATATTGAAAAATGAATTTAGTTAATATCTTCATGTATTTTTGACTATGGTCATGCTAGCTTAACGTTAAGCCAGCGGTACCACTGATTATTTTAAAAATTTATAAAGTTATAGACTTCGCAATAGGGTATTTTGAGAGCACTAATTGAGCACTAAATTCTGATAGATTAAAAAGTGAATTTAGTTAATATATTCATGTATTTTTGACTATGGTCATGCTAGCTTAACGTTAAGCCAGCGGTACCACTGATTATTTTAGAAATTTATAAAGTTATAGACTTCGCAGTAGGGTGATTTGAGAACACTACTTGAGCACTAAATTCTGATATATTGAAAAATGAATTTAGTTAATATCTTCATGTATTTTTGACTATGGTCATGCTAGCTTAACGTTAAGCCAGCGGTACGACTGATTATTTTAAAAAATTATAAAGTTATAGACTTCGCAGTAGGGTGATTTGAGAACACTAATTGAGCACTAAATTCTGATAGATTAAAAAGTGAATTTAGTTAATATATTCATGTATTTTTGACTATGGTCATGCTAGCTTAACGTTAAGCCAGCGGTACCACTGATTATTTTAAAAAATTATAAAGTTATAGACTTCGCAGTAGGGTGATTTGAGAACACTAATTGAGCACAAAATTCTGATACATTAAAAAGTGTATTTAGTTAATATCTTCATGTATTTTTGACTATGGTCATGCTAGCTTAAAGTTAAGCCAGCGGTATCACTGATTATTTTAAAAATTTATAAAGTTATAAATTTCGCAGTAGGGTGATTTGAGAGCACTAATTGAGCACTAAATTCTGATATATTGAAAAATGAATTTAGTTAATATCTTCATGTATTTTTGACTATGGTCATGCTAGCTTAACGTTAAGCCAGCGGTACCACTGATTATTTTAAAAATTTATAAAGTTATAGACTTCGCAATAGGGTATTTTGAGAGCACTAATTGAGCACTAAATTCTGATAGATTAAAAAGTGAATTTAGTTAATATATTCATGTAATTTTGACTATGGTCATGCTAGCTTAACGTTAAGCCAGCGGTACCACTGATTATTTTAGAAATTTATAAAGTTATAGACTTCGCAGTAGGGTGATTTGAGAACACTAGTTGAGCACTAAATTCTGATATATTGAAAAATGAATTTAGTTAATATCTTCATGTATTTTTGACTATGGTCATGCTAGCTTAACGTTAAGCCAGCGGTACCACTGATTATTTTAGAAATTTATAAAGTTATGGACTTCGCAATAGGGTATTTTGAGAGTACTAATTGAGCACTAAATTCTGATAGATTAAAAAGTGAATTTAGTTAATATATTCATGTATTTTTGACTATGGTCATGCTAGCTTAACGTTAAGCCAGCGGTACCACTGATTATTTTAAAAAATTATAAAGTTATAGACTTCGCAGTAGGGTGATTTGAGAACACTAATTGAGCACAAAATTCTGATACATTAAAAAGTGTATTTAGTTAATATCTTCATGTATTTTTGACTATGGTCATGCTAGCTTAACGTTAAGCCAGCGGTACCACTGATTATTTTAAAAAATTATAAAGTTATGAATTTCGCAGTAGGGTGATTTGAGAGCACTAATTGAGCACTAAATTCTGATATATTGAAAAATGAATTTAGTTAATATCTTCATGTATTTTTGACTATGGTCATGCTAGCTTAACGTTAAGCCAGCGGTACCACTGATTATTTTAGAAATTTATAAAGTTATGGACTTCGCAATAGGGTATTTTGAGAGTACTAATTGAGCACTAAATTCTGATAGATTAAAAAGTGAATTTAGTTAATATATTCATGTAATTTTGACTATGGTCATGCTAGCTTAACGTTAAGCCAGCGGTACGACTGATTATTTTAAAAAATTATAAAGTTATAGACTTCGCAGTAGGGTGATTTGAGAACACTAGTTGAGCACTAAATTCTGATATATTGAAAAATGAATTTAGTTAATATCTTCATGTATTTTTGACTATGGTCATGCTAGCTTAAAGTTAAGCCAGCGGTATCACTGATTATTTTAAAAATTTATAAAGTTATGGACTTCGCAATAGGGTATTTTGAGAGCACTAATTGAGCACTAAATTATGATAGATTAAAAAGTGAATTTAGTTAATATATTCATGTATTTTGGACTATGGTCATGCTAGCTTAACGTTAAGCCAGCGGTACGACTGATTATTTTAAAAAATTATAAAGTTATAGACTTCGCAGTAGGGTGATTTGAGAACACTAGTTGAGCACTAAATTCTGATATATTGAAAAATGAATTTAGTTAATATCTTCATGTATTTTTGACTATGGTCATGCTAGCTTAACGTTAAGCCAGCGGTACCACTGATTATTTTAAAAATTTATAAAGTTATAGACTTCGCAATAGGGTATTTTGAGAGCACTAATTGAGCACTAAATTCTGATAGATTAAAAAGTGAATTTAGTTAATATATTCATGTATTTTTGACTATGGTCATGCTAGCTTAACGTTAAGCCAGCGGTACCACTGATTATTTTAAAAAATTATAAAGTTATAGACTTCGCAGTAGGGTGATTTGAGAACACTAATTGAGCACAAAATTCTGATACATTAAAAAGTGTATTTAGTTAATATCTTCATGTAGTTTTGACTATGGTCATGCTAGCTTAACGTTAAGCCAGCGGTACCACTGATTATTTTAAAAAATTATAAAGTTATAGACTTCGCAGTAGGGTGATTTGAGAACACTAATTGAGCACAAAATTCTGATACATTAAAAAGTGTATTTAGTTAATATCTTCATGTATTTTTGACTATGGTCATGCTAGCTTAACGTTAAGCCAGCGGTACCACTGATTATTTTAAAAAATTATAAAGTTATAGACTTCGCAGTAGGGTGATTTGAGAACACTAATTGAGCACTAAATTCTGATAGATTAAAAAGTGAATTTAGTTAATATATTCATGTATTTTTGACTATGGTCATGCTAGCTTAACGTTAAGCCAGCGGTACCACTGATTATTTTAAAAAATTATAAAGTTATAGACTTCGCAGTAGGGTGATTTGAGAACACTAATTGAGCACAAAATTCTGATACATTAAAAAGTGTATTTAGTTAATATCTTCATGTATTTTTGACTATGGTCATGCTAGCTTAACGTTAAGCCAGCGGTGCCACTCATTATTTTGAAAAATTAAAGAGCACTAAATTCGCCAATACGGTACTAAATTAGCACTAAATTAGTACTAAATTATGACATATCAAAAATTTGAATACAACAATGTATTAAAAAATATAAAGTTATAGACTTCGCAGTAGGGTGATTTGAGAGCACTAGTTGAGCACTAAATTCTGATATATTGAAAAAGTGAATTTAGTTAATATATTCATGTATTTTTGACTATGGTCATGCTAGCTTAACGTTAAGCCAGCGGTACCACTGATTATTTTAAAAAATTATAAAGTTATGAATTTCGCAGTAGGGTGATTTGAGAGCACTAATTGAGCACTAAATTCTGATATATTGAAAAATGAATTTAGTTAATATCTTCATGTATTTTTGACTATGGTCATGCTAGCTTAACGTTAAACCAGCGGTATCACTGATTATTTTAAAAATTTATAAAGTTATAAATTTCGCAGTAGGGTGATTTGAGAACACTAATTCAGCACTAAATTCTGATATATTGAAAAATGAATTTAGTTAATATCTTCATGTATTTTTGACTATGGTCATGCTAGCTTAACGTTAAGCCAGCGGTACCACTGATTATTTTAAAAATTTATAAAGTTATAGACTTCGCAATAGGGTATTTTGAGAGCACTAATTGAGCACTAAATTCTGATAGATTAAAAAGTGAATTTAGTTAATATATTCATGTATTTTTGACTATGGTCATGCTAGCTTAACGTTAAGCCAGCGGTACCACTGATTATTTTAGAAATTTATAAAGTTATAGACTTCGCAGTAGGGTGATTTGAGAACACTAGTTGAGCACTAAATTCTGATATATTGAAAAATGAATTTAGTTAATATCTTCATGTATTTTTGACTATGGTCATGCTAGCTTAACGTTAAGCCAGCGGTACCACTGATTATTTTAAAAATTTATAAAGTTATAGACTTCGCAATAGGGTATTTTGAGAGTACTAATTGAGCACTAAATTCTGATAGATTAAAAAGTGAATTTAGTTAATATATTCATGTAATTTTGACTATGGTCATGCTAGCTTAACGTTAAGCCAGCGGTACCACTGATTATTTTAGAAATTTATAAAGTTATAGACTTCGCAGTAGGGTGATTTGAGAACACTAGTTGAGCACTAAATTCTGATATATTGAAAAATGAATTTAGTTAATATCTTCATGTATTTTTGACTATGGTCATGCTAGCTTAACGTTAAGCCAGCGGTACCACTGATTATTTTAGAAATTTATAAAGTTATAGACTTCGCAATAGGGTATTTTGAGAGTACTAATTGAGCACTAAATTCTGATAGATTAAAAAGTGAATTTAGTTAATATATTCATGTATTTTTGACTATGGTCATGCTAGCTTAACGTTAAGCCAGCGGTACCACTGATTATTTTAAAAAATTATAAAGTTATAGACTTCGCAATAGGGTATTTTGAGAGCACTAATTGAGCACTAAATTCTGATATATTGAAAAATGAATTTAGTTAATATCTTCATGTATTTTTGACTATGGTCATGCTAGCTTAACGTTAAGCCAGCGGTACCACTGATTATTTTAAAAAATTATAAAGTTATAGACTTCGCAATAGGGTATTTTGAGAGCACTAATTGAGCACTAAATTCTGATAGATTAAAAAGTGAATTTAGTTAATATATTCATGTATTTTTGACTATGGTCATGCTAGCTAAACGTTAAGCCAGGGGTACCACTGATTATTTTAAAAAATTATAAAGTTATAAATTTCGCAGTAGGGTGATTTGAGAGCACTAATTGAGCACTAAATTCTGATATATTGAAAAATGAATTTAGTTAATATCTTCATGTATTTTTGACTATGGTCATGCTAGCTTAACGTTAAACCAGCGGTATCACTGATTATTTTAAAAATTTATAAAGTTATAAATTTCGCAGTAGGGTGATTTGAGAGCACTAATTGAGCACTAAATTCTGATATATTGAAAAATGAATTTAGTTAATATCTTCATGTATTTTTGACTATGGTCATGCTAGCTTAACGTTAAGCCAGCGGTACCACTGATTATTTTAAAAAATTATAAAGTTATAGACTTCGCAATAGGGTATTTTGAGAGCACTAATTGAGCACTAAATTCTGATAGATTAAAAAGTGAATTTAGTTAATATATTCATGTATTTTTGACTATGGTCATGCTAGCTTAACGTTAAGCCAGCGGTACCACTGATTATTTTAGAAATTTATAAAGTTATAGACTTCGCAGTAGGGTCATTTGAGAACACTAGTTGAGCACTAAATTCTGATATATTGAAAAATGAATTTAGTTAATATCTTCATGTATTTTTGACTATGGTCATGCTAGCTTAACGTTAAGCCAGCGGTACCACTGATTATTTTAAAAATTTATAAAGTTATAGACTTCGCAATAGGGTATTTTGAGAGTACTAATTGAGCACTAAATTCTGATAGATTAAAAAGTGAATTTAGTTAATATATTCATGTAATTTTGACTATGGTCATGCTAGCTTAACGTTAAGCCAGCGGTACCACTGATTATTTTAGAAATTTATAAAGTTATGGACTTCGCAGTAGGGTGATTTTAGAACACTAGTTGCGAACTAAATTATGATATATTGAAAAATGAATTTAGTTAATATCTTCATGTATTTTTGACTATGGTCATGCTAGCTTAACGTTAAGCCAGCGGTACCACTGATTATTTTAGAAATTTATAAAGTTATGGACTTCGCAATAGGGTATTTTGAGAGTACTAATTGAGCACTAAATTCTGATAGATTAAAAAGTGAATTTAGTTAATATATTCATGTATTTTTGACTATGGTCATGCTAGCTTAACGTTAAGCCAGCG
This sequence comes from Diplolepis rosae, assembly GCA_030998225.1. Classification (NCBI taxonomy): domain Eukaryota; kingdom Metazoa; phylum Arthropoda; class Insecta; order Hymenoptera; family Diplolepididae; genus Diplolepis; species Diplolepis rosae. The sequence continues at coordinate 970,824 of JAPYXD010000137.1, read as the reverse complement.
GTACCACTGATTATTTTAAAAAATTATAAAGTTATAGACTTCGCAATAGGGTATTTTGAGAGCACTAATTGAGCACTAAATTCTGATATATTGAAAAATGAATTTAGTTAATATCTTCATGTATTTTTGACTATGGTCATGCTAGCTTAACGTTAAGCCAGCGGTACCACTGATTATTTTAAAAAATTATAAAGTTATAGACTTCGCAATAGGGTATTTTGAGAGCACTAATTGAGCACTAAATTCTGATAGATTAAAAAGTGAATTTAGTTAATATATTCATGTATTTTTGACTATGGTCATGCTAGCTTAACGTTAAGCCAGCGGTACCACTGATTATTTTAAAAAATTATAAAGTTATAGACTTCGCAGTAGGGTGATTTGAGAACACTAATTGAGCACAAAATTCTGATACATTAAAAAGTGTATTTAGTTAATATCTTCATGTATTTTTGACTATGGTCATGCTAGCTTAACGTTAAGCCAGCGGTGCCACTCATTATTTTGAAAAATTAAAGAGCACTAAATTCGCCAATACGGTACTAAATTAGCACTAAATTAGTACTAAATTATGACATATCAAAAATTTGAATACAACAATGTATTAAAAAATATAAAGTTATAGACTTCGCAGTAGGGTGATTTGAGAGCACTAATTGAGCACTAAATTCTGATAGATTAAAAAGTGAATTTAGTTAATATATTCATGTAATTTTGACTATGGTCATGCTAGCTTAACGTTAAGCCAGCGGTACGACTGATTATTTTAAAAAATTATAAAGTTATAGACTTCGCAGTAGGGTGATTTGAGAACACTAGTTGAGCACTAAATTCTGATATATTGAAAAATGAATTTAGTTAATATATTCATGTAATTTTGACTATGGTCATGCTAGCTTAACGTTAAGCCAGCGGTACCACTGATTATTTTAGAAATTTATAAAGTTATAGACTTCGCAGTAGGGTGATTTGAGAACACTAGTTGAGCACTAAATTCTGATATATTGAAAAATGAATTTAGTTAATATCTTCATGTATTTTTGACTATGGTCATGCTAGCTTAACGTTAAGCCAGCGGTACCACTGATTATTTTAAAAATTTATAAAGTTATAGACTTCGCAATAGGGTATTTTGAGAGCACTAATTGAGCACTAAATTCTGATAGATTAAAAAGTGAATTTAGTTAATATATTCATGTATTTTTGACTATGGTCATGCTAGCTTAACGTTAAGCCAGCGGTACCACTGATTATTTTAAAAAATTATAAAGTTATAGACTTCGCAGTAGGGTGATTTGAGAACACTAATTGAGCACAAAATTCTGATACATTAAAAAGTGTATTTAGTTAATATCTTCATGTATTTTTGACTATGGTCATGCTAGCTTAACGTTAAGCCAGCGGTGCCACTCATTATTTTGAAAAATTAAAGAGCACTAAATTCGCCAATACGGTACTAAATTAGCACTAAATTAGTACTAAATTATGACATATCAAAAATTTGAATACAACAATGTATTAAAAAATATAAAGTTATAGACTTCGCAATAGGGTAATTTGAGAGCACTAATTGAGCACTAAATTCTGATAGATTAAAAAGTGAATTTAGTTAATATATTCATGTATTTTTGACTATGGTCATGCTAGCTTAACGTTAAGCCAGCGGTACCACTGATTATTTTAAAAAATTATAAAGTTATAGACTTCGCAATAGGGTATTTTGAGAGTACTAATTGAGCACTAAATTCTGATAGATTAAAAAGTGAATTTAGTTAATATATTCATGTAATTTTGACTATGGTCATGCTAGCTTAACGTTAAGCCAGCGGTACCACTGATTATTTTAAAAATTTATAAAGTTATAGACTTCGCAATAGGGTATTTTGAGAGCACTAATTGAGCACTAAATTCTGATAGATTAAAAAGTGAATTTAGTTAATATATTCATGTATTTTTGACTATGGTCATGCTAGCTTAACGTTAAGCCAGCGGTGCCACTCATTATTTTGAAAAATTAAAGAGCACTAAATTCGCCAATACGGTACTAAATTAGCACTAAATTAGTACTAAATTATGACATATCAAAAATTTGAATACAACAATGTATTAAAAAATATAAAGTTATAGACTTCGCAGTAGGGTGATTTGAGAGCACTAGTTGAGCACTAAATTCTGATATATTGAAAAAGTGAATTTAGTTAATATATTCATGTATTTTTGACTATGGTCATGCTAGCTTAACGTTAAGCCAGCGGTACCACTGATTATTTTAAAAAATTATAAAGTTATAGACTTCGCAGTAGGGTGATTTGAGAACACTAGTTGAGCACTAAATTCTGATATATTGAAAAATGAATTTAGTTAATATCTTCATGTATTTTTGACTATGGTCATGCTAGCTTAACGTTAAGCCAGCGGTGCCACTCATTATTTTGAAAAATTAAAGAGCACTAAATTCGCCAATACGGTACTAAATTAGCACTAAATTAGTACTAAATTATGACATATCAAAAATTTGAATACAACAATGTATTAAAAAATATAAAGTTATAGACTTCGCAGTAGGGTCATTTGAGAGCACTAGTTGAGCACTAAATTCTGATATATTGAAAAAGTGAATTTAGTTAATATATTCATGTATTTTTGACTATGGTCATGCTAGCTTAACGTTAAGCCAGCGGTACCACTGATTATTTTAAAAAATTATAAAGTTATAGACTTCGCAGTAGGGTGATTTGAGAACACTAGTTGAGCACTAAATTCTGATATATTGAAAAATGAATTTAGTTAATATCTTCATGTATTTTTGACTATGGTCATGCTAGCTTAACGTTAAGCCAGCGGTACCACTGATTATTTTAGAAATTTATAAAGTTATGGACTTCGCAATAGGGTATTTTGAGAGTACTAATTGAGCACTAAATTCTGATAGATTAAAAAGTGAATTTAGTTAATATCTTCATGTATTTTTGACTATGGTCATGCTAGCTTAAAGTTAAACCAGCGGTATCACTGATTATTTTAAAAATTTATAAAGTTATAGACTTCGCAATAGGGTATTTTGAGAGCACTAATTGAGCACTAAATTCTGATAGATTAAAAAGTGAATTTAGTTAATATATTCATGTATTTTTGACTATGGTCATGCTAGCTTAACGTTAAGCCAGCGGTGCCACTCATTATTTTGAAAAATTAAAGAGCACTAAATTCGCCAATACGGTACTAAATTAGCACTAAATTAGTACTAAATTATGACATATCAAAAATTTGAATACAACAATGTATTAAAAAATATAAAGTTATAGACTTCGCAGTAGGGTGATTTGAGAGCACTAGTTGAGCACTAAATTCTGATATATTGAAAAAGTGAATTTAGTTAATATATTCATGTATTTTTGACTATGGTCATGCTAGCTTAACGTTAAGACATCGGTACAACAGAGTATTTTAAAAAATTATAAAGTTATAGACTTCGCAGTAGGGTGATTTGAGAACACTAGTTGAGCACTAAATTCTGATATATTGAAAAATGAATTTAGTTAATATCTTCATGTATTTTTGACTATGGTCATGCTAGCTTAACGTTAAGCCAGCGGTGCCACTCATTATTTTGAAAAATTAAAGAGCACTAAATTCGCCAATACGGTACTAAATTAGCACTAAATTAGTACTAAATTATGACATATCAAAAATTTGAATACAACAATGTATTAAAAAATATAAAGTTATAGACTTCGCAGTAGGGTGATTTGAGAGCACTAGTTGAGCACTAAATTCTGATATATTGAAAAAGTGAATTTAGTTAATATATTCATGTATTTTTGACTATGGTCATGCTAGCTTAACGTTAAGCCAGCGGTACCACTGATTATTTTAAAAAATTATAAAGTTATAGACTTCGCAGTAGGGTGATTTGAGAACACTAATTGAGCACAAAATTCTGATACATTAAAAAGTGTATTTAGTTAATATCTTCATGTATTTTTGACTATGGTCATGCTAGCTTAACGTTAAGCCAGCGGTACCACTGATTATTTTAAAAAATTATAAAGTTATAGACTTCGCAGTAGGGTGATTTGAGAGCACTAATTGAGCACTAAATTCTGATACATTAAAAAGTGTATTTAGTTAATATCTTCATGTATTTTTGAATATGGTCATGCTAGCTTAACGTTAAGCCAGCGGTGCCACTCATTATTTTGAAAAATTAAAGAGCACTAACTTCGCCACTCGGGGACTAAATTAGCACTCAATTAGGACTACATTATGACATATCAAAAATTTGAATACAACAATGTGGTTCTGCCAGCTTAACGTACCTCAAATTTCATCAAGCGCGGGAAACTGACAACTACCGTTAAGAGACAGATACACACAATATCAATTTAATTTAATTTAAGAAAATAACCATAAAAAGCTTGAATAAGCTGGATTATTTTAAAAAATTATAAAGTTATAGACTTCGCAGTAGGGTGATTTGAGAGCACTAATTGAGCACTAAATTCTGATACATTAAAAAGTGTATTTAGTTAATATCTTCATGTATTTTTGACTATGGTCATGCTAGCTTAACGTTAAGCCAGCGGTGCCACTCATTATTTTGAAAAATTAAATAGCACTAAATTCGCCAAATTATGACATATCAAAAATTTGAATACAACAATGTATTAAAAAATATAAAGTTATAGACTTCGCAGTAGGGTGATTTGAGAGCACTAGTTGAGCACTAAATTCTGATATATTGAAAAAGTGAATTTAGTTAATATATTCATGTATTTTTGACTATGGTCATGCTAGCTTAACGTTAAGCCAGCGGTACCACTGATTATTTTAAAAAATTATAAAGTTATAGACTTCGCAGTAGGGTGATTTGAGAACACTAATTGAGCACAAAATTCTGATACATTAAAAAGTGTATTTAGTTAATATCTTCATGTATTTTTGACTATGGTCATGCTAGCTTAACGTTAAGCCAGCGGTACCACTGATTATTTTAGAAATTTATAAAGTTATAGACTTCGCAATAGGGTAATTTGAGAGCACTAATTGAGCACTAAATTCTGATAGATTAAAAAGTGAATTTAGTTAATATATTCATGTATTTTTGACTATGGTCATGCTAGCTTAACGTTAAGCCAGCGGTACCACTGATTATTTTAAAAAATTATAAAGTTATAGACTTCGCAATAGGGTATTTTGAGAGTACTAATTGAGCACTAAATTCTGATAGATTAAAAAGTGAATTTAGTTAATATATTCATGTAATTTTGACTATGGTCATGCTAGCTTAACGTTAAGCCAGCGGTACCACTGATTATTTTAAAAAATTATAAAGTTATAGACTTCGCAATAGGGTATTTTGAGAGCACTAATTGAGCACTAAATTCTGATAGATTAAAAAGTGAATTTAGTTAATATATTCATGTATTTTTGACTATGGTCATGCTAGCTTAACGTTAAGCCAGCGGTACCACTGATTATTTTAAAAAATTATAAAGTTATAGACTTCGCAGTAGGGTGATTTGAGAACACTAATTGAGCACAAAATTCTGATACATTAAAAAGTGTATTTAGTTAATATCTTCATGTATTTTTGACTATGGTCATGCTAGCTTAACGTTAAGCCAGCGGTGCCACTCATTATTTTGAAAAATTAAAGAGCACTAAATTCGCCAATACGGTACTAAATTAGCACTAAATTAGTACTAAATTATGACATATCAAAAATTTGAATACAACAATGTATTAAAAAATATAAAGTTATAGACTTCGCAGTAGGGTGATTTGAGAGCACTAGTTGAGCACTAAATTCTGATATATTGAAAAAGTGAATTTAGTTAATATATTCATGTATTTTTGACTATGGTCATGCTAGCTTAACGTTAAGCCAGCGGTACCACTGATTATTTTAAAAAATTATAAAGTTATGAATTTCGCAGTAGGGTGATTTGAGAGCACTAATTGAGCACTAAATTCCGATATATTGAAAAATGAATTTAGTTAATATCTTCATGTATTTTTGACCATGGTCATGCTAGCTTAACGTTAAGCCAGCGGTACCACTGATTATTTTAAAAAATTATAAAGTTATAGACTTCGCAATAGGGTATTTTGAGAGTACTAATTGAGCACTAAATTCTGATAGATTAAAAAGTGAATTTAGTTAATATATTCATGTAATTTTGACTATGGTCATGCTAGCTTAACGTTAAGCCAGCGGTACGACTGATTATTTTAAAAAATTATAAAGTTATAGACTTCGCAGTAGGGTGATTTGAGAACACTAGTTGAGCACTAAATTCTGATATATTGAAAAATGAATTTAGTTAATATCTTCATGTATTTTTGACTATGGTCATGCTAGCTTAACGTTAAGCCAGCGGTACCACTGATTATTTTAAAAATTTATAAAGTTATAGACTTCGCAATAGGGTATTTTGAGAGCACTAATTGAGCACTAAATTCTGATAGATTAAAAAGTGAATTTAGTTAATATATTCATGTATTTTTGACTATGGTCATGCTAGCTTAACGTTAAGCCAGCGGTACCACTGATTATTTTAAAAAATTATAAAGTTATAGACTTCGCAGTAGGGTGATTTGAGAACACTAATTGAGCACAAAATTCTGATACATTAAAAAGTGAATTTAGTTAATATATTCATGTAATTTTGACTATGGTCATGCTAGCTTAACGTTAAGCCAGCGGTGCCACTCATTATTTTGAAAAATTAAAGAGCACTAAATTCGCCAATACGGTACTAAATTAGCACTAAATTAGTACTAAATTATGACATATCAAAAATTTGAATACAACAATGTATTAAAAAATATAAAGTTATAGACTTCGCAATAGGGTAATTTGAGAGCACTAATTGAGCACTAAATTCTGATAGATTAAAAAGTGAATTTAGTTAATATATTCATGTATTTTTGACTATGGTCATGCTAGCTTAACGTTAAGCCAGCGGTACCACTGATTATTTTAAAAAATTATAAAGTTATAGACTTCGCAATAGGGTATTTTGAGAGTACTAATTGAGCACTAAATTCTGATAGATTAAAAAGTGAATTTAGTTAATATATTCATGTAATTTTGACTATGGTCATGCTAGCTTAACGTTAAGCCAGCGGTACGACTGATTATTTTAAAAAATTATAAAGTTATAGACTTCGCAGTAGGGTGATTTGAGAACACTAGTTGAGCACTAAATTCTGATATATTGAAAAATGAATTTAGTTAATATCTTCATGTATTTTTGACTATGGTCATGCTAGCTTAACGTTAAGCCAGCGGTACCACTGATTATTTTAGAAATTTATAAAGTTATAGACTTCGCAATAGGGTAATTTGAGAGCACTAATTGAGCACTAAATTCTGATAGATTAAAAAGTGAATTTAGTTAATATATTCATGTATTTTTGACTATGGTCATGCTAGCTTAACGTTAAGCCAGCGGTACCACTCATTATTTTAAAAAATTAAAGAGCACTAAATTCGCCAATACGGTACTAAATTAGCACTAAATTAGTACTAAATTATGACATATCAAAAATTTGAATACAACAATGTATTAAAAAATATAAAGTTATAGACTTCGCAGTAGGGTGATTTGAGAGCACTAGTTGAGCACTAAATTCTGATATATTGAAAAAGTGAATTTAGTTAATATATTCATGTATTTTTGACTATGGTCATGCTAGCTTAACGTTAAGCCAGCGGTACCACTGATTATTTTAGAAATTTATAAAGTTATAGACTTCGCAGTAGGGTGATTTGAGAACACTAATTGAGCACAAAATTCTGATACATTAAAAAGTGTATTTAGTTAATATCTTCATGTATTTTTGACTATGGTCATGCTAGCTTAACGTTAAGCCAGCGGTACCACTGATTATTTTAGAAATTTATAAAGTTATAGACTTCGCAATAGGGTAATTTGAGAGCACTAATTGAGCACTAAATTCTGATAGATTAAAAAGTGAATTTAGTTAATATATTCATGTATTTTTGACTATGGTCATGCTAGCTTAACGTTAAGCCAGCGGTACCACTGATTATTTTAAAAAATTATAAAGTTATAGACTTCGCAGTAGGGTGATTTGAGAACACTAATTGAGCACAAAATTCTGATACATTAAAAAGTGTATTTAGTTAATATCTTCATGTATTTTTGACTATGGTCATGCTAGCTTAACGTTAAGCCAGCGGTACCACTGATTATTTTAGAAATTTATAAAGTTATAGACTTCGCAATAGGGTAATTTGAGAGCACTAATTGAGCACTAAATTCTGATAGATTAAAAAGTGAATTTAGTTAATATATTCATGTATTTTTGACTATGGTCATGCTAGCTTAACGTTAAGCCAGCGGTACCACTGATTATTTTAAAAAATTATAAAGTTATAGACTTCGCAGTAGGGTGATTTGAGAGCACTAATTGAGCACTAAATTCTGATACATTAAAAAGTGTATTTAGTTAATATCTTCATGTATTTTTGAATATGGTCATGCTAGCTTAACGTTAAGCCAGCGGTGCCACTCATTATTTTGAAAAATTAAAGAGCACTAAATTCGCCAATACGGTACTAAATTAGCACTAAATTAGTACTAAATTATGACATATCAAAAATTTGAATACAACAATGTGGTTCTGCCAGCTTAACGTACCTCAAATTTCATCAAGCGCGGGAAACTGACAACTACCGTTAAGAGACAGATACACACAATATCAATTTAATTTAATTTAAGAAAATAACCATAAAAAGCTTGAATAAGCTGGATTGAGTCATTAGTGTCAAGTTCATCTGGATTTTCTTCTAGAGGCCGTTTTCGACTTTCATAAGATGCCTCATTTTAATTTGATATTTCGCTTTCTTGTGGGATTTACACTTAGAAAAGATCGAGGAATGAGATGAGATGAGTTGATCAAAACTTGATATAAGTGCTTTACTTGAGATGAGCACACTTCATGATCAAAAGAGCTTGAGCGAGACAAATGAGTTTATCAGATCGTTGTTCAACACTAAAAATTTACATGTCAAAGAGAAGTCAAACTGGATATTTGTTAATAAAAATTATCCAAAACAAATTATAAATTGCCCGCGGATGATCAAATGATGTGAAAGTAAATTAAATCAATTTTTTAAACTGAGTAATTGATATTAAATAAATAGGCTTGATACTCTGTAAACTTATATATTTTCATTTTTCAAATTTACGAAGAGGAGGTCGATTTTTGACTTAAGGGTTGTTTTTTGGAGATTTATTTTTTGTGCGTTTCAGAGTCGTAAAAAAGCCGTAAAATGTGATGTAATTGATTTCCGACTTTTGCACATTGTAAGTAAGAGGGGTTTGCGTTCTGACTTAAGGGTTGTTTCATGGAGATTTATTTTTTGTGCGTTTCAGAGTCGTAAAAAAGCCGTAAAATGTGATGTAATTGATTTCCGACTTTTGCACATTGTAAGTAAGAGGGGGTTGCGTTCTGACTTAGGATTTGTTTTTTGGATATTTATTTTTGGTGCGTTTCAGAGCCGTAAAAAAACCGTGAAATGTGATGTAATTGATTTCCGACTTTTGCACATTTTAAGTAAGAGGGGGTTGCGTACTGACTTAGGGGTTGTTTTTTGGAGATTTATTTTTGGTGCGTTTCAGAGCCGTAAAAAAGCCGTAAGGTATGGTGTGTTTTTTTTTTTTTTGTATTTTTTCTATGGTGGGGGTGCTGAGTGAACGTGCACTTAGCGCCCCACACATAAAAATTGAATTTTGGAAAAAAACTTGAAGAGCCGTAAATTTTTATTGTGCGCCTAAAAATAGCCGTAAAAAAGCCGTAAATTCTGGAATAATAAAAAATTCAAATTTCCACTGAAGGGATGCTAGCTGCACGGACCTAGCTGTAATGTCTAAGATGTTAAAATATGCAGAGATTAATATCTTAGATATTACAGTTGAACATCTAGATAATACAATTGAACATATAAGATGGCTGTCCCATAGTTGAACATCCATTTTCTCCGTGTATAATTTGAGTTTTTTCTAAAAATTGAATATGTAGTTATTTTATAACCTTTAAAATAATTTTTTGAGTATCTTAGACATTGAGCTGTAACATCTATAACTTACCTTTTCAGTATACCTGATATTGATGTTAAATATCTGAGATATTCAACTTTAGTACCTCAGACATTCAATTTTACTAACGAGGATATTCAGAAGTTTAGTATCTTGAATATTCATTTTTAATATCTGAGATAATCAAGCTCAATATCTGAGATACTGGTGGTTAATATCTTTTTTTCAATATCTGCAGGCATTGAAGTAGAATATCTAAATGTTTGTGACATAGTTGAATGCTACTGACATTGTGCCTCAATATCCAGATATTATGGGTCAATATCCATTTTTCTCCGTGCAGGAGAAAAACTAATTTTTTTATTTTTGTAAAAGTATAAATTTTTAATTGGTCATGTGATTTTAATTAAATCAATAATTTACCACAATGAATTGTTATATCTGAAACTTCAAAGTTGGCTTTTAAATTTTACCTGGAGTAACTTTATTTCTCAACTAAAATTGCTAAAGAAACATGCTATTGAATATTATTTTTAATAGATTATCAAGGACTACTGTTATGAATTATAAATATACAAAAATACGAATCACTCGGTGACCGTTGGTCGGCTAGTTTCGAAAGCGTTCGGCTTCGTTCGGGCAGCCGAACGAATATAAGCAAACACAAGCGCAAAAATTACTACAGTTGATAGAAATATTCACAAAGAAATTTTTTGATTTGTACTGCCTTATATCAAAACAATTTCTATAGAAATACCTTATATTGAAAACATTTTTATAAAACACTCACGTTCTTACAGACGATAGTAATTTATCTTATCATTTTAGCTATTTTTAATGCTTTAAATACTTATTTCCTCTATTATTTTTGTATAATTAAATAATCTCTCTACTAATTAATCCTAATTACTAATTTTCCTACAGAAAATATTAAAAGTTGCTCCTTTTAAAAAGAACAAGTCGAAATAAAAGTAGTACATTTTAATACTTCAACAATAAATAGTTACGTAGTTCCCTATTTTCACTACTTTGCTACCTCAAAATAGTAAAATATACTGTGATTTTTTACATAGATTACTACAAAGAGTCTCTCCGTGTTTATACACAATAAGACTGTTTTATGACCTGTTTCAAATTTAATAGCCCCTTTTGTCACAGCATCCTGGTCATCTTGGGCACATCCTTCCTTTTTCATAAAATGCATATTTTTATAAAATTCGAAAATACACTTCTCTTGTTCAATTTTTTGAAAAAATTTTGCAATTTTGTAAATGCTCGGGATTTTTATAAAATTGTTATGTTACAAAGTCAACGTTAAATTTTTACGGCATTTATGATGTTTTTTAATAAAGACATCTTAAAATTGTAAAAAAATAGTTTCCAAAAATTCTTTAATATTATGTAACTTAACATTGGGGTTTCAAAAAAAGTATATTTAAATTCCCAGGCGGAAATTTACAACCTGCGCAGCACCGCGCTAGCACTGCCAGCGGACTTCCAGCGCTGGCATAGTGCTGGCAGTAAATCCTCATGAAGTCTGTCGCGGTGCTGGCAAAGCTTCGAAAGGTAACACCGGCATAGTGCTGACCAGCAGTGCTGCGTTAGCGCTGACCTTCAGTGCTGGCGTGGTGCTGGCGGAACTCCGATAGTTAACAACGGCATAGTGCTGACCAGCGGTACTGCGCTAGCGCTGGCCTTCAGTGTTGGTGCGGTGCTGGCACTAGTACAAAATGTCACTCGGATGGGAGTTTTCTTTTAGTACTGGGGCGGTACTGGAAAATGTACCGAAAATCTGTATTGCACTTAGATAAAAAGTACAGGGAAATTTCGAGTTAAGACTCTAATATTTACCGTTTTTAACGGCAACGGAGGGATATTCGCTTGGAAGATTAAGATTACTGTTTTCACAGTAAAAAATCTGTTTTCAAGCTAGACAATTTTTTCTGAGTAAATTGACAATACTTTTTCGTTACACGTACACAGAAACAAATTTTCAGTAGGTTTGACTAGTTTTTAACTTACTTTTCGTAGTTCGTAAAGGCCCCAGTGTCATTTTTGAAGTTAAGTGAACTGCAGGAACATAGGTAAATCAAATAAGAGCAGTAATTGAATCGATGAATATTCTTAGTACATTTCAAAACTTTATTTACTTTCAAGCAGACTCTAACTTACTATTTTTATATACAAACTTACCTACAAACACACATTCCCCTCTACACTACACAAACGCTCGTATAGGTAGTATTAAAAATTATTCTTAACGCTGCGGGTTCGAACCCTCTCTACTTACAATAAACGCATTACTAACCTAACACGCTTGGAATACAAGAAAGAAAATAGCGCTAATAACCTTCAACTACTGCAGGGCCGTGTAAGAAGTGTATAGGCCCCGTGTAATCGAGAATTTTTAGATTTTATCCCAATTTATGATTCTGATTAAAATTTTTAAGATTTTTAATTATTAAATCGATTTTCTATAAAATAAAATATTTTTGAAAGAAAGCGATCAAATTTTTGAATTAAAGAACATTACATAATAAAAAGATTTATATACATTTTAGAATTATTAACTTTTATTATTGTATATTAGTGATACTTTATACAGGTTATGATTCCTTTAATTTTTGTTTTCAAGAGTAAAATCAACGTATGTTCAGAATCTGAAAATTTTGAGTTTTTTCAATTTAAAAAATATGATGAAACTTTGGAACCGCAGCATACTTTGGTAAAATCATAAAACCAATCGATGGAAAGTTCAACTAATTCAAGCAATAAACTTTGGTTTACTTCAATAAAAATGTTTTTCGATCAGTGAAATTTTACTTACCATCACACCAATGCGGGGATACAAACGAATGTGTAGAATGTAATTAATTTTTTTTAGAATACTGCCCATAGCATTACTAACATGTTTGTCGGCAATGAAAGGCGATAGAAAGGCTTGGCATTACTCAAAATTTGGTTGTTTGCTAACACTGAACGGTGGCACTGGGCCGGTGCTGATCCAGTGCTGCGCCGATACTTGACATTACGCGATATTTATTGATCGCCAATACTGAAAAGCGGTACCACGACGGTGCTGCACCAACGCTTGGCATTACTCAAAAGTTGGTTGTTTGCCAACACTGAATGTTGGTACTGCGCCGGTGCTGATTCAGTGCTGCACCGATGCTTGGCAATACACAAATGTTGGTTGTTTGCCAGTACTGAAAAGCAGTACTGCGCCGGTGTTTAGCCAGTGCCGCCCCAGTGTCAAACTGTAACCAAATTTTATCGAATTTTATCGAATTTATCAAATTTATCATAAAATTGCAAAGCTTTAACAAAAATTTTCATTTTATATGTAACTGCACTAAATTCCATTTACATAAAAAATGCAAACTTTTCTGTTAAAAGTTTCATAATTCCATATACGGGTATCAGAATATCTAACACTTTGTATCTGCATTAAAAGCTGCAAAAAAACGTAAAATTATTCCTGTTACAAGTTTCACAATTTCCAGATACAGGTATCAGATTTTGTGATTGTGTCGACTATCAATTTTTTCACCATCGTTTTGTCAAAAAAATAACAGGTCAGTTTTTAGACATTTTATTCTGTAATAATTCTTCTTATCTGCTATAAATTTACTGCATGTAAAATTCTCCTTAGGCTAAATTAAAAAAAAAAAATTCTGTACAATTTTTCGTGAATTCTGTTATTTAGACCGTGTCTACAGCTTTCACGCGTATACACACACGTTATATCGTTTGTTGCCACAATGTTCATCCGACACATGTGCTATTTTTTAAGATTTTTTTCTCTCCTTAGTAATTTTACAGAATAAATTTTTTGTACAGTTTTTATTTTCTTGTAAATCTAATTTAGACCATTTTTATAGTTTCACATGTACAATTCATTTATATCGTTTTACTACAATGTTATCTGTCACACGTGCTATTTTTAAGTTTCTCCCTTTAGTAATTTTACAGATTAAGTTTTTTTACAGTTTTTACCTTTTTTGCAAATTTAGTTATTCAGACCAATTTTATAGTTTCAAACTTGAAATTATTTCACATCATTTTTTAACAGAATGTTCATCGGTCACATGCGTACAAGAAGTTTTTAAGTTTCATCCTTTGTATTTTTATAGAAACATTTATAATCTGTACAGTTTTATTTTTTTTACATTTAGTTTAGACCAATTTTATAGGTTCACATGTACAATTCATTTATATCGTTTTACCAAAATGTTTTATCCGTCACACGTGCTATTTTTTAAGGTTCTATCTTTAGTAATTTTACAGAAACAATTTTTGTACAGTTTTACTCAATCGCAAATTTATTTATTTAGACCAATTTTATATTTTTACACTTGCAATTCTTTTACATCATTTTTTTCCACAATGTTTATCCGTCACACGGGCAATTTTTAAGTTTTCCTCCTTTGTATTTTTTATAGAAATAAATTCTCACTGATGAGGACTCCACACGCAGAAAAAAGAAAGGCAAAATTTACTAACCAGGAACAGTAAATGATTTTAAGTAAATGTAACAGTAAAAACTGTTAACATAGGTGAAAAGAAATGTCAGAATTACTGAGCGTTTCGTAAATCTCATAGTAAAATCAAAGTAAATCTAACTCTGTCACTTGTGAGCTAAAAATACCTTTATCATATGTATTAAATACAAGATGATAAGTACCATTCACTGGAACTGAATTACAATACTAGTATAGTACACATTAACGAAAGATCAGTAGATTTTACCGATCTGGATGTTTCGCTTAACTCGCGCACATGTAACGAAAACATAACCTTCATGTGTAAATCACGTGTGCCGGCAATGCTGGGTGTAAACAAAGGAATTTCCAACTGCAGTGAGGAAAACGGATCATAAAACCTGGATGTTAAAAGTAGGGATAGTATTCGGTAAAATCAAAACCACAGTGCGGCCACTACCATGTATTTTAGGAGGGTACTTAAGAAAGTGAAAATGAGCATCAGCGCCGCCAAGTTTTGATAGCAAGAACTGCTAATATCAATGCAAACGAAACCCCCATCCCCTCAACCCGATGTATTCTAAAGAGCGGAAAATTTTGAAATATATTATATGAAATCCATTTCATAAATTTAAATGATTTAATGTTGAAAATAATTTTTGAAAGAATAAAAATACAACAAGAATTTTTAAATATGAATCACGATGAACAGTTAAATACTGTACTATTACACGGAGAAAAATAGTTGAAGTAATTTTACTCAACTCTGTCGATTAAACTTGGGACTCAAGGACATTTGAACATTTATTAAATCCTAGTCGGGTAAAATGAATTTGACAAATACTTAATTTACCCAACGTGAACATCAATAAGCGTTACATAGAAAATAGTAAGGAGTTGAGTAGAACATTGTCGACGACAGGGCATCACAATGGGTCAGTGGGTTAACCTGAAATGTATGAATATATCACCGACGGTTGAGGTGCTTCGAACGGTAGTTGAGTAAAATGAGCATCGGCTGTATTATTTCAACTGGCAATGATATGGTTGCTATGGTTACAACAGTTTAAAAATAACATCGGTAGTGACAATAGCGCCACCACTTGTTGATGGCAAACATTATAATTCGTTCCCCTTTTCTCCTATATAAGTGGACCCACTTTATAAATAGTGTAGCATTGTGTACTTAAATATGTGAACATAAATGAGGTTGATAATAATATTTGTGTATGTGTTCCCACTGAAACCTCCCCTCTTCTGAGTGCCAAAGCTCTCCCCTCTATCTTTCTTTTGTTTTGCACGCGTTAAATCTGGTATATTTCAGTTTATAATCCAAGATATTATCCGATACTATCGTTTTTTTAACAACTACAGATTATGGTTTTAATAATCTAGATCGCTGTCCCATAGTTAATAGTCCAAGATTATATCCGGTAACATATTTTTCATTACCGTTTACAATCCATTTTTCTCAGTGTGCAAAGAAAGTAGCCAAAACAAAAGAACTGTGTTATCCGAAATGAATATGTTACTTTCACTAAGAAAAATCGGTAAAGCTACTGTCTTATAAGTAATTCTGACATTCGACAAACGTAAAGAGCACTACCATTTTGGTAAAGTATACCGTTACAGTAAGTTACATTCTCTTAAACGCTATGGAAATGTAACAGAATGATAAGCATTTGTAGCATTTAGAAACAGTGTAGGATAGCAATTGGCTCGGTGAAATTTACTGATCCGCAAGTCAGTACCACTTATGTATTCGTATTTGTAACTACACTCGAGATTCCCTGTAACGTAAAGCTCGAGCATCGGAAACCTCTCTGTAACAAACGCGAGAGGGATCCCCTCCATATCCTACTTGTTGCTAAGCGCTGTTATGCGCATTAAATAATGCGCGCAGTCTGTCTGTCAGTGAGGCTATGTGAATAATATATTTACATAGTTAAAACGGTATAAAAAAGATTTCTGTGAGTATTGAAGATGGAATTAACTTATTTGACGGTATGTACTCAAAATACTAAAAATATAATAATATAATAAAAAAAATATTTATGCTTATATCAGGTGTATTTTTTAATATTTTCAGAAAAAAAGAAATTACACTATCAAGTAATTTTTCAATAATTGACAAATAATTTTCTTATTAATTTGTGATAAAAGCCATCAAACTCATTGATTACTTTTTCAAATTCGAGCGCGCTTCATTCCGTAGTAGTCGGGGAAGAGGGGTCGATCGTCTGCACGTTATAGGGAGGCGTGACGCGCTTGTTACAGAGAGGTTTCGTTACAGGGAATTTCGTTATAGGGAATCTCGAGTGTACCAAATCTGATTACAGTTACTTGTTCAGCCTAGTAACATTCAGTTAACTGGCCAGTTGTCCATATAAGTACTTGGAAATTAAGTAAAACTTACCGGATTTTCAGTATATTATACGGAACTTTTTTCTGCGTGCAGCCTGAGTCGACACGTTTGAAAATATGAAACCTTGAGTTTACATTTTTTCTGGACCCTGAAGCCAACTAAGTACAAAAAAATATCCAAATTATAGGGAAACACTTTTTGCATTTCATATCATTAATTTTTTTTAAATTTACTAAAATTATTTAAAATTTTTGTCACTGCCTACATTATCGGAGGATCAGTATTCGCGTATCAGATAGGATACGTTGTCGACATGTATCCTCGTAGGAGATATTTACGATATAAGAGTTTGAAATTTCAAACATATATCGCAAATAAATGCAAATTTAATTTTTAAATATATAATATTAAATAATATATTAATAAAAAATATAAATAATATAAATATAATTTATAATATATAAAATATAAATAATATTAATTCAATATTTAAAGAATTTGTATGTTGATCTTTTTACGTCCGAGAATATTAAAAATTCAAGTGTAGTACACATCAAATGTGTTTGAAAGAAAAAACGACACTTTCGGACCAAGTCATTTTATTTTAAAAAACAGTTCCAACGTTTCGAGAACACAATGTATCTCCTCATCAGGAAATAAAAGTTCTTATTACATTACCACATTGGTATTAAATTTTTAAATCTGTAATTATAAATTATTTTATAGCGATTGTAACAGATAAAATATTATAAAATTATTATTACAAAAATGTATGTACCTTAAAAATTGTAAGAGTAGAAATATAAACCATAATAATTTACATACATTGTAAGATTAAACAAAGTTTCAAAGTGACATGTTTGATAACATGTCTGTTATTATATTGACCCGCAATTCATAGAATTTTTGTCATAGAGATAATTAAAATAAGGATTATCATAGAAATTAAAAACTTATGTCATAGCTTGCAATTCAAAATGAAGTAGTCCAGAATGCAGCATCACGAATTGAAAAAATCTGATAATTCTATCGAGAGTTATGACGCACACGACCTACAGACAGACAGACAGACATACAGACAGACAGACTGACAGACGGACAGACAGACACTTTCGTAAAAACCCTTTTTTCGGACTCAGGGGGTCTCAAAACGTAAAGATTTGATGAAATTTTCGAAAGTCATTTTTCACATAAAACCAATACCTTCTCATTCATGATGAGAATGTAAAAATATTTAAAGTTCACTGTGGATAAAAAACCGGATAAAATAAAAAAATATAAAACATTTTGTACACGAACCGACCAGAATTTTTTATTTTTTAAAAAATTTTATTATTAAAGAAGGATGTCAAATTGGTTCTCAATGGCTAAACGCAAACAAGGTTTACATTTATGAAAACTTTTCGTGAAGACTTTGTTACCGGAGTCTCTCACTGAATAATCTGAACTGTTTTCAAAACCGACTCGAGACATGTGGCTTTGCTGACCGAAAATTTTTTTATATAAGCAATCCTGAGAGGTTCTTTTCCTCCTTGAAGAAGACTATTGTCCTATACCTAGTTAAGAAATTCGAGACGTTTATGGTGATTTTCACGAGTGGACGAAGGCGTTTATTTTTCAAGAAAACGATTTTGTATATTAGCTTCACGGACAATCCATTTAACATTGAATTTGCAAGCAAGGCGTTTCATAAACATAAAATATTATAATATCTATATATGTAATTTCCCAGGTGCGAATTGTCGAAGGTGATAATACGGCACAATATTGGCCCAATCTCGGCAGCCAAGAGTCGGCAATTGTTATTGGGCCAGTGTCACTGTTTGCATCGGTCAAGTGCTGGGCCGACGACGGCGGCCTTTTTCGACTGTTTAAATTTACCGACCTTCAGCCGAAACTTGGCCCAGTATCGGCCCTATACCAAGCCGATTGTCATTTTTACTATGGCATCCAGTTCTAAAAGTAGAAGAGCCAGAGTCGGGCTCATGGACGGCACATTACTGGGCCATGTGTCACTTTTACCACGGCAAACCATCCTGGATGTGAGAAAACCAGAGTTTGGCACAGCATTGGCCCGTTGCTGTGCCGAAAACAAGTGCTGGCGGCCAGAGTTTGGGCCAGCATTGGCCGCCAAGTGCATACCGGAGTTATCATTCCAGCAACGGCACGATATTGGCAGCCGATCTTCGGCAAATTTTTGGCGATGCTGGGCCAGTGTTGGGCCGTATCTAATTTCGCACTTGGGTTTACTCAATATTTAAAAAAATTGAAAGTTGTTTATTTTCGCATTCAGATTTATTCTGAGATGTTTTGAAAAAATAATAAGCTTTTTTTAAAAAAATTAAAATTAAATTCTTACATTCATTTATAAATTAAGTAAGAAACGGAAGCCAACACATAAGTAAGTGGAAAAACAAAAAAATATAAGGATTTGTTTCAACTTTTATAAAAGGAATTCCAAAATAGCATTATAAGATTGATAAAAATGTTCCAAATCTGAGACTTTGTTTAGACTATTGATTTTTTCTTTTTTTATGAAAACCATTTCTGCGAAAAATATTTTTTGAACGTTTTCTTCTTGATGGACAATTTTGAAATCATTCCACAAAATTTCATGTGATAAACTATTATTTTCATTTTCAAGAATGGGTTTGGAAATGACATTGTGATATTTTGGGTTGTTTTACCGCACTTGTAATTAAAGGGCATAGCCGGGTTTGAATATTTTTGGTGTACTTAGTTGGCTTTAGGGTCCAGAAAAAATGCAAACTCAAGGTTTCATATTTTCAAACGTTTCGACTCAGGTTGGAGTCCTCATCAGTGAGATTTATTTCTATAAAAAATACAAAGGAGGAAAACTTATAAATTGGCGTGTGACCGATGAACATTCTGTTGAAAAATTATGTAAAAGAATTACAAATTTGAAACTATAAAAATGGTATAAAAAACTAAATTTTCTAAAGGGTACCCGAGTCGAACTATTGATTCTCTTTTGCTTCTCTTGATACTCTCTTGATTCTCTTTTGCTTCTCTTGATACTTTCTGGATTTTCTTTTGCTTCTTTCTCTGCTCTTTCTGTCATATACAGTCCGTTCAACAAGAGCGAGTTCTCGGTTTTTCGAAAACTATTAGAGATTTTTGAACTTTTTTTTTTTTTTAATGAAAGTACATTTAAAGGACTACGGCGCAATTACCAAGGCGATTCAGTAGCGCTCAAATCGTCGGAGACAGCAGACGTGAGTCATAATGAGTTCTGTGTACGCGAAACGTTTTGAAGCGGTCTTCTTGTGTATCCATCCAAAGGGAACACTTATGTCCTATACAGTCTCTGCTAAATACATCAAAAAGTCGAAATCGTTCGTAAAGAAGTGGGTTGAGCGTTATAAAGCCAATAAAAAGCACCCCGTGAAGGTCCATGTTTGGGGATGCTTCTCATAGCGCGGTTTTGGGTGTTTAAAGCTCTTCACCGAGAACTTGAATGCTCATTAACATTATTCAACTTAACTTTGAGGTGCCCAAAAAACGGATCTTAAAACTGTCGAACTGCAACAAAATTTTATCAAATTTTATCGAATTTATCAAATTTGTCATTAAATTGCAATAATTTTAAAACATTTTCAGCTACATGTAACTCAATTCAATTTTAATTTTAGTCTTGTGACACTGTGTCTGTTATAAAAAACCCCAGCCACATGTTTCGTGAGCTTTGTCGTAGAAATTTCTAACAGTTATATACAGACTGTTATGACTCGTTTCATATTTCATAGCCCTCCTTTGTCACAGTATTCTGGTCATCTTGTGGACATCTTTACACATTTTTTCTCTCCTTTTTCTCCTTTTCATTTAACCAAGACTTTCCAAAGCAAAAAAACCTAACCCTCCACTCCACTTTGTAAAGCCTTTACCAGGTCTGTTTTCCAAAGGCAACTCAGTTTTAAGGAAAAATCCGTAATGACAAAAGTTGCTTTACAAAATTATGTGCTCATCTTGTTTGCGAGGAAAAAAAAGAAAGAGAAAAAAAGGAATTTTGTGTTGTGTCACTTGGATTAATTTTTTTCATCATCGTCTTGTACATCTATTCACCAAAATAACAGGTCAGTTTTTGTTTTCTGGACCCTAAAGCCAACTAAGTACACCAAAAATATTCAAATTTCAATACTAAGGGTCGATATAAGCCCTTTTTATTATAGCCGGGTTTCCATGTGAAATCGGCCTTAAAACGAAATCAAATTTCGCATCAATCATATGGAAGGTGTTGGGCAAGAGATTATTTTGTCAAATTTTCAGATCATTATCTGCCATTTTAAATAAGTAATGGCGGATTTTACCATTTTTCTTTTTTTCTTTTTTTAGCTAAACTAATCATAGGAAAATTTTGAAAAAAATCAGGGTTGTTTTTTCTAATAGAAGACACATTTGAGAATGTTTGCAAATTTTTTAATGCATAATTCGCGATGCAAAAAATTGTGAACATTTTTGCACGCAATTTTATTCATGTTTGAATTGCGCGACCACTCTTTTGAATTATTCTATTCATTAGTTACCTATCGATGATTAAAACAGAATTTTTGCAGATTTCTGCAAGGTGTGGACGGGGGTAAAAAAAAATAAAAACCATCAAAATACGCATTCTTCCAACATCTTACTATTAACGCACATTTTATAATAACAGTAGACAAATGAAAAATACTATATTATTTAGTAATCAACCTCTAACACGGTTTACTTCTGAAATTTTTGCAAAAATTTTGCAAAATATTTTACGAATTTTTTTGTTGCGAAGAATCGAAATTTTTACATGCATTGTGAAAAAATTGTTGCTTGTCGTTATTCGCAAGTCGAAACAGTGCTGCTAAAATTATCTTTTCGTATTCTTGAATATTTTGCGAATATACAGGTTAAATTAATTTCTCATTGTTAAAAATAACATACTCATTTTACCATACAAGACATCAAAAATACCCTCAAATCGTCTTCCATATACTTTACTTTTTGAAATTTTAATGAGCCCAAATAATAAGAAAAGCTCGTAAATTAAATAAATAATTAACTTTGATTTCTGGATAGCAAAAAATTTTTAGCAGTCATTTTGCATTGCCTATTAAAAAGTGGGCAGGTGTAAGGACAGGGGGGTCATTAGGATCTGTGGATATTGCAATAAGAGGACGCGAGTTTAAAATGGCTTCTTATGATGAATGTATTTAATTCTTCAAAGGTGAATAAGAGATTCGTTACAACGCGTTTCATGTGATGTTTGAATAATTTTACAGTCGACTCCCGTAAACCACCAAAATGTGGAGACGAGGGAGGTATGAAATGCCAATTTATTTCGTTATCACTGAAGAATTTATTCGTCCTTTTCTGATGTTCGTCCGAAGTTATAAGTGCGTGTATTTCTTTGAGTTCGTTGTTAGCACCTACGAAATTTGTTGCGTTGTCTGAATAAATGTTTTTTTTTTAGTTTTTTTTTCTTAGTGTAGCGAGGAAACCTTCCGTTGTCAGGTCTGATGCTAATTCCAGGTGTGCAGCTTTTGTGACTAGGCAGACGAAAATGACGACGTATACCTTTATTTGTTTGGTATCACGATATTTCTTCTCCTCTATGTAGAACGGGCCGCAATAATCTATCCCGACGTTGCTAAATACACGGCTTTGCGACAGGCGAATTCTCGGTAATTTTCCCATTTGATATTCTGTTGTCAACGGGTTTGAGCGAAAGCATCGCACGCAACGCCTGATTACTTTTCTTATTTGAGCCTTGCCGTCCAAAAGCCAAAATTTTTGTCGCAACAGACACAGAGTAGTTTGTATGCCTGCATGGTGATTATTTTCATGCAGCTCTTTAATAATGAGATCGGTCACATGATTTGAGCGTGGTAGTATAATCGGATGTTTTTGATTGTACGATAAACAGGAGTATTTTAATCTACCGCCGACTCTCACTATCTTGTTCTTATCAATAAAAGGACTAAGGGAAAGTAATCTACTCTGTTTTTTGATGGGTGTGTTTTTGCAGAGGTGATTTATATCTTCCACAAAACAGACGGATTGGATACGTTTTATAATAGTTTTTTCTGCATCGATTAAATCTTGAGCTTGGATGCTCCCTTTATATTTTTTCGTTCGGTTGAGATATGAAGTGTACGCGACAAATCTTTTCAATCTTGAATATGATGAAAATCTTTCAAACACTTCAAATCTTTTATTTAGTTTCGCGTCCATTTGTTTATCGATAACTTCTGATAAAAGACATGTACCTTTACGCACCTCTGGCAAATTCTCGTCCAAGCCTGGAATCTGTGTCTTTGGCCAGAATTTTTCTTCGCTACAGAGTCATTCCGGTCCATTAAACCACATTTTATTATTTAAAAACTCTGCAGGAAGTTGTCCTCTAGATAACACGTCGGCAGGATTGTATTCTGTGTGTATGTGTTTCCATGTGTGAGGCTCTGGCATGCCTTGAATTTCAGCTACACGGTTTGCGACAAAGGCTTTCAGTAGATGAGGTGAAGTTTTAATCCAGTGAAGTGTAATTGATGAATCTGACTAAAAAACTATTTTATCAAAGGAAATTTCTATGGCACTTTTTACTTGTTTAAATAAATTAACTAGAAGTAGAGCGGCACAGAGTTCAAGACGCGGTATTGTATACTTTCCTTTACTGGCGCTACACGAGACTTCGCACCAAGTAAAACTGTTTTTATATCGCCCTTATCTGAAATTGAGCGTAAGTAAATGCACGCGCCGTAACCCTTTGTGCTTGCATCGCAAAAACCATGTAGTTGTATAGCACGTTTTTTTTATGCTATTGTTTTTCGTGGAAATTCGATATTATTTATCAACGGAAGCTGGTTGTAAAATTCTGTCCATTTCGTTTATAAGTTTATCGGAACTGATTCATCCCAGTGAAGCTTTTCTTTCCATAACTCCTGCATGATGTTTTTTGCATATAATATGATTGGCCCTAGCAAGCCTAATGGGTCGAAAATCTTCGCTATTTCCGAGAGAATAGCCCGTTTTGATCTTGTGGTTTTGCTTGATACTGAATTGACAGTGTAGATTATGCTATCATTATTTGCATTCCACGAGATTCCTAGCGTTTTCAAGGTTTTATCATCGTTGAGTTGTAAGTGTGTATTAATCTCACTGCCATTTAGTTCGTATAGAATTCTCGGGTCGCTCGTTGCCCATTGGCGTAGAGAAAATCCGCCTTGTTTCAAAAGTTCGGTAATTTCTTCTCTTATCACGCGAGCTCTTTTGTTGTTTCTGCGCCCGTGAGTAAGTTGTCTACATACATGTCCTTTTTCAACGTTTCAGCAGCAATTGGATGATTTCTACCTTCATCATCGGCAAGTTGGATTAAGCAGCGGATAGCGAGATAAGGAGCAGGGGCTAAACTGAATGTCACGGTGTTGAGCTGATAAGTTTTTATCTCGTTACCTACCTTCCACAAAATTTGTTGATATTTTCGGTCTTCCTCCCGCACAAGTACTTGGCGATACATTTTTTCTATGTCCACTGATAGTACGTACTTATGTGTGCGGAGACGAAGAAGGTGCGAAAAAATGTCATCCTGTATAGTCGGACCGACGGCGAGATTATTATTCAACGAATAGCCGTTGCTAGTTTTGGCTGATGCGTCGAATACTACGCGAAGCTTTGTAGTGGCACTTGATTCTTTGATACCTGCGTGGTGTGGCAGGTAGTACCCGTTTTTTGCAATGACCTTAGTTTCGGACATATGGTTAGCTGAATATATTCCTAGATCACTGCATTGTATTTATGATAGAGATCGGGATTTTTATTAAACCTTTTGAAAAGCGAGTGCAATCGTTCGAGAGCTTGCAAGCGCGATTCACCTATACCGTTGTTGTCCTTTTTAAACGGTAACGCAACTATGTATCTACCGGTTTTGTCTCGTGTAGTATTTTCTGCAAAGTGATTTTCGCAAAAAGTTTCTTCTGCCGATCGATAAACTTGCGTTAGACCTTCTTCAATCTTCCAGAAGTTTTCCAGATCAAATTGTAGATCCGTAAAGTTGCATGTAGCAGTTTTTTCTTTCCTATTGCAATTTACGTAGCCTCCGATTGCCCAACCTGAGCGAGTTTTTTGCAAATATAAATCTAGATTTTTATTTACTATTTTATGTTGCCCAATGCTGAATAAAGAGAGCGTCGGACCTGATCCTAATAAAATATCTATAGGAGCCGGTTTGTAAAACTCTGGATCAGCAAGCTTTATATTCGCGGGTACCGGTATATTTTCTCGCGGTAATGCTTCATTGGGGACGGCATGAGAGATAGTTGGAATAGTAAAAAATTCCATAGTTTTGACATAATCGTTGTGTAGAGATCTTATCGTGGCAGTGACGACGTATTTTGTTTTCGTCGAAAGCTCGTTGAGTGCGCCTACGGGGATACTACATTTTTTCTTCGGCAGCTTTCATAAATTTGCCACTCTTTCACTGATCAAGTTGACCGTTGAACACGTGTCGAGTAATGCACGGCATTTAATCGATTCGTTTTCTTTGCCGCTGATATTAATTTGCGCGGTCGTCATTAGCTGATTAGGCGAAGTTTGAGTGACAGAAGCTGCGCATTATCGAAACATGACTCAGTGGTTAGAGAAGTCGACCGGCAATCGAAAGACCTGGGCTCAAATCCCAGCGCAGTCGAAAGCGTTTTTTTTTCCACAGAAATATTTTCAAATTCTTTAAATAATTAATAACCTCAATAATAATAATAATAATATAACAATTTAAAAGGTTTTACGTCCGAACGAAATTCATCATTAGAAGGAGGATAAATGACCAGCCTCGGACCGTGTAAAATTGAAATCCTTATTTATTGAGCTTGACAACGTTTCGATGACTAAATGTCATCCTCTTCAGATCATCTTACATTTAATGAATTTGAATTTCTTTGGATCTATACACAATAAAAAACAAAATTATAAAAATATTAACAATTAATGAACATAAGAAGCCAATCAAAAAATTTTTTTAAAAAAATGTTACCTGTCACTACAAACACAACATTATTCAGCTACATCACTAAGATTTCGACGAAGTCAATAAATCGCAGTCAGCAACTTTCCATGATCTTTTGAAATTTGGAAAAAGCAACATCATTGGAAAATGTGTCACTATTAATATTAAAAACAATTGTAGTCAAAATTTGTAAAAATCCAATTGACATATTGTAGCTTTGGTTTCCTTTAACTTATTATTTTTAATAATTTTCTCCACTATTTTACAAAAAGACGTTAAAACTATAATTAAATTCGTCGGATTAAGTGGCATCATTATGCCAACGATCAGATACTATTAAGGATTTAAACGCAATCATCACTTTCCATGCCTTCACCGTCAGGATTTACTATTTGTTTGAGTGAGATGAAAGTATAGTTGTGTCTCACTCCATCCAATGGTCAACTTTGACGGAGACGTTCCGCAAAAGGTGAACCACTGCACTGCCTTCAATGACAGGTATTATGTTTATTTAATTTTTAGCGTAAATAAATAAAATTATTGTATATGTCAATTACCAGTTAACGTTATTTTCAACGTAGAATAAGGATAAAAACATTTTGAATGTTTATTTTGCCTCATTCATGAGTTATAATGCTACTTTACGATAACTTTACGATAGCTTTACGATAGATTTACGCTACAGCGTAAAGCTACCGTTCAGCCAGTTCGCTAGGGTTGCGTTTAAATCCTTAGTAGTATCTGATCGTTGGCATAATGATGCCACTTAATCCGACAAATTTAATTATAGTTTTAACGTTTTTTTGTAAAATAGTGGAGAAAATTATTTAAAAATAATAAGTTAAAGGAAATCAAAGCTACAATATGTCAATTGGATTTTTTAAAATTTTGACTACAATTGTTTTTAATATTAATAGTGACACATTTTCCAATGATGTTGTTTTTTCCAAATTTTAAAACATCATGGAAAGTTGTTGACTGAGATTTATTGACTTCGTCGAAATCTTAGTGATGTAGCTGAATAATTTTGTGTTTGTAATGACAGGTAAAATTGTTTAAAAAATTTTTTTGATTGGCTTCTTATGTTCATTAATTGTTAATATTTTTAGAATTTTGTTTTTTATTGTGTATAGATCCAAAGAAATTCAAATTCATTAAATGTAAGATGATCTGAAGAGGATGACATTTTGTCATCGAAACGTTGTCAAGCTCAATAAATAAGGATTTCAATTTTACACGGTCCGAGGCTGGTCATTTATCCTCCTTCTAATACACAATAAAAAACAAAATTATAAAAATATTAACAATTAATGAACATAAGAAGCCAATCAAAAAATTTTTTTAAAAAAATGTTACCTGTCACTACAAACACAACATTATTCAGCTACATCACTAAGATTTCGACGAAGTCAATAAATCGCAGTCAGCAACTTTCCATGATCTTTTGAAATTTGGAAAAAGCAACATCATTGGAAAATGTGTCACTATTAATATTAAAAACAATTGTAGTCAAAATTTGTAAAAATCCAATTGACAT
The DNA here is from genome assembly GCA_030998225.1 of Diplolepis rosae. Taxonomy (NCBI): domain Eukaryota; kingdom Metazoa; phylum Arthropoda; class Insecta; order Hymenoptera; family Diplolepididae; genus Diplolepis; species Diplolepis rosae. The sequence continues at coordinate 943,379 of JAPYXD010000137.1, read as the reverse complement.
ATTGTAGCTTTGGTTTCCTTTAACTTATTATTTTTAATAATTTTCTCCACTATTTTACAAAAAGACGTTAAAACTATAATTAAATTCGTCGGATTAAGTGGCATCATTATGCCAACGATCAGATACTATTAAGGATTTAAACGCAATCATCACTTTCCATGCCTTCACCGTCAGGATTTACTATTTGTTTGAGTGAGATGAAAGTATAGTTGTGTCTCACTCCATCCAATGGTCAACTTTGACGGAGACGTTCCGCAAAAGGTGAACCACTGCACTGCCTTCAATGACAGGTATTATGTTTATTTAATTTTTAGCGTAAATAAATAAAATTATTGTATATGTCAATTACCAGTTAACGTTATTTTCAACGTAGAATAAGGATAAAAACATTTTGAATGTTTATTTTGCCTCATTCATGAGTTATAATGCTACTTTACGATAACTTTACGATAGCTTTACGATAGATTTACGCTACAGCGTAAAGCTACCGTTCAGCCAGTTCGCTAGGGTTGCGTTTAAATCCTTAGTAGTATCTGATCGTTGGCATAATGATGCCACTTAATCCGACAAATTTAATTATAGTTTTAACGTTTTTTTGTAAAATAGTGGAGAAAATTATTTAAAAATAATAAGTTAAAGGAAATCAAAGCTACAATATGTCAATTGGATTTTTTAAAATTTTGACTACAATTGTTTTTAATATTAATAGTGACACATTTTCCAATGATGTTGTTTTTTCCAAATTTTAAAACATCATGGAAAGTTGTTGACTGAGATTTATTGACTTCGTCGAAATCTTAGTGATGTAGCTGAATAATTTTGTGTTTGTAATGACAGGTAAAATTGTTTAAAAAATTTTTTTGATTGGCTTCTTATGTTCATTAATTGTTAATATTTTTAGAATTTTGTTTTTTATTGTGTATAGATCCAAAGAAATTCAAATTCATTAAATGTAAGATGATCTGAAGAGGATGACATTTTGTCATCGAAACGTTGTCAAGCTCAATAAATAAGGATTTCAATTTTACACGGTCCGAGGCTGGTCATTTATCCTCCTTCTAATGAATAATATAACAAATATGATGCAACAATATATTATAACATATATGCTAGATTTTCTGAAAATAATTATTTATTCAAAAGAAATCAGCACGGAAAAAAATAATTAGCTGCATTAGTTAAATATTCGCTACTACAGCTAAGAAAGTTACTTGATATACGGACAGCGAATGTTTTAGCTGCTAATACTAACGTCTATTCGCTACAGTACTTTATCGATGCCAGCTAATTTACGTTAGCACTGGTAACAACGATTGTGAGCAGTAGCCTATCGGTCGTGTTATCTTCCTGTTCTAACAGCGTTTGAAGTAATAGTTAATTTTATTAGCAACCCAGGAAACAAAAAACCATTCACTTGCGTTAAATTTGAATGGGCTTTGAGGTGTTCTGAATTGCGTTTCTGTCACTGGAATTTCAGCAATAACAGATTGAAAACCAATATTTCCGATAGAAAATAATGTATTTAAAGTGAAAAATCGTTTACAATACAATTCGTATTCTGTTTTTATTGTATTTCTCTTATTCAGAGTGACCTTTTAAGACTTCCATTTCATTTGGAATTTCAACCGATTCATGCGAACATCAATGAATCGTACATTGCCATTAGAAATTATTTGAGGTTAATCAGTCTTATTCAACCATATTCACTTAACGATTTAACCAATGTCGAATGGCAGATTTAAATCATTGCGCACAAATGGCAGATTCCAAGTGTCACCATCCGATTAGATTTTTATTTCCTGAATATGCAAATGACAAATACACAATTCAAAGAGACGCGCGTTCTATCGGTTTTTTTTCCTGGGAATTGCTGCAAATAGAGGTAGCACTCAAAATCATTGATTTTGAACTTCCAAACCTACATTTAAATACAGTTACACCTGGGTGCTTAAGAAAAAAATGATCTCGTAACCCTTCTATACTCATAAAAGTCTGCTGGCAAGTTATATCAAAACAACTAATTTCTTGCGACACATCGTAACCTGCAAAATTAAAAACGAAAAAAAACTGATTCAGTTCTAACCTTAATCACAGCATAATTTTTCAAGAATATAAGAATAAAACGTGAGCTGCTTTGATAACCAAACTTATAGCTACAAATAGAAACATTACCGGGAACAGTAGCGACTTACTTGCCAGTCCAATATAATGTTTTCAAAAATTCTTCGCTTCAGAATGGGGAGGCTACTGAACGTCGCTCATACTTCAGCCGCGATGCATCTCCGGCCTCTCAATTGTACAAGTATACAACACTTAGAATTAAGATAACCTTAGTAAGAAGATAATAAATAGCACAATAAAGAACCTATTACAAAACCTACAATACAATCTTCAGAGATCAGTTACAAATCAGTCATTTGCATTATAAATTATCGCGAGTCGTCGAATTATTTATAAATTAAATTTAAAACAACGCGACAGGTGTCGTTACAGCACAATATCTGACTAGTTGCGCTATGGGCGCATGTCCAGCACAGAAAACGCGGGATGTCTAAGCAGCCGTTAGCAACCGCTGCTAACTTCTTACATATCAGCGCAAAATTTTTAAAGCTACGAGAACGAATTTTAAGATTTTGTACGAAAGTAAACTGTTTTAGCAGCAACAACCAAATGATTAGCTACAACACTTAATACGCTAAGGAGTCCAATGCAAATTTTCAACTTCGATTGCAGCTAACATTTTTTAACTGTCCCAGCAAACTATTAACTCCGTCAGCAAACTTTTTATCAATCACAATTAACTACACGGAAAAAAATTTGGCGCAGATGCTGCCCTCAGCGGTGGAGCTGTTGTGTTTAGCGGAGGAGAGTTGTGCGACTATGCATTTAGGTATGCTGCGTTCCCTATGTGGGTGAGCAGCTGACCCTTTTTGGGGGAGCAGTTGACTTACTTCAAAGGAACACAGCGCTCCTTTCGGTAGGGAGTGTAGTTGCACCGCATCGGCAGGCAAATATTACCTTTTATTATTATTAACTATCATTATTACTATTGTTAATAATAACAATGAACAAAATGCAACAAATGTTATACAACAACAATATTACTTCAACCTTTATATTTAAAGTTATTATTAATCTCTATTATTATTAATATTTAATATTGTTATTAACAATAATTGTCAAAATGCAACAAATATTAAATAATAACAATGTTACTTCAAATTCTTGATTTGTAGTAATTATCAGTCACTTTCATTATAATTATTTCATATTGTGATTAAAATTTGCAACAAATATTATAATAATGTTACTTCAAATTTTATAATAATAATGTTTATAATAATTATCATTATTGTTAATATTCTTATTTGATGTTAATAAACAATCAGCAATTAATTATAAAATACGTTCTTTTAATAACTATTACTATTATGTTATAAACAAAAGCAATGTTCAAATATAAAGATTAATAGAATTATAAACAAATCATAATCACCATTTATGTACAACAATTGTATTATAGTTACTCTATTACTTACCTATGTATAAAAATAATGTAATTGACGCTTACGATTAAATCTACCTAAACCTGGTGGCACGGGTTTACACAGCTCCTTAAGAAGATGTGGGTAACACCCACACCAAGAAATCACGACCCTCACGGATTTTGAAAATCGGTGTGAGACCCTAAGCTCACCAACGCAGCATACAAGCAAAGCTGGCCCATGGTTTCAATTCAATACACTGACACCTAAGATACCAATGCACTTCGAAAAAGCTATTGAAACTATACAACTCGAACCCCCATGCTTCCGTTCTACGGATTGAAACCACAAGCGACAATATATACCAGATGTCGAGGCCTAAGGAGAGTCGTCGAAATCTACGGAGTCTAAGTGCGGATCAAATTTCAAACCGACCCATCGTCGCAGTGCCGGTAATAAATCGTCAAGTCGCCAAAGTCACAACAAGGTAGCAAGTGACATATTTGTAGCCGCAACATAATTGTTTCAAACCAGGATTACGTGTCAGTGTGCGAAACCAAATAAGGATAATCTACGAGTAAGTGTTGGAGTTACCTATTATTGGCACCAGGAAGGACTAAGACCAACTAAGGGAATATTCTATCTAATAGGCACCTAACATCAAAACAAACCGGTAAGTTAATAAAAAGAAACCCTTTTCTTTATTAAATTTCTCTTGTCCTTTTACACTTAAACTCACGATTCGATTTTCTTTAAGGTTGGACAAAACTAGACTCACCCAACCGAAAGGAAAAACCAGCCTGCCACCAACTCTTTTTTCGTTTGGGTAAATATAGTAATTTTTAATAAACTTCTTTCTTTTAAATGATTACAATTTATCGAACAAATAAAATAAACGTACCTTTTTTTTTGGAGGACGTTAATATAGTTGAGATTTTATTTTTTCATCGTCATGTTTTTGAATCCAAATGTCTGTGGAAAATAAGAAACATAATTTGACAACAAAAACTATCACTCGTACTCAAGCTAAAAACAATCCAAAACTCGCCGAAATTATAGAAGAGAATAGAAAGAAAGCCTTCGAAACTAAAACTAAAACATTAGCTGAAGAACAATAACAAATAAACAAGAATTTAAATAGCCCTTTCAATAAAGATAAAACTAGCGCTTCAACGTCTCAAAAATTAGGATTATCGGGAATTTCCAATCAAGACACTAGTATTATAATTAGTTCAAGTACATCCTCAATCGATCAATCGATTTCAATAAATCCAGGATTATTTGATAAAAGTATTTTTGATTCCTCAAATTTAACCGGCAATTCTACTATTATTGATAAATTTGATTGTACTTTAAGGCCATCAAATATAGGAAATTATAAAGAACAATTGTCTGAATCTTCAAACGACTCAGATCAAGATTTGAATTATAATTCTCCAGAAAAATTATCAGAGGATCCTGAGAAACCAATCTCTAATGATCCACAATTATTAGAACCTCTAATTAAACAATATCAAGAAGATTATTCGCCAATTTCAAATAAAATGACTACCAGTAACCCACAAGTTATAACTGTTGCTCATAATCAAGTAGTATCATTACGTGATGCACTAGAAGTCGTACCAATATTTACAGGAGATAATATATCTTTGGATCAATTTATAGAAGGATGTAGAGAAGCAAAAGATATGCTTCCTGCAGGGATGGAATCAAACTTGACCAAATTAATAAAGACAAAGGTCAAAGGAGAAGCAAGAAAATGTGTCAGTGGAGGACAATATAGAAGTGTAGAAGATATTATAGATAGTCTTAAACGCATTTATTCCTTAAACAAATCAGTATATCAATTACAAGATGAATTGGGTAACATTTATCAATGGGATAGCGAAAAAGTAATTTCTTACGCAACTCGTGTTAGGGAACTTGGAGAAAAAATATTAGATGCCCATAAAGCAAATAATAATGATAGGATAGACGCGAATTTTCAAGCAGCCCTTGACAGCGATATTCGGGATTGTTTTCTACGAGGATTAAAAACCAAAATTGAATCCAGATTACAGGGTGTACATAATTTTAAAGATACGATAAACAACGCTCTTGAAATGGAAAGAAAAATCTCGGCAACTGCAGCACTACAATCCATACGTACACCATATAAGCAGAAGGAAGATGATTTAATAGGACCATCGGAAAAACGAGATAGAAATAGAATAAATATAACTCAGGAAGACATTTTTTGTCAAATTTGTGGAAAAAAAGGACACATAGCTCCTACATGTAGACAATTAAATCAAATAAGTTCGAATCAACAAAGACTTATGAATAATAACAAGATACCATGGCAGCCTTCAAGAAATCCTTCCAATCATCAGAACTTATACAATAAAAATAACCAACGGCAACCATTCAACAGAGGGCCTCAAGCAGGTCAATGGACCCCCCGCCGAGAAAATATGGGTCAATGGAGACCTCAATCGTCTGCACCCAACCCAAGTTTATGGGGACAGCAAAACACTGACAATTTTAATAGAAATAGACAATTTCAAAATGCTCCGCAGAATTATCCAAACATAAATAATAATAAAAATTGTAAAAAAATAGGTCACACAATTAATGAATGTCGACGTCAAGCAAACAACGAATCACTTAAACAACAACAACAACCTAGAAGCGCTGAAAAACAGAACCAGGAAAACTTCAAACCCCTCCCCGCTCAGGGTGCAATGAGGGAGGCCATTTAAAATCTTCTACAGCATCCACTTCAAATCAAAATATTATAAATACAAAAATAAATTTACATTCAGACAACCCAATTCCTTCTATCATGGTATCTGCTAATGGTCTGAAAAACCCAGCGCGTGTGATGATAGACACAGGAGCAGGACGAAATCTGATCAAATTGAATATAATAGAAAACGATATAGAAATAAACCAAAATGAAATTTTGCGTCTCACGGGAATAAACAATGTACCAGTCTACACATTAGGTCAGATAACACTTAACATCTTTGGATATCCTACAATATTTAATTTAATACTAAATAGCGTACCAGTAGATGAAGATGGAGTACTAGGATCTGAATTTTTTATTGATAATGACGTCAACATTAATTACATTTCAAAATGTTTAGAAATAAATAATAATAAATATCCATTTCGAAATCCTGAAACCACGATTTTACCAGCAAGATCAATTTCCACTCTTTGTATTCGAATTACAAATGCAAATCAAAAAGAAGGATTTATACCTTTACTATCTTTAAAAAAAGGAATATACGCAGGAAACGCTATTGTTAAAAATCATGGCGGAAAAGCCTATATAAAAGTAGCAAACATACTATCTATACCTATAGAAATAGAAACTCCTACTGTTATACTAGAGGACTTTGAAGAAATTACGATAAATAATTATAAAACTACAACTTTTAGGAATAAGTACGAAAGCAAAAATCCTGAAGAATTATTAGACAATTTTATTTTTTCCAACGAAACAGAAAAAACATTGTCACATCTTTATAACATATCAGGTAAAGATAGAGTAAACAAAATTACAGAACTCCTTCGTTTGGATCATTTAAATCAAGAAGAGCTAAATCACGTTAAAAAATTAATTACTAAACATTCAGATAGATTCCAAATGCCTGATGAACCTCTCGAACCTACTAATGCTGCTATGCATTCAATTCCTACAGTAGATGAACGACCAATTTTCTCGAAACAATATAGATTTCCATCAGCACACAAAGAAGAAATCACTAAACAAGTTAATGAACTTTTAAAAAATAAAATAATTAAGCCTTCTCAATCACCTTATAATACACCAGTATTTATTGTACCTAAAAAACTAGATTCGCATGGTCAAAGAAAGTGGAGAATGGTTTTAGATTTCAGAAAATTAAATGAGAAAACAATCTTATCATATAACAATCAATTCTTATCCATTACCAAATATTATTGATATTTTAGATCAATTAGGAAACGCACGATATTTCTCAGTCTTTGATTTAGCCACTGGATTCCATCATATTCCAATGGATCCTAAAGATTCACATAAAACAGCTTTTTCAACTCCATTTGGACACTACGAATTTGATAGAATGCCCTTTGGATTAAAAAATGCGCCAGCAACATTCCAAAGACTTATGGATATAGTATTAACAGGATTACAAGGAACCGAACTTATTGTTTATTTAGATGATATTTTTTTTTTTTTTTTTTTTTTTTTTGGTGAGGAGGAAAAATGGCAAAATCTTTTATAGACGTTGTACAGGACTCTCCTAAGACGGGTCTAGGCATACCTGTTAAAACCAAAAAACCCCCTCTCTCGAACCAATACAACACCCGCGGAACCGTCTTTCAGCTTTAAACTTCACGGGTGGTTGGTTCCATTAAAGTCGCGTATGACTCTTCCGTCATCCGTTCCCTCGGAACTTTCATCCGCGGCCACACGCCCACTAGGCAAACCGTCTAGCCGCGCCACTCAGGGGAGTAACAAAGAGATTCCTCGCCCGAACGCCGTGGGCAGCCAAGTCTACCCGAGACGCAGGGCCGCGGGTGCAGGCCCCGATGCGATTTCTACTGGCCCTCCCCGTTGTTTATCTCCCGACGCCCATCGAGCTCCCTCGTCCTCATCACAAGTGTGACGAATGATTCGATGAGCGTCCAAATCCGTTCAGACTGGAGCATCAGAGGGACCATCGTATCAGGAGTCAGCTCAGCACCCACTGCCTGACCGAGGGCCTCCCTTGCCGCGACCCACTTTGCGCAGACGAAGAGTGCGTGCTCTGCATTATCCACAGGGGAATCGCAGTGAGAACACATCTCCTCGTCTCTTTTCTGAAAGCGCCTCAGGTACGCGTTAAAACAGCCATGGCCTGAGAGCGCTTGCGCCAAAAAAAAGCCGACCTGTCCGTGCTTTCTGTTTAGCCAGGTGGCGAGCTCCGGGATCAGGCGGTAGGTCCATCTCCCGGTCTGCTCGCCATGCCATCTGATTTGCCATTTCTCGACGAGTTTGCGCCTTCCATCCTTGCGGATGGCCTCCTTCACGCGAGCAATTGCCTGCGGGTCGGTACAGGTTAGCTCCTTGCGGAGCTGAAAGGTCTCCTGCCTTTCCTCCGCCAATAAATCTATTGGCGGGACGCTCGCCAGGACCAGAACAGCACTCGTCGAGACAGTTATATAGGCTGAGACTATTCTCAGCGCGACAAGTGTCTGCGCCGAGAACAGCCTCCTCTGGATAGCATGGTTTTGCAGGGCTTTGGCCCAGAACGGAGCTGCATAAAGCAGCCTCGAGTGCACCACGCTCGCCACCAGTCTCCTTTTTACTTCCCTGGGTCCACCAATGTTTGGCATGAGCCGAGCCAGGCTTGCAAAATTCGATGAACTTATGCATAGACTTAGAAAAAGTAACTTACATTTACAACCTGATAAATGTGAATTTCTCAGACCTGAGGTAGCTTATTTAGGACACATTATAGATAAAAACGGAGTTAGACCCGACCCTAAAAAAATAAAATCTGTACAAGAATTTCCAAGACCAAAAAATGAAAAGAATATTAAACAATTTTTAGGTTTAGCCGGTTATTACAGAAGATTTATAGAAAATTTCTCGAAAATTGCAAGTCCCTTGACACAACTTCTAAAAAAGGACACACCTTTTCTTTGGACTGAAAAACAGCAAGTAGCATTCGATACTTTAAAACAAAAATTATGCGAAGAACCATTACTGCAGCGACCCGATTTTTCCAAACCTTTTATATTAACTACAGACGCATCCGGATATGCGATAGGAGGCATACTTTCTCAAGGAAAAATAGGACAAGATAAACCGATAGCTTATACTTCTCGTACACTTAGTGACAGTGAAAGAAAAGTCGACACTTATGAAAAAGAAGCACTAGCAATAGTTTACTCAGTTCAGCACTTTCGACCTTACCTTTACGGCAGACGATTTACTCTAGTAACCGACCATAAACCATTAGTATGGTTCCAAAATTATAAAGACCCTTGTTCTCGAGTAACATGATGGAGATTTAAATTAGCCGAATATGACTTCGATGTGGTATATAAAGCAGGAAAAACGAATGTTAATGCTGATGCATTATCTCGAAATCCTGTCGACAATATTAAAGAAAATGAAAATAAAACAATTACCGCTGAATCTAAAAACAATAATGATTCAAAATATTTCATCAAAGAAAATGATAAAAAAGAGAATTATGAGACGAAAACAAGATCTACAAAATCTACAAATTCTAAGAAACATACAAATCCTTTCTATTCAATATAAACATATATTAACGACAAAAATTCTGACGACGAAACCGAAAGTTTGGTAATCTCATATATATTATCAGAATTGAAACAAAAACAAAATACAAAACTTGAGTCAAAAATAAATGCAATATTGACTCGAAATCAAGCAAGAAAACAAAATGTGAAAATATATAAGCAGCCAAGATATAAAGATTTTTCAGACTCAAATGAAGAAAAAGACAAAGAAAGCGACAACGAACCTCCTGAAAGAAAAGAAAAACGAAAAATTATCAAGAATAAAACTATATCAATACCTATATCTGGAAGAAAAAGAGGCAGACCAAGGAAGGTTACACCAAAAATTTTAATCAAAACTAAGAATAAACCTCAGAAAAAGAAACAGAAAGAAAAAGAAAATGATAATCTTGAAGAAGATGGAAATGCAATTGATTCAGATTATGAATTTAATAAAAATCCTTTGATCAAAGAAATCACAAATTCGGATTCTTTTTCTGATGAATCCGATATTTTAATGGAAGACAATTCTATACAACACAAAAATCATCATTTAGAAGATACCGAAGAAGAAAATAATGAAGACTTTAATAATGACCTAGACACACAAACTCAAAATAAAGTATCTGAAGACTTAGGAAATCGACCGCCACCGGAACCGCCCCCCGCTGAGAAGGATCTGCCGGCCGTAAACTTAAAGACAAACCGCAATATAATCGAATGTCGAGATCAACTTACAATGCGTAAGGACAATTATGCTTATTTTATTTCAACCAAAAACGAACCACGAGACAATGGTTCTAAAATTTTACTAAAACGTTACGAGTTACCCCAATTTAAAAATCTTTGTGTAGGTCATGTACAAGAATTTCGTAGCGGACTACAGTACCACTTAGCATTACCAATAGAATCTGAATTAAAATAAAATTTAAGTGATACATTAAAAAATATTAAATTATTAATTTATTCACTTCATTCAAAAGCAAAGAGCCTTAAATTACGCACAATTAGTATAGCAAAAACACCCGAAATTATTAATATTTCATGGGAAGAAGTTTTAAGTACCATAAAATTAGCTTTTTCCGACTCACCAATAAAAATCATAATATGTAATGGAATAACACAATATGCAACTAAAGAACAACAATCTCAACTAATCGAAGAAGCTCACTCATCGGCTTCAGGTGGACACAAAGGAGTCACTAAAACTTTCAGTAGAATACGTTAAAATTATTATTGGCAAAATATGAAACTAGACATTCAAAAATATATTCAAACTTGTTTAAAATGCCAATTAAAAAAGCTTGTACGAGTAAAAACAAAAGAACCTATGATAATAACTGATACTCCAGGAACTGCTTTTGAAAAAGTTTCTATGGACATTGTAGGTCCATTGCCAGTGACAGAAAAATTAAATGAGTATATATTAACAATTCAAGATAACTTTACTAAATACTCATTAGCAATACCACTTCCTAATTCTCTCGCAAGTACTATAGCAGATGCTCTTGTAAAGAAATTTATATGTATTTTTGGATCTCCTAGAGCAATTCTTACGGATCAAGGTAAAAATTTCTTAAGTAATCTTATTCGAAGATTAGCCAAAATATTTAGAATTCGTCAATTCAAAACAACAGCTTTTCATCCACAATCAAATGGATCTTTGGAAAGATCTCATCATGTACTTGCTGAATATTTAAAACAATTTGTTAGTAAAAATTCTGAATGGGATGACTGGATAGAACTATCTACATTTTCTTACAATACAAGTATTCACGAAGGAACTCGTTGCACTCCATACGAATTAGTTTTTGGTAAATTAGCCAGACAACCTTCAAGCGAACCCCTTCCAGAACATGAAAAACTAGAAACATATGATGATTACTTGATTAAATTAGTAAGCCGACTTCATGAAATAAGAGCAATTGCTAGAGATAATCTTATTGCAGCAAAAGAAAAATCAAAAAAGTACTACGATAGAAAAATAAGCTCACAAAATTTCAATGTTGATGAAGAAGTATTTTTACTAAGTGGTCCGAAACCTCAAAAACTTGAAAATCAATATTCCGGTCCTTATAAAATTTTAGAAGTTTTAGGAAAAGGCAATGTTAAAATTCAAATTAAAAATAAGCCAAAAGTAGTGCATATTAATCGACTAAAACGTGCTCGATTGAATAAGGAAGACTAAATTGGAAACTACTTTCAGATATCGTTACTCAATGGATCCCATCCACCGAAAAAGAATTGATAAATATTGCGATTTTATTGTCAACAACATAGATATAGTGACAATTTGGCCATTTTTAATAAGAAATAAAATTTTTAACCGAGATGATCATAACATTCCACTATAGCTTTATGATTTAACAAATCCATCAACAATAGAAGATATAATACTCGCAATAAAAACTCGTGGCCCATTAGCATACCATAAATTTATACTAAGTTTACGACAATCTGGACAAGGATTATTAGCAGAAATATTGGATCTCATTGAATAAGTATCAAAAAGTATTTATTATACCCAATACAAATAAGAATAACAAATCAGTGAACAAATCAATTTTATTACTGAAGGTGAATAAAAATTTGTTAACTAGAAAACTCCTTTTCTAGACATGGGGTCCGGAAAGAAAAAACTGACAACCTTAATCAAGCTCATATTAATGAGAACGACTGTAGAAGCAATCATCGGATACGACTGTGGATCCAATCAACTTAATTTAACAACATTGTCTCTGCTTGAGGTAGGAGAATGCGATATACCTGAATCTAAATTACACATAGAAATAATTTACATTCAACTTTTACAAATTAGTGATTTTACACTCACCCAAGTCAAACAATGCAAGATCGAAATTAAACGTACTATATCTCATTGCGGAATGCATTCGCATATTTCGGCAGTAACTAACGGACAAAGTGAATACATACATGAACTTTCACATCAACAATGTGATATACTACACTCATCAGGTACAATATCTTTAGGACAAAATCTACAAATATCAAATCTAAAAGTTAATCAAACAACTTATCACAGCGTATTACTAGCTGGATCCTTAGCTATAAATGGAGACTGCTCTGGAACTCAATATTCAGACCCTTTTGGAACATGGAATAATGTAATCGTGCAAGGTGTATTAAAAATTACACTCAAAGAATACTACGCTAACGTGAATTTAAATACAAACAAAATACATTTACGATCAGGGACAACATGTTCACTTTCAGAATCCTATTGTGTCGACATGGAAGGAGGTCAGACTTTTTGGAAACCCCTACCTGACGACATTTGCGATTATAATAAGTATGAAATATTATATGAAGGTTTCGCAAATAAGACTTACGATAACAGTACATCAAATACAGACATATTATACTCACTTACAACTCAAGATATAACATTCGTTTTAACACAAAAAGCAAAAAATCCAGTCTGCAATCTTTTAATGATAAGAACTGAGCATCCAAAATTATTAATACTTGAAATCACACCAGGAACTTCTACTCTTCAGAACAAGAAACCACTTGTTCAAAATATGGATTTATTTACATACATCAATTCGAAATTTGTATATATTGAACGGCACATTCGTAATGAAGTAAACAAACTATATCACGATGTTGTAACTCAGAAATGTAAATTAGAACAACAAGTTTTCAAAAATACCTTGATTTTGGCTACTCAAGCTCCTGATGAATTTGCTTATCATTTAATGAAAGGTCCAGGTTACATGTCAATAATTGCAGGAGAAGTTGTGCATATAATTAAATGCATCCCAATCGAAGTTAAATATCGCAAAACAGAAGAATGTTGTTTACACCTACCAATCTATAGAGGAAATCAAACTTTTTTTCTTACACCAAGAACTCACATCTTAACAAACAAAGGCACTCAAACAAGTTGTAACTCTTTTGTCCCAATTATGTGTTTTTTGGGAGATGCCTGGTATAAACTGAGTCCCAATCCAATCGAATCTTTACCCCCAGAAATAATGAAACCTTTAACAAAACCTACATGGCGATATACAAATCCAGCTCACCTCGCAACAAGTGGAATATATTCTTAATCAGATTCAAACAAACTGCGTGATCATATAATGTTTCCTGCAGAAAAACCAATGGTTTTAAACACACTAGCTCGTGGAATCATGGGTCAATCTACTTTAAATCAAGGAATCTCATTAATGAACCTGTTAGATGAGGAAACTATTGAAAAAATCGCGCATTCAACTTGGACAAAAATATGGACCTTATTTACGAATTTCGGTACAGTTAGCGCAGGATTTATAGGTGTAATCATTATTATTAGAGGCATTAAACCAATAATTGATACTATAATTCATGGTTATACACTTTATACTGTCTTTGGATGGTCATTTCACTTAATAGGTGCTATCTGGGACTCTGTATCTAATCTTCTATTACATTTAGGTAAAGGAAAACCAAACTCCGAGGACCAACAATCTAAAACAAACCCACCAGCAACAAATTTTGCAACAAACTTCATAGAAGAAAACGAAACAGGTAAACAAAACAAAAACGAAGCATCCAACCTATATCCTCACAATCAACTTACAGAAATATCTAACGTAACTCAACCTTTTCATTTTTAAATAATAATACAAAAAAACGGCATGAACTACTTCTAGAAACTAAAAAAAGATAACAAAAATGAATTATACTTCGAAATAACAGCAGAATATAAGAAAAACAAAGTAACTGACCTTGGATATGATCCTGAATTAACAAAACAGCACGTCACTGAAACACTTTTAACAATGGTATCAGAAATAGAAGCACATGCCTCTAATTCCTATCAATCCTTCCAATTAAATGCTTTTAAAGAATTGCAAAATACTTGCAATAAATTCAAATTCTCACAACCACAAATGCTGACTTTCCGCATTAAATATTCAACCCTGCTTAAAATGACGGATAGAAACCAGATAAGAACCGGGTAAAAGTCGGTTTGTATCCAGCGCTACTGGATTTGTACCCGGTTTTTGTCCCCGGTTTATACCCGGAGATTATCGGGTTCTATCTGGGATCGCATAATATCTTTACCCGGTTTCTAAATGGTTCTTACCTAGGACCTTTGAGATTTTTATCCGGTTTGTATCCGGCTCCTTGAAATACTTATACCCGGTTCTTATCCGGCACTTAATCGGATTCTATCTGGGTTGATATAATATTTTGTCCGGTTTCTATATGGATCTTAACTGGGCTCTGTAAGAGTTTTATCCGGTTTCTACTTGGGAATTTGCAAAATTTTTATCCGGTTTGTATCCGGCGCTACTGGATTTTTACCCGGTTTTTGTCCCCGGTTTATACTCGGAGCTTAACCGGGTTCTATCTGGGATCGCATAATATCTTTACCCGGTTTCTACATGTTTCTTACCCGGGACCTCTGATATTTCTATCCGGTTTGTATCCGGCTCCTTAAAATACTTATACCCGGTTCTTATCCGGCACTTAATTGGATTCTATCTGGGTTGATATATTTTTTCCGGTTTCTATATGGGTCTTATCTGGGCTCTGTAAGAGTTTCATCCAGTTTCTACTCGGGAGTCTGTAAAATTTATATCCGGTTTGTATCCGGAACCCCAAAATATTTTTACCCGTTTGGTATTGGTCCTATCTGAAACCTGTCCGGATCATAAATAGGTCAACCAGGAATATTTCAATGTCTGTACGGTTTTTATCTGTATCTTATAATATTTTCGCAGAGTAAGAGGGTATAATTAAGAAATTGATTTATCTTCAGTAAGAATTTTATAGAAAAGCCTTCCGATTAAGAACAAACTTATAAGTTTAAGTAGAACCAATAATATCTCAATCATGAGAATGATTATAAAAATTAAATTTATAACAATTAAGAATACTTAAATAATAATCTCGATGAATCTGAGTAAGTGAGAAGTCGGCAATTAATTTACTTTATTGAGCATTTCTATTAATTATTACTTGTATTTCATTTTTTCTTTTAGTAGTTTCCAACTTTTCTCGAAAATTTTAGTTAAATATGAGTAACAATTAGTAGAAATTTTCACAAGTAAATTAATGACCGACTTCACACTAATTCAGAGCGCAGTCCCATGACGAGGAGAATAGGATAATACAGGAATAGGAGAACAGAATTGAACCAATAAGATAGTCGCCTGAGTCTGTGTGATAATTCCATTAGTTGAATCCTGTTTCCCTATTTCTTTATCATCCTATTCTCCTCGACATGGCACTGCTGCCTCAAATTTAGAGAGAACATAAGAATAACCATAATCATAAGGAATATAATAATTATGTATTATGAATAAAATGAAAAACTAAATAGAAGTTTCTGAAGCTTAGTTCGTGAAATCCTTCTCTGTGCGTCAATGGAGGTCGTTGGATTCAGAAAATGTAGGACTAAAGAGCTGAAAATATGAATATTTTACAAAAAATACAGAACAAGGAAGATAATTTAAAATAAACAATTGTAAATAAATGTTTCAAACATTGCGTAATTACTTACATGATCATATTCACCATAATCTGACTCCATTTCTTTAGTGTCAAAGGAAGTACGACTATTCTCGGATTCCTGATTCTGTACTGAATCTTTGTCGTGCTGAACATTTTCATCTTTGTAATCAAGATTATTTTCATATTTCAAATCGAGACTTTCCACAGGACTTTCTTTTCTTTCGCTATCTTCTTCTTCAATGTGTGAATCGCAATCTTGGTCAATTTGAACGGCCTTCTCTTCAGCGGATAGCTTTGGAAACAATCTCGTTTTCCTGGTTGTTTCTTCTTCAGATTCATCTGTGCTCACTTTTTCTTTTGATTTTAATTTTTTAATTGACTTCTTGGTTTGACGTTTCTTCCTCTTATTTCTCGGACCTCGACTTAATTCGCAGATCCTCTTCCCGATGTAATTCGTACCGTTCTTTAAATGGGTCGCTATTTCATCTTCTGCTAATTTAAGTTTCATCCTCATCCAGGTTTCAGAAAAAGCTGCAAGAGCAATAAGTTACTATTTATAGTTTGCAAATCAATGAAAGCCAAATTCGTTTATCTAAACATAGAGAAGTATAGGTACATTGAAAATGTAATAATATGGAATAGAAATTTTTTTAAACATTTCGAATTGTTTTAAAATCTTTTAAGAGGGCTTACACGTACTTAGAATTATAAAAATGAGGTGAATTATTTTTTTAACTTGAATTAATTTTAGCCAAATAACCATTTAGCTATCATAAAGTACATATTTTAAAATATTCAATTTAATTTTCTTATGGAAGAATATTGAAAAATGAAGGTTTTTAACAGCTGAAGTCCCTACACGTCTTTCTTTTGAGTGAGCGTGATAACTCTGGAACGGCTGATCTAGAATCAAAAAGCCAAAAACATTCTGTTAGTATATAACAATACGCTATTCTTGAACGCAGGATTTTTTAATTTGATGAATATTTTTTTTATATGACAAAAAAACGAGAATTTAAACGTACCAAAAAATTTAATTTTTGGTAAATTTGTTATCATTTCCTTCAAATCAAAATTTTATTAGACTATTCGTTAAAGGACAGCGTATTGTCATACACTAATAGAATATTTTTGTTTTTTGCATTTCAGATGAGCCATTCCAGAGTTATCGTGCTCACTGCAAAAGAAAGACGTGTAGGGACTTCAGCTGTTAAAAACCTTCATTTTTCAATATTCTTTCATAAAAAAATTAACTTTAGTACTTTAAAATGTGTACTTAATGATGGCATATTCATTATTAGGATAAAATGAATTCAATTTCAAGAAATAAATCACTCACTTCTTCCGATCCCAACTACGTATAACTCCTTAAAATCCCTTAAAATCACGTGAAGCATCTTTAAAAATTTTTGATTCCTCTTAAATTTTTGAGTTCCTTTTTAAATCTTCAATATATTCCTTAAAATCTAGGAGCTCTCTTGAAATATTTTTAAATTTCTTAAAATTTCTCAAAATCCCTTATAATGTTTGAAATTCCGTGAAATTTTTAATTTGTAATACATAAAGAAAGTTTGCTAAACAGAAAATTTACCAAACACAGCATTTAATTTAATTTCGTCCAGCGCCGGCTTAGTTTCCTTCCCTTTGCGAGCATTACTCGCTTTTCCCGTCACGCTAGATTTTATTAGTAATTCGTTTGTGAAAACGAGTTGTGCCAGATTACATATAAACCTTTTCGGATTTTTTCCGACCTTAAATCTCATTCGGTCATACGAATTCTTATCGATCCATTCCGCGAGACCAATGTGAACCTATAAAGCATGTACGTAAAAGCAATTTAGTTAAAGCGGCTGTCTAAACAAATTTAGAATTACGAATAAGTTAAAGATTACTTTTTATTTTTATTTTACCTTCATGTTGGCCAGGTCTTCAAAGCCCGGAGGCAAAAGCTCTCCGCTTTCTATTTTATTCTTAATACAGATTTAATGGTCTCTATAATAAAAAATGAGTAAATTTGTTAAAAAAGAGTGCATAAAAACACTTGAAAATGTAGATATATGTTTTAGAAATCAGATATATTTGAGTGGAACTAGTGTACCTGTAACTTTTTGTAACTGATTCATAACTTGGTTAACTAATTCGTGGTTTTGGGCCCTCAACTTTTTAATCTCTGCATCTTGCACTAAAACCCGTCTTTTTAATCCAATATTTTCGTTCAAAACTTCTTGGTAGACTTTCAATGAAACATGAGTTTGTCCACATTGATTCAGAGAATTGCGTTCCAATTCTTGCTGTGCGTTATCCCATAGCTGTCAATTTAAAAAGAAGAAATTAGATTCGAGCGAAATGTTATTAAATAAGAAGATGAAATATTAATTAACTTTCGTGATAAGTATTATATTTTTATCGGAAAAGGCTTTAATTTAGATGCTCTTCAAACTTGATTTTATTACCGTCTGGTCTGCATCTCGCACTTGCGATTGATCATTCTCTGCTTGTTTTTCAATTGTAGTGTTATGCGTCTGAAAAATTAGTTTTCAAAATCTTAATTATGTAATTGAATTTCAAACTAAATATCATATCTAGCAGAAATGGTTTAATAACGTACGCTACTCAAGATTTCAACTTTTGCTATGGACAGCTTTTTTATTAAAATCTTTCCCAACTTCTGCTCTTCAAGCGTGCTATTGATGGTCTCACTCACCTGCTATAGAAAAGAGTCAAGTGTCTCAAACTAAACATTCAATTTGTTATAATATACTTTTCGTGTTGATATTATGTGCATAACACTTGAAAATAATATTTTTGAAGTTACATACAGGAGTAGACATGGCACCTGACAGGCTTAACAATTTCTGCTTCATACGAGTTGCCTTGTTATCTTTGCTTGCTTCCTTGTTTTCGTGAACTTCTTTCTTTATCGTAAATTGCTGATCACAGGCATAAAATAGATACATAAGTTGTATTAAGACTTTTTTTTAAATATAATGTTTAAGGGCATGCTCTATTAACCTCAAAATTTGTTTTTCTATTTTTGTTTCGCTATTCTCGTGTTCACATGAAATACGATATCAAGTAAATTATTTTAAAATATAAATAATAATTGGAATGATGATAATATTTAAAGAATTTGAAATATTTCAAACTCAACTAATTAATTTGAGATGCTAATGTTTCAAATGATAAATTAGATATTAATTTATGAGCTTAAATAAAAGATACTAAGAAACGTCTCTAAATGATAAAATTTTCAGGCTTTTAATGTTTGTAATATTTTTATGGGGTTTTTCCCAGAAAACAGTTTTCGAAGCTTTTCTGATCATCTTTAGATAAAAAACGCTTTCAAAATTTTTAAATTAAAAATTCTTTTATATGAACGTCTCTAAACACAGTGTAATCCCTGGCACAAAAAATTAAATTTATTCAGCTTTCGAGAATTCCCCATCCATTGCGAAAAAAAAATGTGATTACCTTCTTCTCCGAATTTATACTTGATGAAGGGGTGGCAAGGTCAGAGGTTGAATGCCTTAATAGGTGATTAGGAGGGAATTTCGCTCTGGATTCTTGTAGGATCTTTTCAACTTTTTCCTTTGAGTTTGTGATTAAAATTGGGGTTTATTAAACTAAACTTTAAATTAATCAAGTATAAAGGTCTAAATTAAAAATATGTACAGCTTTTAAATTCAAAATTGATTATTTGTAATACGGCTTCAATCTTGAAATTTTAATTTTGAAGACACCTCACAATAACGCCTTATTTTTTTGATAACAATTGTACTTCTGTGGAATTACTTAACAAAAATAATTTACTCACCACCAACAAACGCAATAACAGCCTCGCAAAAATTTTCCCCGCAGTTCACTTTAAAACTTTTGTGTTTTATTTCACTTTCCTTAAAATTGACCATACGACTTATGGGCGCGATCTCTGTTTTAGGATGCTTTTTCTTCTCACTTTTACAGGCTTGCAGATATTTTAAAAAGCAGAAAGCCATCTTTCATTAAAAATTATAGACACTTTATCCACACAAAAAACATAGCAATATATCGCCCGAAGAAATGCAGGTTCCCGCGATGCTTGTTGACGTTGACGCCGGTTACCGTTACCGGTAGCCGATGGCTGTCTTCTTCTTTCTTAGTAGTCGGAAGTGGGAGAGAGAACCGAGTGAGGCTGAACCTGAGTGCAAGCATGGTTGCCTCATGCTCTAACCAACGCGCACGTAAAGTAGTACCGTATAACAAAGCTTTTCATTAAATACAGTTATAAATATTGAAGGAAATAGAGGCGTAATTATTAACCAAATCGTAACTGTAATCAAATTTGGAAGATATTTGAAATTATTAGTGATGTATAAATTGGAACAAGATGAATAAAGGAATCGCAATATTCATTTGCAATATTTGAAAGGAATCTTCACATATCACGTGACTTGCAAGACATGCGCAATCGCATTTTCGCACATCGCAAGCTGCTCAGCTGCTTCGCGGTTTTCAAACATGTGCGATTTCTAAAGTAATCTAAATAGAAGAGTGTTGTGCAAAAAGTGTTTTAAAATATTGAAGTGAACTTAAAAACCATATAAATAAGTGGAATTACAATTGCTTAATAAATCTCCAAGCAATCTGGATAGTATACATTGGAAACCATTAGTTTGAGGTCAAATATGTTTTGACATATATTACACTGAATACGCATTCCGTTTTGACGATTTTCCAACATGAGTGACAGAAGTGAAAAAGGTAAGGAACCACCAAAAAGTCGCAGGAAAAGATATTTTTCTGATGGCTCAGAAATTTTTCATCAGCGTACTGTTCGGCGACGAAACGCAGATTTAGAGTCTGCTTTAGATCAGGGTGAGTACATTTTTCCACTGCTTTTATTTTTCACTTCGCGGTCATTTACAAAGAATTATATTGCAATGCTTGAATGAAAAAATTATAGTCAACAGAAAAAGTATTTAAAATGCTTGCTTTTTTCGGAAATTTTAGTGGTATGTCATGATACAACTTCAAATTTTACGTAATATGTTACGAAAAATAATATACATTGTTCAAGACCTAAATTTTAAACTTCAATTGTTTATATCTTGACATTTTTCATTCTTCGAGAAGGTTTAATGTACAATTCTATATATTTAAACTGAGTCCAAAAATTTGTTTCATTCTGAGTTGAATTTCTATGAACTATGTGAAATGTATAATAAATAAAAGGTTGTGATACTTACCAAATATAGATTCTGAAGTACCCAACCGACATGGAGGGAAATATTGAAGTCTCATCTCAGCCAGATCAGAAAAATATGAATCCATTGGGTTCAACTTCTACTAGCACTGGTAATAATTTTCTTACTACTTATTTCTTTACTACCATATTATACCACGTAAGAAATTGATTTAATTATATTCTCACGTGTCTTGGTTACAGCATATGCTGTACTATCTACTGCTTCAAATGATGTAGTGGCCAACTTTACATTTCGGCAAGACTTTCCTGCTTTCAAGTTCGATGAGTTATATTCATCAGACAAGGAAATCTCTACATCGGAAGCAATGGAAACAATATCGCCACGCCCAGAACCTTATACTACATTGGAAGAACCTGTAGCACAAATCTCGAGTCATCCTTCACAAAGCCCACTCAGCGACGACATGAATTCCGAATATTTTAATATGAATAATTTAAAAGAATATATATTAAGCAATAGAGATGCCATTATGTTCAAAGAAGCAGGCTTGAAGGTATGGGAGGTTATTATGGTAATTCTTGGCATATCAACGCGCTTTCATTTAAGTTATAAAGGTAGGCGTGCGCTAATTGAAGCAACAAAACTTTTTGCTGGTCCTCAATTTGCTGGTTGGGATATTAGTGATTACTACCTGTCAAAAATATTTGATCCACCTGAAAACGTAATCATGTGCCATTTCTACTGTGAGATTTGTTGCAAAGAGTTGGAAATGTCAACAACAAAAAATAAGTTTAAGAACCATTCGACCGTCTGTCAAAAATGCTTGCAGAATTATAAGCTGTCAATGCTTTCACCAAATTATTTCGTGTCCATAGATCTAAAATATCAAATCCTATCTTTGCTCAAAATGACTGATGCCAAGGATAGTTTGTTCCATAATTTGAGTACAGTAAATCCTGAATTTCGTACTGAAGAACTTACATGCGATGTTTATGATGGACTGTTGTATAAGAACGCTGTCTCAGGTATGGAGCAAAATTGTATACAACTTACAATTAATTTTGCTACTGACGGCGCACCACTCAATGACAGTACAAAAAGGTCATTTTGGCCACAACTGGTTATCATTAATGAATTGACTCCAAAATTGCGATTCAAATATCCATTATTGACAGGTGTATGGATAGGTAAAAAGGAGCCTTCTGCTGATTTCATGAACACGTTCATGAAATCTTTCGTAATCCAAATGGGAGATCTAGGAAAAACAGGCTTTACTTTAAACGTGGACGGAAAAAATGTTCGCTTTTTAGTAAAGGCTTTAATATGTAGCGTTGATAGCGTCGCTCGTCCTGTTCTGCAAAATCGCGTTCAGTACAATGGGCACTATGGGTGCTCATGGTGCTATTCTGAGGGCGTACACAAGCATGGTTGCATTCGTTTTTTAATGGAGGAAGATGAAGCTCCTACGAGAACAAACGCCAGTCACCTGGATGACATGCGCACTATTATGGAAGCTCTTCAATATCAGAAGACCAAAGTGGGTGCATGTTCAGACGTACAAAAAAAAGCAAAGGCAGGATCAACAAATACATTCCAAAACATCGTAACAGATCAAGATGATTCGCGGAATGAACGAGATAACGAAAAAGATGAAGAAAAAGAGGAAGAAGAAAAAGAAGAAGAAGAAGAAAGAGGAAAGGAAGAAACAGAGAATGAAAAAGAAGCACACAGAAAAGAAAAATTGCAAAATTTATCATGTCCGGTGGTTATAAAAAAAAAGGAAAGATAGAAAAGAAGGACAGAAATGAAAAGGGTGTGAAGGGATAATACTCCGTTTTAACGGAGCTGGATGACTTCGACATGGTGTGGTCATTTTCTAGGGACTATTTGCATGCTGACCTAATTGGCGTGGTGCTTCACTTGTGGTCACAATGGACTAAACCAGGCAGCCCTGTTCGTCTTTCAAACAAGCAACAAACTGAAGTAAATGAACGTTTAATGAGAATGACGCCGCCACAAGAAGTACATAGACTTGTAAGACCGTTGACGACGAAAAGATGCAAGTGGAAAGCATCAGAGTGGCGCAGTTGGTTGCTATTTTATGCGATTCCTTGTTTACGTGGAATTTTAGATGATTACGCCTTGCAACACTTTTCCTTGTACGTAAACAGCATATATACACTGTTAAAAACTAATATAACCGAGGAAGACTTGCAAAAAGCACAGTACGATCTCATGGAATTTGTATGTATTTTTGAAATTCTCTATGACGAAAAGTCTATCAAATTTAATGTACACACTTTAAAACATTTAGTTCAGTGTGTGCGGTACTGTGGACCTCTTTGGGCAGCGTCAACTTTTCCGTTCGAGAATGCTATATTCTATCTCAAGCAGTGTGTACATGGGCCGAAAGGTGTTTATGAACAAATGACGAAAAAAACTTTACAAGCCAATTTTTTTAAAAGTCTTGTAACGGAAGTAGTTGAAGCTCCTAATGTAAAAGCATTTTGCGATTCACTATTTTCACGAAAAGAAGTTGCATGCTTCCATCGCATCGGCGACGTTGTATTAATAGGAAAAGGTACATTAGATGCTGCTTCGACAATTGATGCAGGAGTAGAAGTTTTAAGTTTTGATCGGTGTATCTCTTCAGGTATGGTCATACATTCTGAATATTATACAAAAGCGCAAAAGTCTAAAGATTCAGTCTTTCGTCTTGAAAATGAATGTTTTGTCAATGTGATAAAACTGCTTAAGTACGGTGACACTGCATATGCTGAAGTTGAGTTCCTAAATGTAAAATGTAGTTCTGTATAATGCAGCGAGAGATAACAATTATGACTACCGAGAAATAAATGATGTTGTATTGAGACATTTGTTTGAAGTCGTGAAATGCGAAAACAATGACATAATTAAAGTTACGGAATTAAAAGAAAAATGTGTCTTTATCAACACTGATGGAGATAGGACTTATATCTCAACCCTCCCAAACATATATGAAATTCAATAGGATGATTCTATTGTTGATAATTATAAATATATAAAATAGCAGACTTAAATAAAAAATGTAATTAATTATACTATTGTTTGTCTTTTGTGCCAAAAATTAGTATCGTTTCATTTTCCAGAACCTATAGATCGTACTTGCTAAAATTTAATTTCTGGATCCATATGCCAGATAGGAACCGGGTAGGGCCGGGTAGCAGGTGCACGTTCACCTTAACAATTTGCAAGTCGACAACTGCCTTATAGAAACCAGGTAGGATCCGAGTAGAAACATATTTTCGTCTTAATTTCTGGTTCCATATGCCGGATAGGAACCGGATAAGACCGGGTACAATATTCATACAACTTATTTTCTGTTACCACTTCCCGGT
Source organism: Diplolepis rosae (assembly GCA_030998225.1). Taxonomy (NCBI): domain Eukaryota; kingdom Metazoa; phylum Arthropoda; class Insecta; order Hymenoptera; family Diplolepididae; genus Diplolepis; species Diplolepis rosae. The sequence continues at coordinate 918,596 of JAPYXD010000137.1, read as the reverse complement.
TAAGGACCGCATAGACCCAGATAAATCCCGCAAAATGAAATTAATGACCAGATAAAAACCGTATAGAACCGGGTAAAACCAGAATGGGTTTGCATCCGTTTTCTTTCCGGTTTCTACTCGATTTCTACCTGACATTTTAAGCAGGAAAGTACATCATCAACTTATATGAGCATTTGTAGAACTGACCAAATGAAAGAAAGTGGAATGGTAGAACACCAAAACAAGCAAAAGATCAAGCAGCTTGTAAGCTGATACATCTCATACTGAAAAAGATAGAAAAAGAAAAAAATGATAAACTTCAAAATAACTTCCAAAATTTAACAGTAAATTCAAAATCTGATTTTTCAAAACTCAATCCACTTCCACAAAAAGGATATAATAGATCAGATAAAATTTCCAATGTAAAACAAATAAACAATCTTCCATTCAAGAAAAGAATAAGACATAACCTACCAATTCAACCAATTTCACAGCCATCCACCTCATACAACTTATCACCTCCAAAAACTTATAAAAAATACATGAAATGTGGATTTAGACCACCTAATCCTTATAATAATTGTTGATCATAAAACATAAAATCTCTTACGCATAATCTTTTAGCATGTTCTGAACTTGTATTACTACTAATCTATTTCTTCTCTGTTTTAGCCAGCTCTCAAACATTTTTGCATGAAGCAAAACAGTAGATACTGATCATAAATAATGTACTTCTTTTAGGAACTCGAGAAGCATCATGTCAAGGAATTGTTTACTCATCACAATCAACCTATTTCTTATTCAAATTAATGAAGCCAACCAATTCATTCAAACTCCTTTGTTCAAAAGTCCAAACATTTACTTCGAACCTTTAGAAACTTTAACTTTCACTACTGGCAGATGGCATATTCTCTCTAATGTTAATATATTAGAAGTTTTAAATTTCGGATCTGAAATACTCAATACTTTCAAGGAATTAACTGTCTATTGTGAAAATGATTTCAAATACAATGACCTTACACTACAAATAACAAATAAGGAAGAAAAAATAAAATCAGCCCTAAAAGAAATTTCTTTGATTCTAGAAAATACTGCCGACATTACGCTAAGTAATGATACACAAGATATAAATGCAGCCGTTAATAAAATGGAAAAAATTAACAATCCCACATTACACTGTGCTGAGAAAAATATTTTTGTCTTCCTTTATCGTGTAGCAAATATCTATAAGAATAACACTATAGTAAACGACATAATTTCTAAGTTCAAAGACTGGCACATAAAAATGCCGAACTCAACAAATTCCTTATATGAAATATTTGAAATATCTTGGATCACTACAATCAAAGCTGCCACACATCAGTATCTTTTAAACTTGAAACAACTATCCACTAATTTAGCTTTCGCAATGAATGGCAATTGGAATCTTACCTTACTATCAAATATCAATTTTAATATGATCAAAAACATGATATCTGCAAGTCCACAATATCAAATACCAAACAATTACTATCTCTCTGACTTTTTAAAAATGTCTCAAGTTCAACTATTTTTCTGTAAAAATAGATTGATAATCTCTCTCACACTTCCATTCATTTCTAAAGAAAGATATCAAATCTTAAAACCTTACTCTATTCCTACTTATCACAGATTCAATTCAAATTTAACCATGGCTATTTTCATTAAATCCTCAATATCTTATTTTGCCATATCCCACGATAAACAATCATATTTCATTCTTGATGAATACCTTTTCAATTCATGTCATCTCACTCAAATTGGAAAGATTTGTACCTTTACTCCATCTATATACAGCACAGTAAACAATCCAATTTGTGGAAAAACACTTCTTACTAAAAATATGTTGTACCAATGTCCCTTCTATCTTAAAATTTCCAATAATATCCAATAGATTCCCCTTAAATTTTACAATGGATGGTTCTATTCCACTTCTTTTATTACAAAAATTCAACTACACTGTCCACAAATACCAACACTATACATAACACTCAACAACAGCGGTATTTTACAAACTCAACGCGAATGCATAATAGAATCTAATAATTTAATTTTACCTCAAATTAATACAAAATTGGAATCACCCGTTGAAATTACATCAACTTTAGGTCACCCAATTTCTCTATATGAAATTGTTCCAAATCTTTACAATTTGTCATCAATTTCTAGTTCATTACTCGAAACCTTATTTTCTTCATGGAAAAATAATGATGTTATTTCACTCAGCACATTTGAACAACAACTATTTACATTTAATCAGTTTCAAAATCCAAACCATACAGAAGTAAGAATCAACAATGATTTTGAAATCTCGTATTTTTACATTTTTATTATAACAACCGTCTTCATTATTATCTCTATCATTTTTATGATATTCGGACTGAGTTTATATTGCAAAATAAATAAAAACTCTATAATTTTGAATAATCTGGAACCACCAGAAACTTACCGAGATCTCAACATCCTGGAGATAAATACAGACGAAGTTAATCTTGATAGAACCACACAAACACTATCTAAACCATTAAACACTCTCGTTTAATAAGAAGTTTTCCTAAATAAATAAAAAAACCTATCCAATTAGTACCTCACTTAAGTAACAAGTTACTTGTTACAAGTTAGTCCTCACAGCATATTCCTCACGGCAGAATCTGTAAACAGACAATAAAATTAGAATCAAATTAATATTCAATATTCCATTGATATTTATCTGCTCAATCATAAAATTTACAACTTTGAAACGCATCCTGTCAACACGTAGGATAGTTTCTATTCCACCTTCATCCAATTGCCTCTTAGCCTCAGCTGCTCTACGATAGCACCAAGTTCTATCAAACCCAGCCCATAGCCAAGGTAATTGAACACGCGTACCATCACCCAGAAACAAAAATTTAGGCGACGATAAAACTCTGTTGTCATTCCCGTCATACCTAACGCGCTCATTATCAACCTGTGATAAACAATTCATATATTTATTTATATGTATTCTTCTCCCTATTGTTCTTATGATAATACAAAATGCTTACCAATACAAGAAGAGACTCTTCATTAAAACGACAGAATCTCCCGCCTATTCTGAACACCCCACCCGGTTGCGAGCGATATTCAGAGACGATTTCAGCTCTTAAAATTTCTTGTTGTGCCAAAGGAAAATCAGCCCACCATCCAGGACCATAATGGTTCACACCTTCCACAATTTTAATACAAAAAACATTCTGATAAGGAACACCTTCCCATACGTCACAAGACCACTGTCTTAATTCAAATCTAGGAATTATACCGTCTATCACCTCCGATTGGAAAACAGATTCTTCAATAGGAGCAACAACTTCACTTTGGTCAAGATCTTCATTTTCATCAAGACCTTCACCATATCCACCAACATCCACATGCACAACACCTTCACATCCATTATCACCTTCTTCTTGTCTTTCATTTAAAAATACAGACTCATCAAGAGTCTCACTTTCTTTTTCTGGCCCTTCAAAAAAACTTAAATCTAAATCAGCCCATAAGTCACTATCCACACATACTTCACTATACTCTGGAATCTCAAAATCAACTAGAGACTCCAAATTATTATCAAAACTAACCGATAATGGATTTCCATTTTCAAATAATCCTAAAAACTCATTTTCAATATTCTCTTGCTGATGCAATTCCATGTTCGACCAAAAAAAGACCCAAACTTCGACTGATGGCCTTTTTCCACCCTTAGATAATACCATACCCACTTCTATTTTTCTAAAAATTTCCATCTCTTCTATCTAAATTTATAAAAATTCACCGAATTAGCTACACTTCGGACATGATCTGGAATTCTTCTAAGCATTTTACGACCCTCTAAAATCATGTACAACACATAAGCCGCCACTTCAATACCTACGCTTCAAACATGATCTGGAATCTTTCTAAGCATTTTACGATCCTCTCAGACCATGTACAACACATGAGCCACAGTTTCAAATTCAAAAATACATAAATAAACGCCAAAAACATACTCCTAGATACAATCATTTTCACTAAATAAAAAATATATATATAAATTAGAACGATAAATAAGAAGAAAATACCACCTGCCAGCTATACTTGTATAAATTCAAATTCAATTTCAAATATATTCAATCCAATCATTACTTTTACATAACTTTTTTTTGTTTTCACAATTGCATAATAATAATGAAAGCCCAAATTTCATCAATTAAAAATCAAGGCCATGAAAACCCCACAAGAAATTGCAGAAAACAACAAACCATTTGATGGTGTTTGCCTAGAATTTTTCCTAGAGACCTATAACGTATTATTCATGACCAAATGTTTTTGATTAGCACCACATATATCAGTTATTTATATCAATAAGACACTCTCAGCGATGCGTGTTTGAAAAATTTGTTATCTAACCAAATTATCTGATCATGAAAAACAAAGATACCAACATCGAAACGCTTGGCACTCAATCGGACAAATACAACCATTCAACACAGTATGTTTTTTTTTTAATATGATAAAAGACTATTGTCTATTTGTTGCACGGCCTTTCGATGCACTCAATGCCTCGAAAAATTTCTCAATAATCAAAATCTAGTATGAACTGGAACAGAAGTCGAAATATAATTTAAAAAAAAGAGAAGCATGTATAACAAAAGGGAAATAGGGAAAATTATTTGTCATATGTATCACGCATGAATCCAAATAATAAATAATTCGCAAATGATTTTCCTTATTAATGGCATGACTATTGAAAGCATACTTTGGTATGCCCAAAATATTAAAAATAAAACAATTTTTTTTTTATCTCCTCGCAGCAAAATGCTGCCAACTGAGACGACTGCTCCCAAATTTGCACGAAAAAGCAAAACAAATCTATTGAACTATTATTCTACATTCTTACATAGTTTATACATGAATTATTTTTGTTGCATTAAAATACACGCAGATGAACAAGTATTATTCAATCCAATACTAGGAAGACCGTTATGCGTTGACTGCTATTTTGTAATAAGTGACGACGAACGCGATAATATTAGTGAACTTACTGACAGATGTACGCCATTCATTAATTTATCAGATACCAATTGTCATGCTTGCGACAACCAGTATATTTTTTTAGACAAAGAGCAGATAATTGCGAGAATTGTAGAGCTTTTATTGATTTCAAACTAAGTGTAGAAGATCCAAATTCACATGTAGTACAGCAGTCGTTTATAGAATCCGATTCAGAATCGGATTCGGAACCTAATGAGGTCGATTATGATTCTGAAGCTTCAACAATAATTTTCGAAAATTGATAATGAAAAATAATAAATTTAACATTCAAACAAAATCATGCCACCCTTTTATAATTTTAATACTACTATAATAACGATAAATGTAAGTTTTCACTACGAGATTTTATGTTAAGAACAACTCATACTTCATAGAAAGATATTCTGTTCTTAATCAATTAGCAACTTTTGGACTTTCTCTATAAAATGTATTCTCTGTATGTTTCAGAAAAAAAAATGGAAGTTCCATTTAGAACAATAAATGCAGCCACAGTCGCTAGCCCTATGCAATTGATTAATAAATTAAGCGTAGAATACGATTTTACACCTCCAAAATACGAAATAACATCTTTCAATTTATTTAATATTCCGACTTTCATAGCAAAATGTACGTTGACTAAAGATTGTTCTAAATATACATGTAGCAGTGACGAAGCTCCAAATATGAAACAGGCAAAACACGCTGCAGCCAGGAAATTATTAGAATTGTTAAACGAAAATTATGTCTTTAGCGAACAAAGCGGTTCAGGAATCAAAACAAACAGTTTTGGAAATCGTAAAGTGTTATATAAATGGACTGGGGCTTGCGAGAAGTGCTATCAAAGAGGTCACTTGATTTATACGTGTAAAGGACCCACGAGAAATAAAAACCTGCGACTTAATTAAAATATTATATATTTCCATTATTATATAAATTATGACTGCATACACATGAACTTTTCACAAATAATATTTCGATAGGAATCATATGCGAGACACCTCTTATCCTATAACAATATTTTTTCAGGAAACTAATGAACTCATTTTAATTTTTCCTCTACCGAGGATTCGATCGTTACAGTTCTATTCTATCACCTCCACGATCGAATTTAGGGGGGGAGGTGTCACGTATCCATGACAGTTATATTATATATTATAATCATATAAAACTATTATGCTATTATATCATATAACACGTTTTATTTTTGCTATAAATATTGTTGCTAGATACATGTAATGGTTTTTATAAATAATTTCACTATTACTATTAACTAAAATATCAATAAACAATTGATTTTATTGGTAAAATACTAATTACAACAAATATTACCTTTTATTATTATTAACTATCATTATTACTATTGTTAATAATAACAATTAACAAAATGCAACAAATGTTATACAACAACAATATTACTTCAACCTTTATATTTAAAGTTATTATTAATTTCTATTATTATTAATATTTAATATTGTTATTAACAATAATTGTCAAAATGCAACAAATATTAAATAATAACAATGTTACTTCAATTTCTTGATTTGCAATAATTATCAGTCACTTTCATTATAATTATTTCATATTGTTATTAAAATTTGCAACAAATATTATAATAATTTTACTTCAAATTTTATAATAATAATGTTTATAATAATTATCATTATTGTTAATATTCTTATTTGATGTTAATCAACAATCAGCAATTAATTATAAAATACGTTCTTTTAATAACTATTACTATTATGTTATAAACAAAAGAAATGTTTAAATATAAAGATTAATAGAATTATAAACAAATCATAATCACCATTTATGTACAACAATTGTATTATAGTTACTCTATTACTTACCTATGTATAAAAATAATGTAATTGACCCTTACGATTAAATCTACCTAAACCTGGTGGCACGGGTTTACACAGCTCCTTAAGAAGATGTGGGTAACACCCACACCAAGAAATCACGACCCTCACGGACTTTGAAAATCGGTGTGAGACCCTAAGCTCACCAACGCAGCATACAAGCAAAGCTGGCCCATGGTTTCAATTCAACACACTGACACCTAAGATACCAATGCACTTCGAAAAAGCTATTGAAACTATACAACTCGAACCCCCATGCTTCCGTTCTACGGATTGAAACCACAAGCGACAACATATACCAGATGTCGAGGCCTAAGGAGAGTCGTCGAAATCTACGGAGTCTAAGTGCGGATCAAATTTCAAACCGACCCATCGTCGCAGTGCCGGTAATAAATCGTCAAGTCGCTAAAGTCACAACAAGGTAGCAAGTGACATATTTGTAGCCGCAACATAATTGTTTCAAACCAGGATTACGTGTCAGTGTGCGAAACCAAATAAGGATAATCTACGAGTAAGTGTTGGAGTTACCTATTATTGGCACCAGGAAGGACTAAGACCAACTAAGGGAATATTGTACCTAATAGGCACCTAACATCAAAACAAACCGGTAAGTTAATAAAAAGAAACCCTTTTCTTTATTAAATTTCTCTTGTCCTTTTACACTGAAACTCACGGTTCGATTTTCTTTAAGGTTGGACAAAACTAGACTCACCCAACCGAAAGGAAAAACCAGCCTGCCACCAACTCTTTTTTCGTTTGGGTCAATATAGTAATTTTTAATAAACTATACTTGTTAAAATTAATTGTTATTTAATTTATTTGGCTTCTCCTCTACCCGGTAATTTATTAATTACAATTAATAATAAACAGAGGAATATAGATAGGGTAATTGGCTTTAGACTTTAGCTAGGAAAATCAAACAAAAATTTTTAGGACGTCACATTATCAATAAAAAACAAACAAAAAAACAATTTTATTCACTTTAAAATTCGATTGTTTTTCCTTGTGAAGTATTTGCGTGAAATCAGCAGTTTAAAGTAAGTATTTTCCATAATAAAAATGATATAGAAACCAGTAAATATAAGGTTAAGGTAGTCGTCATGCCAAAAAACAGTCTCTGGAAAAAGAAGTTTTTCTATGATTTCAAGACTGGAAATTATATCATCAGCCGTGTCATATGTAAGAAAAGACACTCTTTTTAATGAAAAAATTTAAAAATTACGAAAAATAATATTTTAATAATTTAAAAATTTTCTTTGAAAGAAAGTAAATTTATTATGACCCCCCCCCCCCCCATATAACATTTTCGATGTTTTAACTTAAGGCTAAGGTTTAATGCCCCGCAATGTTAATCTGAAAGTTCGAACCTTTTATTTTTCTCACGAATGTTGTTAAATGCATACAATTTTTTTCTGTGACTGGACTTTTTTCTGCTTACGAAGGTTGTGAAATCAGAAAAAAGGCTAAGTTTGTCAAGCGATGTGACTAAATTTTTGCGATTTGTAATTACTCTCGCATTACTTCCGCGTTGCCCAGAATATCATTCAATTTTTTTTCTGTCACTTCGGTCCTTTTTTCTGCTTACAAAGGTTATGAAATCAGAAAAAAGGCGAAGTTCTGCAACCGATGTGACTATCGGTCACTAATTACTATTGGTAATTACTCTCGCATTACTTTTGTATAAAAAATTCTTGATCTTGAAAAAACAATACGATATAGCGTAGATTTATTTTTATACATTTACCGTTTGACGTTGGCCTTTTAAGTCCTTAGCGGCTTCTTGATGAGACGATTTTTCTTTTAACATATATATAATTTGAACTACTGATTGAGTGAAGTAAAGTTGAATGAAAAGAAATGCATTCATTTTCATTGATGTATCTAAATTCAAAATGAATTTCATGTAGAAGATGACTTCTCTATGAAATTACGTTTATGCATATTTAGATGCTAGATTAAGATAAAAATCAGATCATGTTTCAATAAACTTTTGGAAATGTTTATGGATCTAGTTTTTTGAATCACGAATACTTTTAATTGTTTCATTTAAAGCAGAATAAAATTTGAATAGTGGCACAACTATTAGTAGATTGCTATTTTCAATTTTTTCTTAAAGACTTTATCTTAGAAACACAATACCTAACAATAATTTTATTTCATAGATTTTGTTGATAAAAGTCGAAAGGATTTTTAGCAACTTTACTTTGTGCATAAAAATCCGAAAGAAATATTATTCCACGCACTTTCATCTTGGTTTGTTTTAATAAACGTGGAATTAGATAGAGACGATTTTGAAAAGTTGGTAGAAGTTGAAATTCAGTACCAAAAAAACATGGTTTCACTCAGTAACTGAAATTCGCAATTAATATACAGTTTAAACTAATGGAAGAGCATGTATTTTTTTTTAACAAGCTATTTTATTATGGTCCATAAAATTGTAATAAATAGATTTAAAGTTACTATACGCACTTTCAGATTTTGGCAATAAACTCTTTTTAACTCCGAACCTAATTCCTACCTTGAAGAAGTTTTATCAGTTATCTATATTCAGTTAATCTTGAGTTTATCTTCGCATACAAGAAGCCGCTAAGGACTTAAAAGGCCAACGTCGAACGGTAAATGTATAAAAATAAATCTACGCTATATCGCATTGTTTTTTCAAGATCAAGAATTTTTTATACAAAAGTAATGCGAGAGTAATTACCAATAGTAAAAATTTAGTCACATCGATTGCAGAACTTCGCCTTTTTTCTGATTTCATAACCTTTGTAAGCAGAAAAAAAGACCGAAGTGACAGAAAAAAAATGCATTATTGATCGATTTGTTCTTTTCAAGTTATCCATACAGAATAAGTATCAAATCATTATTGAATTGCAGTTAGGTGATACGTTTACAGTTTAAATTTTGAAACTGTGAGTCGATTGGTAAATTATTTTATTGGAATAATGCAAATATTCCTTACTCGTGTTTTTGGACAAGTGCTTTTTTTACGAGAAAAAAAAATCAATAATAATTTTAGCAGCATGTCAACAAAACGAATTACAATAAAACGAATCAAAGGGAACCCTAGCGAACTGGCTAAACGCTAGGTTTACGCTGTAGCGTAAAGCTATCGTAAAGCCATCGTAAAGTAGCATTATAACTCATGAATGAGGCAAAATAAATGTTCAAAATGTGTTTATCCTTATTCTAGTTGAAAATAACGTTAAAAGGTAATGGACATATGCATTAATTTTATTTATTAACGCTAAAAATTAATCAGGATTGACTATTTATTAGAGTGAGATGAAAGTATAGTTGTGTCTCACTTCAACCAATGGTCAAATTTAACGGTGGAGACGTTCCACAAAAGGTGAACCACTGCATTGAGATAACCAAGTTGATGTCACAGGCCATGTGGTAGGGATAGACTGTAGGTAAGGTTGGTCTTGGACGAAAGAAATATATGGGAATCATTGGGAAATTGATGAAACAAAATTTTCCAGCGTAAAAGTAAGTCATAAATTTATTAATAATTATATTTTTCAAGTGCAAAATTCATTTCCGCCTATTTTGAGTACCTACTTGTCGCTTGTCATTCTTTGAATTTTTTAATATAAAATAAAATGTCATAAATTTGTAGGTTATGATGACCGTTTGTTTTGAAAGATTTGAAGAATGTGTTGTAAACGAGAACATGCTTATCGATACATTCTTAAAATCTTTCAAAACAAACGGTCATCATAACCTACAAATTTATGACATTTTATTTTATATTAAAAAATTAAAAGAATGACAAGCGACAAGTAGGTACTCAAAATAGGCGGAAATGAATTTTGCACTTGAAAAATATAATTATTAATAAATTTATGACTTACTTTTACGCTGGAAAATTTTGTTTCATCAATTTCCCAACGATTCCCATATATTTCTTTCGTCCAAGACCAACCTTACCTACAGTCTATCCCTACCACATGGCCTGTGACGTCAACTTGGTTATCTCAATTGCCTTCAATAACAGGTATTATGTTTTTTGAATTTTTAAGGTAAAAATAAAATTATTGCATATTTCAATTACCTTTGACCCATTAACGCCCAACTGGACACCTTTTCTATACTCTTGTCATCAGGTTCTTTTTGATATCAAATCAGATGTTCAAAAAATCGAGGCTAGTCGTTATTAATGCAAAATTGTCTTGGCTTTCGATTGGTCCAATCAGATTTGCAAAAAAATGTATAATAAAGAAGTGACTTTCGTTTATTTAACAAAAAACACGTAATTTCGAAGAAACAAAATTTAGTTTTTTTATTTTTTCACATCGAAAACGCTATTCAAGATCTCCATTTCGTACATTTTTTGCGTCCATGGACCCTTATCTTCAAATCCTATGGGTTGGTTCCCCGAATTTCAAAATGGCAGCATCCAATATGGCGGCTTGAAGCCAAAAACCCACAGGGGTTTTTTGGGTCGCTGATCATGAATTTACAATCAAATTTCACAAATTCAAAAAGGCAGATTCAATATGGCGGCCAAAATTTTATAAAATCATTCAATTTCAATGAAAATTGGTACACGGGAGTTTTTTGGGTCGTAGATTATGAATCTGTTATCAGATTTTACAAATTAAAAATGACGGATCCAATATGGCAGCCAAAATTTCAAAAAATCATACAATTACTATGAAAATCGGTATACGGGAGTTTTTTGGGTCGTAGATTATGAATCTGTTATCAGATCTTCCAAAAGTTAAAACTAAGAAAAACGTAGTTAACGCTGGGCAACGTGATTTCATAGCTAAAAAACGAATAAAAATAAGTGATATATAATCAGCAAGCGCCAATTCCTGTATTCCAATTTTCAAAGATACTGTATGATTTCGTAAAATTTCGGTCACCATATTGGATCTGGCATACAGAATGCATTAAATATCATAAAAGATTCATGATCTACGACACCAAACACCCCCGTTTACTAATTTTCATGGTAATTGTATGATTTTTTAAAATTTTGGCCGCCATATTGGATCCGCCATTTTTAATTTGTAAAATCTGATAAGAGATTCATAATCTACGACCCAAAAAACTCCCGTATACCAATTTTCATTGAAATTGAATGATTTTATAAAATTTTGGCCGCCATATTGAATCTGCCATTTTGAATTTGTGAAATTTGATTGTAAATTCATGATCAGCGACCCAAAAGACCCCTGTGTACCAAAATTGGTAAACATTCAAAATTGAAAAAAATTCTTAATTCAAAAGTGTCAAAATGAGCAAAAAATTTTTGGCTTCAAGCCGCCATATTGGATGCTGCCATTTTGAAATTCGGGGAACCAACCCATAGGTTTTGAAGATAAGGGTCCATGGACGCAAAAAATGTACGAGTTGGAGATCTTGAAAAGCGTTTTCGATGTGAAAATATAAAAAAACTAAATTTCGTTTCTTCGAAATTACGTGTTTTTTGTTAAATAAACGAAAGTCACTTCTTTATTATACATTTTTTTGCAAATCTGATGGCACCAATCGAAAGCTGAGACAATTTTGCATTAATAACGACTAGTCTCGATTTTTTGAACATCTGATTTGATATAAAAAAGAACCTGTTGACAAGAGTATAGAAAAGGTGTCCAGTTGGGCGTTAATGGGTTAACGTTATTTTTAACGTAGAACAAGGATAGAAACATGTTTATAATTTATTTTCCCTCATTCATGAGTTATAATGCTACTACTTCACGATAGCTTTACGATAGCTTACTCGCTTTAGAATCACTCTGATCGAATTTGCGTGACAATAATGACGACAATAATGATAATAATAATGATCCGTTATAACAGCTGATGAGTGAAATCGATATTCGATACTGTCGAGGATCGAAGTGCGGTTTCGAAAATTGCTCACTCGTGGCACTAGCGCATCTAATCACGTGACCTGTCTGACGATGAAACTGAAACTTTTTCACGGGATATTCTTGTGAAATTATAACTCCAGATCAGCCATAAGCATCAGAAGAGTAAATGGCGCTCCGTTAGTGTCCTAAGTTGAATTCCTAAGTTAGTTTGCCGAACCGTCACACGCGGCACTAACTGTACCATCACTCCCTGAAAATTCACAGTAACATACGAAGAATTTAATATAAAAAATTAAAAAAATATATTATTCAATGCCATAAACAAATAAAAAAGATCAGACTTTAAATATTAATATTATTTGAATAAGTTAAATTAAATTTCCCCCTTTTTATTCATATTTATCGCGTACAAAAACTATTTTTAAACATTCAGCTGATATAAATATTTAAATATTAATATCTCTTTTATTCCTTTATGGCATTGAATAATAACTTTTTAAAAATTTTTATATTTAATTGTCTACATATCACTGCATTTATATTATTTTTTTGAGGTAAAATTAAGTTGAAAAATGAAAAAAACGAAAAATTCTGAACGAGGAAAGAAGTTGATGAGAGTTGTAATTAGTTGAAAATCATTATGAATAATTGAAGAAAATAGAATATAGAATAAGGTGAATATAATTTTTTTTTTTAAATAGTTAACTAACATTAATAAAAACAGCATAATAAGAACAATTAATTTTTTTTTTCATTCTCAAATCCAAAAGTAGTCTATCTACGTCCGTTTTCATCCTCTCTAACATTCACGAAATGTGAAAGTTGAAATTTAGGGAAACAAAAAGTTGTAAAAATTCAAAGTATTTTCATACCTAAAAAGCAGATCCTACAAATTGTGAAAATTAATTATTAGAAACAAAATAGAAAATATGTAACTTAGAAATACATTAAAAGTATTTTTATATTTTTTTTATGAATGATTTCACGCATTTGAACTTTTACAACTTTGTTTTCCTAAATTTAAACTTTCACAGCATCCAGGTAAAAATGATTACAGTTTCTTTCATATACATCGGATATTTCCCGTAAATCTACCTTTGTGATAGATGAACAAAAATTTTGAAGAGCTCATTGCTTTAGGTGTTATTAAAAATGGTTAAAACTATGAAATTTGGACTTTTTCCATTATTTTTGTCAATATGCTGCACAAAAACACTTCGTTTTGAGGTCACTAAATGCAAAATTTCATTACCACCGACGTGATTTCTAGAAATGTAATTTATTTGATCTATTACTAAAATAATGAGCTTTGAGGGCATGTGATACTTGAGAAAAATAGCAATTTTATATGAATAATTTGGTCCAGTTTCATAAGTTTCATAAGAATAAGTTGGTCCATAAAATGTTGTTTCCAAAATTTCGTGAACGTAGATAGACTACTTTTGGATTTGAGAATGAAAAAAAAAATTAATTGTTCTTATTATACTGTTTTTATTAATGTTAGTTAACTATTTAAAAAAAAATTATATTCACCTTATTTTCTATTCTATTTTATTTAATTATTCATAATGATTTCCAACTAATTACAACTCTCATCAACTTCGTTCCTTGTTCAGAAGTTTTCTTTTTTTTCCATTTTTCAACTTAATTTTACCTCAAAAAAATAATATAAATGCAGTGATATGTAGACAATTAAATATAAAAATTTTTAAAAAGTTATTATTCAATGCCAAAAAGGAATAAAAGAGATATTAATATTTAAATTCTAATATCAGCTAAATGTTTCAAAATAGTTTTTGTACGAGATAAATATGAATAAAAAGGGGGAAATTTTATTTAAAATATTTAAATAATATTATTATTTAAAGTCTGATCTCTTTTATTTGTTTATGGCATTGAATAATATATTTAAAAATTTTTTTTATTAAATTCTTCGTATGTTACTGTGCATTTTCAGGGAGTGATGGTGCAGTTAGCGCCGCGTGTGACGATTCGGCAAACTAACTTAGGAATTCAACTTAGGACACTAAGGGGGTCAAGTTAGAATCGTGAAATACGGGCTGATGCATATGGCTGCTCCAGATCATGGAATTCCAATAATGTTCCACAAAAACATTGTCTTAGTGACATCGAATGGATTCAAAAAATTCGTCTGAATTCATAATGCCGTTCGTTGTACGGGATAAACATGAAAATACATTAAAATAAGTAAAAAAAATCGTGAGTGTCGGTAAAGAAATCACTAAATTTGAAGTATAGATACCACGGTCGGGCTTTTTTTTTACCTTAGCCTTCTAGACCCGAGCGGGTCTCTTGATTATACATTTTCATGACTAGATAGACCTGTCTTAGTTCATTTTATTTAATTTAACAAATTTTCAATTTAGTATCTAATTTTGCATGGAAATGGGGTTATACAAAACGAAATACTGGTAAGGTAAAAATCTAGTCACGTGGTCCGGTTGGTTCATGGCCTTAAAATATGAGTACCTAATACTGAGAAAAATCAAGTTTTACACTACAACCTGGAGCATGTCCAAATGGACAAAATACATTTAAAAGTAAATACTAGTTTAGAGCAGTCGACCGGCAATGGAAAGACCTGGGCTCGAATCCCAGCGCAGTCGAATGCGTCTTTTTTTCCACAGAAAGAAAACATAATCTGGACTTGCATTAACCCTTAATTAATAATTGAAGATATATGTTGATGTTGATAGTTGGCTTTAGGGTCCAAGGTTAATAAAAACTCAGAGTTTTACATAACCAGACGTTTCGGCTCTGATCGGAGCCCTCGTCAGTGATTTATTTTGAATCTAAAAAAATACAGAAAAAAGATTGCTACCCAGGAAAAAAAAACCGATGGAACGCGCGTCTCTTTGAATTGTGTATCTGTCATTTGCATATTCAGGAAATAAATAACTTGGAAATAACTTGGAATCTGCCATTTGTGCGCAATGTTTTAAATCTGCCATTCGACATTGGTTAAATCGTTAAGTGAATAGGTTTGAATAAGACTGATTAAGCTCAAATAATTTCTAATGGCAATGTACGATTCATTGATGTTCGCATGAATCGGTTTAAATCCCAAATGAAATGGAAGTCTTAAAAGGTCACTCTGAATAAGAGAAATACAATAAAAACAGAATACGAATTGTATTGTAAACGATTGTTCAGTTTAAATACATTATTTTCTATCGGAAATATTGGTTTTCAATCTGTTAATGCTGAAATTCCAGTGACAGATACGCAATTCAGAACACCTCAAAGCCCATTCAAATTTAACGCAAGTGAATGGTTTTTTGTTTCCTGGGTAACACAGGACATTTCTTTTTTACAAGTAGGTAAAGAAACTTTGATATTACTTCAAGGTAAATATTTCTTTCACATAACGTAAATATCTGAATACCAGAAAGGTAAACACTAAGAATTAAGAACGGTATCTCTTTTGTATACAGTGAGATGAATAACTTGATTTTTTATACCTTTTTTCGCATAGTCTTTTCTTGATATGAAGCTAAATATCAAAATATATTAGTAATTATTTCTATGTTGTATAGCCAATTGAAGGCAACATTATCACAGGATAAAATACTTTGAAAAAAATGTACATTTTTAAACGCTAAAAAATGCCAATTCCCGTTTAAATATGTAGATATAAAATTTTCTTACATTCTTCCATGAAATTATACAGCCAAATTTTCATTTGGTATGAAGTCAAATTTGGAAAAAATTAATTTAACATTTTTTCTTTGGCATAAATTGATTCGAAGGAACTTTTGAAAAAATATATATAACATCATGCATGTGAGGATAGATTTTACCTTAGAATTTTTTCCGACTATAATACTTTAAAAAGGATTGAAAAATTGACAATTTTTTACAATGAGTTAGAAACTTTAAAGAGTGCGTAGTATCATACTATAGGTCTCCCCAATTGTGGGTGTGGACAATGAGATTTATTACTCAGAATGTACACAAAATGTACCTAAGCTTTTATCCGTATAAAATACTTTAAGAAATACAATTTTTGGCCTAAACTGCCAATTTTGGCTTAAATATGAAGGTGTAAAAAATTTTATTTAAAAAACTTTGTGCACAGAATTATGGGTCGAAGTTTCTTTCGTATAACGTAGAATTTGGAAAACATTAAAAATTTTTTTTTTGTTATACCAGTAATTTTTGCAAACAAGCTGAGTTGTAAAATGTGGAAAAATTGCGTAACTTCATGTTATAGATTAGAAATTGTACATTTTGAAAAGAAGTTAAGTTGGATGTTGCAAGTGTACATGAAATGTGTCTAAAAATTTTCATATACTTTAATACATAAATTTGAAAATGTATTTTTGTTGTTACCAGTATAAAATTGTAGATTGAGTAGATGGTGGCCTTTCTGGTATTTATTAAGATGTTAAAAGAAGGAAATCAAAAGTTCAGTTTCAAAAATTCCTTTGAAAAAGAAGATTTATTAATTTCCTCATCAAGTCAACGTTTCGAATGAAGCTTCATTCCTTATCAAGACTAAAATAAATAATAATACATATAGGTTATTTGAAGATGAAACGTGCAACAAAAATAGCCAAAGACTTTAGTAGAAAATATCATAAGATGTTACCTTAAACAGTTCGTTGCGAGGATTTCGAATTTATAAAAAAAATTTTTGTTTATAAAAAAGACGTCACATGATTATATAATGCTTCGTAGAGATTACAGATTAATGAAGTATAAAGTTAAAAATAAAAAGTTATTAAAGTTATATTAAAGTTCCTCATTTTATTATCACAATTTCAGTATTGCGGAAACATGTTTAAAATTATTAAAAATTGCCAAGAGATTAAAGAAAAAATCCAGTTATAAGTATGTTGTGATTATTGTTTTAAAAATTCATCGTTATGTGCAAAATTGTAAACTTAACCTCCAAGAGGTCAAGTTTATATGCAAGTTGTTTAGGATTCTATAAATAAAACAGAAATATTCAGCAAAGCAAAACTTAATAAGAAAAGATATTAAAATTATATTTGAAATGTAAATTAATTTTAAAGATAAAGTTTTATAAACTTACTCATTGTAAAAGATTAATCTATGTGTTCAGAATGTTACAACAACTTCCATGGAGAGTCCATGATGACTAATTTGAAAAGTAACAGAAATGTAAGGTTAAGATAGATAGTATAGCTAAAAGGCGGGAAAAATTTTTAAATTCAAAAATTTATTAGGTCAACAGTTATTAAGCAGGTTGAAAAATATTAAAGTAAACAGTTATTTGGCAAGTTGGATAATATTAAAGTAAATATCACTTAGATTTTCGATATCTGTTCTAAAATTAATTGAGTTATTATTTTTTTGGATATGAATCATTTCAAGGCAAAGTCTTTTTTTTAAATTTTGTTCATGTTCTAAAATTTTTATTTCTTTGAAGTCAAAATTATGTTTAAATTTATAAGCATGTTGTGCAAGTGCAGTACTATTACTATTGTAATTTTCAATTGATCTGGCATGTTCTAACATTCTAGTATGTAAAAATCTACAAGTTTGACCAATATATAAACTATTGCATTGTATACATTTCATTTTATAAACTACGTTGTATTTAAATTTAGTAGGTGTAGGTGTTTTAACTGACTTAAGTATTTTTTGCTGAATAGTGTTGTCATAAGTAAAAATGATTTGTAAATTAGAGTTTTTAAATATTCTGTGAAATTGTTCTTGAAAATTATTAATGTAAGGTAGAGTAATTATTTTTTTAAATTCTTTAGACTCAATAGTTTCATCTAATTTTTTGTTATGATATTTATTAGTTAGAAGATATTTGTATCTATTGGCAATTTTTTCATTCAATAAAGTTAATGGATATCCATTTTTAACTAAGGTGTCCTTGACTAAATTTAAATTTTCATTGTGGTATTTTTCGTGTGATAAAAGTATAGCCTTGTCTGTCAATGAGTATATAATACCAATTTTGTTTGCTAGGCTATGATTAGAGTAGAAGTTCAAGTAACGTCCAGACCAAATTGGTTTTCTGTACCAATTTGTAACAATTTTATTATTTTCTACTTTAATATTAAGATCAAGAAAATTAATGCTATCATTGATAGAATTTTCCTTTGTAAAAACTAAATTCGGGTGTATACTATTAAATTTATCAAAAATATCATAAATTTTATTTTTTGGTAGACAGATTAATATATCATCAATGTAACGATAGTAAAATTTAATGTAATTTAATGTCATCTACTCAATCTGCAATTTAATACATAAAGTCTTTTTTTGATAACAGGCTAAATATAAAGTACTCTCCAAACCCGAATCAGTGGGCAATGGGTCACTGAATGAGATAGTGAAGATTTTTATACCATCAAACAGTAAAATATTACTGACAATCAGTAAGACCAACACCACTTCCAATAGCTGGAAATGGGTCACTGAATGAAATGAGTAAGGATCCCTACCGATAGTCAGCAAAAAAAATACTCTCTGATTAAAAACTTCAGAGTACTCCACTAAATATTTCTTTGGTATAAAATAAGTTTTAGAAATAACATTAATTTTAAATTAATCACTTTGAGAAAAAAGTATAAAATTTTGCCTAGCTTTGTGCGCGAAATTGTTCATCGAAATTTGCTGGATATATAGAAAAATTTTGAAACAGATTAACACTTCATATACACATTAGATAAGGAAAAAAAAAATTTTGATAAATAAAAGCGTAAAAAAAGCGTAAAAAAAGCGTAAAAAACCCGCGGAGAAATAATCTAGGGTGAATTTTAACGTAATTTTATAATGTTTATTGTTTAATACACATAGAAGTTGAACTGATACAAGCAAACCTTGGTTTTCGGTAAATCTCCAATATAATATAGGTCAAAGAACCACAATTATGTCTGTATCGTAGAATTTTTTTTTTCAGTGTATCAAACAATATGTGTATAAATCTGTGATATGTAATTTGGCAAGGTGTCTCTCACGCTCGAGCGCATAGAAATCTCGAGTGCCCGAGACCATAAAATGAGTTTTCTTAAAGCTTATACTCCTTGATGGTTGGAACTTGACTCTTCATAAAAAATTGCTCTCTGGTCTACGCCAACTTATCAACACTAGCCTTCCTAGTTACAACTTGTTTCCAAATTAGTTTTCTTCCAGGCTTGCAGAAGTGTGGCAGACTGACATCTGTCTGTCAACTGTCGCTCGAAGGGAAAGAAAGATTTCTCTTTTTAATTTGGAAAGAAATCTTTTTAATTTTGAAAGAAAATTCGTTAACGGTTTAAACCTTAGTGTCCTTACTTCTCGTGTTCGTGCATTATGTGGCACGCTGTGCGTGCTTCACCAAGGGTCTACTTACATCGTGTTGTTTCCTTCTTTGGAATACTTGTGTGTTTTGTATGCCTTGCAGAAGTACGTTCCGCGTTTCACGCTTTTCACGGCCCGGATAGGAGAGGGATTGCTGATTGAGGACGTTTTTTGCAACGGCCCGGTTCTTACACACCTGGAAGCTCGCCTACCATAAGTCCTTTTGCATGTTTTACTTTATTTTATTTTCTGTCTTAATTAATTAGTAAGGGGAAAAAACAAAATAATTATAGTACACTAGCGGTCAAAATTGTGGGACCACCTACAAAAATTGTATTAAAAACATGCTCGTCTTTGAAATCGGCTATTTCCGTGAAAAATTAAGTTAGAAATATTTTTAAAAAGGCGTTTAAAAGATTATAAAATTTTTCGTCGAATAAGCTCTATTTGAAGTATTTTCATTGAATAAAAGCCGAGATAGCGTGTGAGAAAGGCAGTCGTAATTTCCGATTTTTACGAATTTTCACTTTTAAACTTTAGCTGCCTGCATACTTTAGGGAAGTGATAGGAAAAAATTGAAACTTCGCTAAAATAACGCCTAAAGCCTCAGCTATAAATTGAGCTCAAAAACATTCGAAAAAATTCATTAGTTTCCGAGATATGACATTATTTGTTGAGCGATGCTCGAAAGGTTTTTGTAAGCAGCGTTTCAGCCGGCCGCTCGACTCTCGAGACACTGTCAGGGCACAATAGGCGGCAGGCACCAAACGGGGCACCACTATTCGGAGAATATTTTGTTTTGTTTTTAATCTCTTGTCACTCAAATACATTTTAATTGTTTCCAAAGTTTCCAAAATTAATAATAATTTTGTACTGCTGTTACGTCACAAGTACGCAAATATAGTTACTTTGATCGAAGATTCCTCGTTTTAAGTTAGGATCGAATGATCCTCGCTTAGGGATGAGGATAAGTCAATGAAAGACACAATGATTATGAAAATAAAACAAATTGAATTTATTTTATTGGTTAAAAGGTCAGAATACACATTCGTTAAGACAATTCTTATATAATGTAGGCACAGGCTGGTTGGTACGTGGGTGAGAAAGAGACAAAGTATAAAGATAGAGAGAGAGAGGTTCGGTACCTTTATGTTGAGGGTTAATCCACACGGCGGTGACTTGTAAGTACTGGATCCCCACAGGTGTAGTCCAAGTGTGTGAGAGAGACGGAGTTATAGGCCGCACAGGTATATTCCGTAAAGGGCGGTGATCCAAATTTATGACACTGTTCGAAGATCTTTACAAAGATCTATACAACTCCACGATGACTTTTACGACTCCCGAACTTGGATTTTAAATTGTCCCGGTCGAATTTTATTAATCTCAAACTCAGAGATTTTCAAAGTTAAATTGAAATGCCGCACTGGACTATTGTCGCGAGACCGGTTATAAATCCGAAGGAAAATTTAAGTGTCGAACTAGACGAAGAATTTACTGACTGCTTTCTCTTGGTGTGGGCCTCTTTTGTATTTTTTCATACAAATTGACGGTCAGCGAAAATCGTGAAGTAGTCATATCTTCTTAGAGGAGAAGGGGCCCTATACTGCTCCCTACTACCCCTACTCCCCATTTCCCTACTCTCTATTCCTCTTTATCGATTTTCTCATAGATTTCTAACTCAATCCAGCCTGTGTGTATTATATACATTCAAATATGTCGCGGGACGTGACACCTCCCCCCTCAGTTCGAGCGCGGGGAGTTAACGATCCGCGATCGAAACTTCGCTAGAAGAATACATTTTTAATCCAAGATGCTTACTCAATCAAGTACATATTTTCAATTTAATTTGCCAATTTGTAACATACAAATTTTGTTTATACATAATTATAGGAATTGAAATTTTAAATTATTGTTGCGAATTAAAAATTTATAACAAGTTTTACATAAATGCATAGTAATAACGGAGGATACAAGACTGGAAATATTACAATCATTGATTACAAATGTTATAGTGGTGATTAGGTAATTCAACAATCTTTTCTTTGATTGATAATAACTATTTAAACTTACAACATGATGATTGTTGATAAAAAGAAGATTAAAAATTGTCAAATTTCATCGATTACATATAAAATAGTAAAGAGCAATTTACAAGTAATACGATGGTTGATGTATACATTAGTAAAAAGAGAAATTGACATATATAATATTAATAATACAGGTTAAAAATATATTTAGATCGTTGATAACATATATTAATTAATAGACGTTGTAACTTCGTACATTGAAGAGAAAAAACTTGGTTAAGTCTAAAAGTGATTTCTTCAAAACATGGCATAGCTATTGCTTATTATTACTTTTACATGTTTCTAAAAATTAATTTCATGAACTTCTATTTCATTGGTGTATTATTAAATGAATAAAATATTCATAAGAAAAACAATGTTACATAATCACAGGGTAATAGATTTTCCTACAATTCTTGTGCTTTTAATTGTTTTTCTAATCTTTCTTGTAAAATTAATACAGTTATTTGTGCATGAAACATATGAAGAATAGTAATTATTCAATTTGTTATTGTTGCACATTAATTTCTATTGGAAAAGCAATTTTTACATTAACAATTTTGTAACGCCATCGCATAGTATACATTTACAGACTCAATATTTGTAGAAACTGTTCTTCCAATTGGATGGGAATCAAGAAAAGTTCCCTTGATGGAAGAAAAAACAAAATTGAAATTATATTTATGATGGCACCGATTAAGAAGTGCTTATTTATTCTTGTCAGAAAAAGTCTTTTTTTTTCATCCAAAAAAGAAGAAAAATACAAATATTTCTATATTTTTCTTTAAGTGATAAAATCTAATGTTGACTCAAATGAAAACTAGCATTTGTCTTTCTAAAAAGGTTATTAGTTTGTTTTTTGAAAGGTTGGTGAACAAAAATAAAATTGATTAAATTAAATGCAAAGAAATTACACATAAGAATTTTAATGAAATATAATTTATTTGTGATGATATTGGATTATTAGTTTTTGCTGAACAGAAGAGAAAAGTTAAACATTTTTGATTAATTTGATAGACACTTGCTAGTTTGAGAAGTTTAATTTACTCTGAAAAAAATGACACGAAATATATTGAAATTTTTTGATTGGTATTTAAAGTTACAGTGAGCTTCTCCAATCTCTGAAATAGAAAAAATAAGATTAGAATAAAATTTCAAAAGATCTTTTGTTTAAAACATTTCCTGGTTTAGTTATTCTAAGAGCTTTGGTTTTATGCAAAGTTTATATTATTTTAGGTTTGGATTCAAATTCAGTTAATCAATTTTGTATATTCATGTGCGATCTTTTTATTCGATTGATGTGAACTACTGTCGGTTTTCCTTTTACGTTGATTTTTACATTTCCTTTTTCTAGTACATCTAAAACTTCGTGAGGTCCTGTGTATTGATTATCCAGCTTTTTAATTTTTCCTCCTTTTAATAAAAATACGTTGTCTCCAATTTTTACTTCTAAAGGATTTATTTTTTTATCATAATATATTTTCGATTTTTCTTTTGCTGAAATAAGATTCTCTCTTGCTTGTGTTCGCATTTCGTGTAGTTGTGTTACGAAATTAATTAAATAATCATTAAACGTTTATAATTTTTCTTGTTGTGATAAAGGTTCACTGGAAGGTTCACGAGCCAGTTTACCAAAAACCAATTCATAGGGTGTGCATTTTGTGCCTTCATGTACACTAGTATTATATGAGAACATTGCTAGTTCAAGCCAATCATCCCATTCTGAATTTTCTGCAACAAATTGTTTGAGATATTCTCCTAAAACATGATGTGAACGTTCTAATGACCCGTTTGATTGAGGGTGAAAAGCTGTGGTACGAAATTGTTTAATTCTAAAACGTTTTGCCAATCTTTTTAATAAATTACTTAAAAAATCTCTGCCTTGGTCAGTAAGTACTCCTTTTGGTGATCCAAATATGCAAATAAATTTTTTCACAAAAGCATCTGCTATTGTACTAGCTTGGTGATTAGGAAGAGGTATTTCTAAAGACTATTTGGTAAAATTGTCTTGTATCGTAAGAATATATAAGTTACCAGATTTTGTTTCAGGTAGTGGACCAACAATGTCCATTGATATTTTTTCAAATGCAGTAGTGGGAGTGTCTGTGATTACCATAGGATTTTTTGTTTTGACACTGATTAATTTTTTCAGTTGACATTGTAAACAGCCTTGAATATATTTTTGAATGTCTACTTTCATATTTTCCCAAAAAAATTTTTGGCGAATTCGGCTATAAGTTTTTGTAACGCCTTTATGGCCTCCTAATGCCGAAGAATGAGCTTCTTCAATTAAATGAGTTCGTTGTTCCTTTGTTTTTTTTTTGGTGAGGAGGAAAAATGACAAAATCTTTTATAGACGTTGTATAGGACTCTCCTAGGACGGGTCTAGGCATACCTGTTAAAACCAAGAAACCCCCTCTCTCGAACCAATACACCACCCGCCGAACCGCCTTTCGGCTTTAAACTTCACGGGTGGTTGGTTCAATTAAAGTCGCGTACGACTCTTCCGTCATGCATCCGCTCGGACTTTCCATCCGCGGCCACACGCCCACTAGGCAAACCGTCTAGCCGCGCCACTCAGGGGAGTAACAGAGAGATTCCTCGCCCGAACGACGCGGGCAGCCAAGTCTACCCGAGACGCAGGACCGCGGGTGCAGGCCCCGGTGCGATTTCTACTGGCCTTCCCCGTTGTTCATCTCCCGAAGCCCATCGAGCTCCCTCGTCCTCATCACAAGTGTGACGAATGATTCGATGAGCGTCCAAATCCGTTCAGACTGGAGCATCAGAGGGACCATCGTATCAGGAGCCAGCTCAGCACCCACTGCCTGACCGAGGGCCTCCCTTGCCGCGACCCACTTTGCGCAGACGAAGAATGCGTGCTCTGCATTATCCACAGGGGAATCGCAGTGAGAACACATCTCCTCGTCTCTTTTCTGAAAGCGCCTCAGGTACGCGTTAAAACAGCCATGGCCTGAGAACGTTTGCGCCAAAAAAAAGCCGACCTGTCCGTGCTTTCTGTTTAGACGGGTGGCGAGCTCCGGGATCAGGCGGTAGGTCCATCTCCCGGTCTGCTCGCCATGCCATCTGATTTGCCATTTTTCGACGAGTTTGCGCCTTCCATCCTTGCGGATGGCCTCCTTCACGCGAGCAATTTCCTGCGGGTCGGTACAGGTGAGCTCCTTGCGGAGCTGAAAGGTCTCCTGCCTTTCCTCCGCCAATAAATCTATTGGCGGGACGCTCGCCAGGACCAGAACAGCACTCGTCGAGACAGTTCTATAGGCTGAGACTATTCTCAGCGCGACAAGTCTCTGCGCCGAGAACAGCCTCCTCTGGATAGCATGGTTTTGCAGGGCTTTGGCCCAGACCGGAGCTGCATAAAGCAGCCTCGAGTGCACCACGCTCGCCACCAGTCTCCTTTTTACTTCCCTGGGTCCACCAATGTTTGGCATGAGCCGAGCCAGGCTTGCTCCACATTGGATGGCTTTAGCAGCTGTGATCCTTAGGTGTTCGCCAAAGCTAAGCCTACGATCCAACTGCACTCCCAGGTACTTTATACTTGTTCTCCACTCGACCTCATGCTCACCGAGAACGATCCTCGGGTACTCAAAGGATCTCCTGTCCGTGACGAGCAAAGCCTCGGTTTTTTCAGAGGCCATTTTGAGGCCTCTTCTAACCAACCAACGCTTTGCCCGCCGCAGGCTTTCATTGATCCTCAGCTCCAGGATTCCGACGTCATCAGCGGCGCACGCGACAAGTGCGTCATCCGCGAAGCCGATGATGCTCGTTCCAGCAGGTAGGTCCATGCGCAGGAAGCGGTCATAAATGACGTTCCAAACAAGTGGACCCACCCGCGACCCTTGAGGAGGGCCACATGTCATCTCTTCTTTGAGAGACCATTTGTCGCCCTCGTAAATTACCCACCTGTCGCTCAGGTAGTTATCTATCATTCGCAACAGGTAGTCTGGAACCTTTTTCCGCATCATCGCCTCAATGCAGATGTTCCATCTCGCGGTATTGAACGCATTGCGTATGTCAATGCTGACCAACGCGCAAAATCCCTTACACTTACCAGTTCCCTTTCTTGCATTTGTGGCGATGTTAACCACAGCTTGGATGGCGTCACCGTGGACCTGCCTTTCCTGAAACCGAACTGGTTCTCCGAGAGACCGTTCTCCCCGACCAGAAGGGTCTGAAGCCGTTGTAGAATCAACTCCTCCAGAAGCTTCCCCATCGTATCCAATAGACATATTGTTCTATACGATGAGGGATCCCCTAGAGGTTTGTTGCCCTTCCTCAGCAGGACCAATCTCTGCTTCTTCCAGTCTGCGAAGAATCTCCCCTCCCGAAGACAGGAGTTGAAGGCTTCTAGGAGGATCTCCGGATATGCTCCGATCACCTCTTTGAGGATTTCGTTCGGCACTCCGTCGATCCACGGCGCTTTCGTTGTCTTGAGCCTTCCACCCGCTTTCTTCAGTTCCTCGAGAGTGAAGAGTTCCTCGCACCGGACCACGCTGGAACTTCGGTCCTGCTTTTGGAACGGCTCCACGTGTGGAAACAAGTTCCGCACAATATACTGGACTTGATCGGGATTGACCAGGCCCGGGGTCCTTCTTCTAGTCACCAATTTCTTGGTGACTATTTTGAAGGCGAGACCCCATGGGTCCTTCTCGACCTCTCCGATCAAGTCTTTCCAGCATTGAAGTCGGCTTTTCTTTATGCCTCGCCTCAAATCTGCTTTCGCCCTTTTCCATGCCTCGTGCAGCAGAAGATCACCCTTTTTAGCGAGTGAATCTCCGCCGCGCTGCGAGGCAATCTCGACGTAGGGTGGCCAACTGGTCATTCCACCAGTACATCGAGCCCCTGGCTTGCCTGCGCTTGCGGCGGGGCATCGAATAGTCACAAGCTGCGACAACCTTTTGCCTCGTCGAGCGCACAGTGTCCTCCAACGACCCAGCAGGCGCGACCCAACCAAGCTCATCGATGAGCCTGGTCGTTTCGAGATGGACTTTAGGCCTCTCCCTGCAGAGCCGTCTTGCGTTCCAGGAGGGGCTCCTCCCTTCACTGCCCCTATCCTTATCCACTGCTTGGCGCCCTTGCTCTAGATTGAACTCGATGCACTAGTGGTCATTCAAGGTTGTCTCCTCAAGAACCGACCAGCCGCCAATCCTTGAAGCGAGGCGAGGCAATTGTGAGGTCAATTATTGACCCCACCGCTCCTCGTCTGAACGTGAACTCTTTACACTGATTTAGGACTATCATGTCATTCCTAGCGACCTTCTCGCCGACCAAGATTCCCCTCCTGTCTAGGCGGGCCTCACCCCATTTGGGTGACTTCCTATTAAAGTAACCCCCTATGAGGGATCGTCCGATAGCCTCACAGAGGCTTTCCTTGAGGAGGAGGATCTAGGTCTCAAAGACATCGAAGGGATCGCCGGGGGAGAAGTAGCAGCTGTACACACGCACACCCGCCACCTCCACCCAAACGAACCCCGCGTCGGTCTCCAGGAAGTCCCCGGCGCCCAAATCAGGGTTACAAACAAGGATGCCGGCCTTCCTTGATGCATCCTGATACCAAGCAGAGTTTTCAGACCACTTGTACTGCTCACTAATGAGCAGTGTTACGTCCCGAGCAAAAGGCGAGGGTAGGTTGGATAATTGGATATAAGGGAGGCTGTAGGCTGATTATATCAGGTTGGTAAGGCCTGATAATTTATTTTTGTTTGTGGGTACGTTGTCACTTGTCAGGTCTATGGGCCCTGAGTTGTTCACAATGATAATAAAACACTGAATTTGTAAATAAATGACAATTTATTATAAATAAATAGAATGTTGCACAGTTTGTTACTTAGGTGGTAAACTATACTACTTCTCGGATGAGAAGGCAATTTTATGAGTTTTATGCGTTTACGAGCCAAATATACAGGTTTTGAGATGCCTATATATATGTCACTTTCGCAGTTGATTGTGTACGTGTTACGCTAATATACTAGGTTTTGAGATGCCTAGGTATACAACTCACGCACCACATTCAGTGTTATAAGTTTTGTACGGTTATGAGCCAAATATGCAGGTTTTGAGATGCCTATATATATGTCACTTCCGGAGTTGATTGTGTACGTGTTACGCTAATATACTAGGTTTTGAGATGCCTAGGTATACAACTCACGCACCACATTCAGTGTTATAAGTTTTGTACGGTTATGAGCCAAATATACAGGTTTTGAGATGCCTATATATATGTCACTTCCGGAGTTGATTGTGTACGTGTTACGCTAATATACTAGGTTTTGAGATGCCTAGGTATACAACTCACGCACCACATTCAGTGTTATAGATAATATAATAAGTTTTGAGATGCTTATTTATATGTATAATTTACTTGTATACCTCTTAAATTAGAGGACAAAAGAGAGAATTGTCGTTTATTACTCCTATTGTTGCAAGTCAACGCGCACAAATCCTTGCAGGATAGTTGATGTAAGGGATGCAAGTCCACCAGCGACTGATGTGATCAATTATCCGCTTACGTATCTTGTTAAGTACACGAGAAATGAATCAAACATGCACTTGTTAACAAGATAGGTTAGTTCGTCCCGATTTCAGAAATGAATCACTATTAACCGACACGACTAAATACGACGATACACGTAATCCAAAGGAACTATCTAGCACTACGGTTTCCGGACTTGCACCACTTAAGGACCAAGGATTTTATTTACCAAGTACCGAATGTTGAGTTGCTCATAGAAATCCACTGAGACTTACGTTTATCGAAGGGTCTGCTCACGACGTTGAATTACCGGTCCGGACCTAACAACCGTACAACTGCTCGGAACTTAATGACAAACCTCCAGAGGTGAATCTGGGGTATATATACTATTGATGCTTCTATTAGTGGGAGCAGATCAACGTAAATCGGTGGCACGGCACGTTCGAATCGTAAATCGGTGGCACGGCACGTTCGAATCGCAAATCGGTGGCAAGGCACGTACGAATTGCGAATCGGTGGCCAGGCACGATCTCTGCAAGGGTTCATGAGTTCATCCCTTCTATTGCCCAATTTTATATCTAGTTTCCAAATAAATGCATTTATAATTACTCATTTCTGCATTTATTTGTTTACAATTTGTGTTACTTATTTTATGAAGTATGATCATTAATTGGTTGCCAATGATCAGTCAATCGATTTCTTATCTATGATCCATAATCAATGATCGATTTTTACTCATTGATCGTGATCGACTCATCGGCAATCAATACATAATGGCGATAATATTGATCAATACTATTTTACTGCCTGAGGTATCAATAATAGTACTGATGTAATGTTGATACATAATTAATATTAATATAATAATGATTATAATATTTAGTCATTATAATTAGTGAGGCTGTGCCGATAACTTCTCATTCTCTCATTAGGTTATTAGCACGGCGTTACTACTTTATCGGCTCGCGGTGTGAGTTACTGACTCATTACCACGGGTGCAATTACCATATAGACAGGGCGCTGTTCTTCTTCATCTCTTATTACCATATGTCAAACCGATTCGTCGACGTGAGGTATACATAGGTTTACCTCATGCACACAGCTACCCGGTCCATATGATAATTTATCATAAGAACACTCTTATACTTGAATGATGTCTTCCTCGTTATCCTCGGTGTTTGGCGCATTGCCCTTGCACAGGGGCAATATAAAATTTTAAAAGTTACTGGGATGTAACAGTCCTCCCTCCTTAGAATAATCACCGTCCTCGATGAAATAATAAGTGTCTTCCGTAAAAAAAGTGTAGTGGGCGTTCTATATTAAGTTGTGGGCCCCATAATTTGTGGTGTGGATTGCACTTCCGGAATCTCTTTGGTAAGTAAATAGTTCCTGTTAGATAGTGATGTTATTTTGCGCCGCGACGTGACAGCTTGCAAGTGCGGATTTCGGAGATTGAAGATCGACTGGGGGTTTTTTATGTATCGGTGCTCCGGCGTTCGTCCCAGCCGGGCTATCGATTCAATGACCCTGGCCTGTCAGGAGTTGATTGATTCCTCAGTCTCCCACGACTCCTTTGCCGTTGTCAGGGTTCTCGATTCGCGGAGTCCCGGTGTTCTGCTACGCGTAGCCTCCCTGGAGCTGAAACACCGCATCTTAGGGGGTAAGGACGCCCTAAAATGTCGAGGCTTAGTGGTGGGGTTGGCTTAGGTGCGTGGAATAGGGTGGTGCCTTAGGGCTACTACGTCATTCTTCAATCGTTAATCTTTAATTATCCTTTTTCTTTTTGTTTCAGGCGTGCAGGGGCGGCCACGGAACTTTCTGCGGTGCTCCCCGGGCTTATTCCTGGCTCGGGTGCTGCTCCTGGCGACGGAGATTGTTCAGCAGGGGCAGCTCCAACAAAACTGGAGTCGGGTGGCCCGGGAGAACCGAGGTGGGCGCCGAAATAGACTAATTAGAAGGTGCTGGCGCTCTCTAGCCATCCAGGCTGCTAGACGAGCGCAGGAGGTGGCACGCCGTCGAGCACTGGAGCTGCTGGCGCTTACGGAAGCGCATGTAGGCACGCCTGGCATGCAGGAGTGTATACACTCATCCCTGGTGCCTTCTGTTTGCCTTGGGTAAGTCGTCGTGTGCTCATTGGAATTACCTTGATTTGGCATATTTTATTTATTATTTCCTCGTTTCAGTGGTGCCTGGTACATGGGGGATTTCTGTCACTGCGGGCGCTACCTGCGTGGCTCCTTCCATGTCCTCCCGTGCCGATGCGGGACATACTATGATGCTCCGTGGTGTAAGTTGTAGATTTCGTTTCCAATCTTGTTCCATTTAAAATTCCCTTCTTCCTTTCTGTTTCT
Source organism: Diplolepis rosae (assembly GCA_030998225.1). Taxonomy (NCBI): domain Eukaryota; kingdom Metazoa; phylum Arthropoda; class Insecta; order Hymenoptera; family Diplolepididae; genus Diplolepis; species Diplolepis rosae. Next base: position 887,693 of record JAPYXD010000137.1, on the reverse strand, counting down.
TGTCTTCGATTTCCTGTTTCTTATTTATTAATTCTTGTTTCAGACCCGAGGCCTGAGGAAGTCCTGGTGCCAACGGAGGATCCGGTGCTGCCTCCCACCTACCACTAATATTATCGTTATTGTAAATTCCTGTCTTCATATTGATGCTTTCATACCTTTAAGTTAGCTGTGATTACTTATCTTTATATATACTTTTATTATATATTATATATTTATATATTATTATATTATTATTTTTATATATTTTTATACATAAGTTGTCCTTCATTTATTTGCGAAATAAAATTTTTAAACGTATCTAATAGCTTGAGAGACTGGCAGACGAGGTACGTTCAAAATTTTTGTTTCCTATATGTTGCCCTCTGCTTGTCTCTCTGATTTTCGTGTTTTATTTCTCTGATTCCCGTAGCTTTAGAATTTAATTAATTTAAAATGAACTTAATATATTTAATATATATATTTTTCTTATATTTCTACTGCGACCCCTTTGGTAGTATTGTTGATTGCTATCGCCTGGAAATCTGTACCAAAGGTGGCGCGATAGCACCTAACTATAATCTTAGAATTACTTATATTATTGATTATTAGTTTTAGGTTATAATTATCGTATTTTTAATTATGGGCTCGTCTATCCATGATTGCTGACCCCATCTACACACCTGCGTACACACGTACGTACGTATGTGTGCATGCATGTATGCAGGGACCCTAAATTATGTAGACCAAATCCGATCGGTGTACATAATTGAAGGTGTATAGTTTTTTGATGAAGTATTTTTAGGTTACGCGGGGAATTTCATCGTTTTAGCCACAGGACCACCCGAATTCAATTCCGAGCTTAATGAAGATTTAGCAGGGCAGCATACTGCTTGAGGAGCACTCATGCTGCTACGTTTTATTGATGCTTTTATGGTAGTGGTTTTGGCAAGTATAATAAAGAACTTGTAATAGGCATTCATATAGATACAGGAGAACTGCTTAGTATATATGATTCATTGCAGGCGGACGCGAGTCTTCTTATCGCTGGGCGGTTCAAGTTACGCTCTGGCCATGTTGTCGGGAGTCTCGACTGCTAGTGATACGCTGCGTCCAGTAAGGTGTCACATTGCATTTCTTTACGTGATTGGATTATAATTCATTATGGTTGCTCTCGGTGGGTGTGATTAATTTCTTTCTCAAGTGGGAGTGGTTTGTTAGCTTGATATGGCTAAACTCCTCGTACTTTCTATGATCCTTATTCTCTTCCTCTGTTGCTTTGATTGTTAATTTATTATAGCTGCCATTATGTATCGTGATTATTTATTGTATATTCCTGGTGGTAACCGTAATGATGTATCGTAATTCAGTGTGATTTTTGGCAAAAATTTTGCCTACTTGGGTACTTGTCCTGCCTCCTTAAAAGTGTCGTTGTCCTCAACGACTTGTATTTGTTTATGCAATTCTAACATTTGTTGTTGGGATTGTTAATACTCTTGGAAGGGGGTGAATTTCTTCTGTGTTTGTTTGGTTGTCTACCGAAAGGGGTTGTAGTTCTACTTCCTCTTGGTTTTCTTTTATGTTTAAATTTGTATTATTACACGTTTTACAGTTTTTACGGATTATTCCTTGTGTGAGGTATATTACTGTTGTTATTATTAATAAGGTTAGGATGCTGGACCCTCCTAACCAATATTTTTGGGTTAGTTTATGTCTATAATGATTGTTTCCCATGTTGAGAAGTTGTTCTTCTATGGTAGAGAGTGATTCTTCCGTATGCAGATTTTTTAATTTATTATCCTTTTCTGTTTCCCAAAACAATGATGTTATCGTAGGAATATGCATCGTTTTATAGATTATTGGGGAAATTTCTGATATGTTCAATGAAGATCCTGGGTTGTAGATAAATTCTTCTGAGTTTACGTTTATTTGAGTTCCAATTAAAGTTGTCTGTTCCGTTCTGGCAATACACCCTGCACTTAATCTTAATATTCCTGAATTTGTAATATGTCCTTTTTCTGTTTTTCCCTTTTTACAGGTGATGCTGATTGGCTCTGGTTTTTTAGTTGAAAATATCCATGCGTTTAAGGATGGAATATGCTTCCAAAAAACTGAATTTTTTGTGTTTATTTTTATATCACATTGCTTTAAAATTTCCATTGAAGGGCGTGTAAGCATTTGACATTCGCAGGACGTAGTTGTGACTGTTTCGTGCATTGGTTGGGTGTTTTCGCAAATCGCGTGGTAGATTGTTCTTTGACAGGTGTCATAGTACTCTTTATCTGCCAAAAAGAATTTTCTTTCGTCTTCTGTCAGGGCAATATATTGTTTTCTTGGTAAAATGTAGATGGCTCTAGTATAATTTCCTGAAATGTTCTGGTACACAGGAATTGGGTAAATTTTATATAATTGTAGTGCTTTTCTATCTAGCAATGGGATGTCTACTGATATTAGTAATTTTCCAGATTTAATTTTAAGGTCTGTCTTGCCAATTTGTGAAAGTAATTCCACTCTAACGTGTGAAGTAGGAATCGGAAATTCGTAATCTTCCATTTTAGTGTGTATTTCAGTGATTACTTCTTGTAGTTGGGCTTTGGAAATGGTTGAAGGGTGTAATTTGCCTTCTCGTGCGTATTCTGTTATTTTAATGAATTTTTTTATTATTTCATATAAATTTTCCAATTTTAGTTCCAAATGTGTTGACCATTGTATCATTTTTTCATAATACATGTAATCATTCCAGTATTGTCCTTGTGATTCTATTTTGTTGATAGTTTCATTTAATTCTTTTTGAATAATTTGAATTTGCTTAGTTTTCTTGTTTAGATCCTGATGAATATTATTCACTTCTGCTTTTATTATGTGTGTTTGTTTTCCAATTATTTTACTGATGTTACTTTGCTTTTCATAAATATCATCTATTGCTTCGTTGTATTCTTCTGCGTCGTCGGAAGTCATGAGCCCTATTACTGGTCCCAAAATGTTGCCTATGAATCCAAGAAGAGGTGCTCTTCGTCTATGCATGGTCCTTGGTGGAATTATTTCATGGGGTATGTCCTGGTGTAGTTCCATTAGTATTTCACTTAAATCCTCATTTATAACTTCGAGTTGGTGTAGCTTTTCATTGAGGCGATCCAATTTTATCATATCGTTGCAATTAGTACTTTTCAATCGATTTGGGCACGTCTTGTAAATTTTCTGAACTTCTGACTTCATTTTGTCGAATTGAAGATGTTCCTGTAGTTTTTGGGGGTCCATGAATATAACGAACCTCCAATGGTTCTGAGTAGTGCGGATAGTTTCCAGTTTTTCGTAGAATAAGCCTGGGTTGTTATCAAAAGGTTGTACTTCGTAATTCCGTGGGTTTCCTGACGAGCCTGTCATGCTGAGTAGTACTCCTGTACAGATCATTGTTGCTTGGCCTAGGATCTGGGTAAACATCCTGTTGTTTGTCTATTTGTCTATAAATGTAAGGTTTTTGTTAAAATTTTATTAGAGTTCTATCAGGGATGTTATCTTTTGTTACATTGTTGTGTTGATAAGGGAAGAAGGAATAAGGCAACCTCCATATCCTCTCTCTTGATTTCTTTATTCCCTTATTTTAATGAAATCAGATTATTGAATTTTTATCAAAAAAATTATTAAATATAACAGTGATATAATTATATATGTGAATATGAAAATAGTTGAATAGGTTTTGAAACTGCAAATCAATTGCATAAATATTATAAGTATTATAGGTGGTTTGGGGTTTGAATCATTGATTAAACATCCTACGTTTAAGTTTTTCTAATTTATTTTGCAAGCTTTATATATATGGGTATAATAGTGTGCGCCTAATCTAGTTATTATGTATAATTGCGAATATATCTATAATTCTAGTGGTGATATTTAATATGCGTCATGAGTAATGCTATCTAATTACAACTTTGTTAATCCTATAATATATAAAAGATAATAATGAAAATGGTAGTTTCGCTAGGGGCTTCCTAGTGAATTTTACTAGTTAATTTGCATTCCGTGAATTTTTATTGGAGGAAGATATATATAGATTTGTATTTTCATCCCCTTGTGGAGGACCCCAGAAGTCTTCTTCGTTTGGTTCTTGATCGTCGGGAAGCCGCTTATTTCGTTTAATTTGCTTTTTACAATTTGCCATAGTATGGCCCCTCAAATAACAGTATTCGCAACAAGCTTCCCATTTGTATAATTTAATTAATAACGTCGCGGGGTTGTCCATACAAATAACGTACTCTTCGTCCGTAATATTACAATCATTTTTTTCCTCGCTAAAAAAATACATTTTTTCAAAGGCCGTTAACATTTTTCTCGCGGCCTCATGTTCTGCGCTACGTATTTTTCTTTCCCCGTTGCTTACGGTACTGAATTTATTCTCGCGTCTACGGTCTTCTACTTCGCATTTAATGCTGAAAATTTTTGCGTTGTCGGTTCCCGCGGTTTCCTCTAACGTATACTTTGGTTTTGTAAAGCCGTACTCTGCCGCCAGCTCCTCCAATTGTCCCTTAGCAAACCGTAAGTTATTAATCTCCCCTTTTGGATGGAGGGTAGCGGGGTATATTTTTCCTTGTGGTGGTCGCATGTTAATGCTGGACATGATTTTCCTGTAAAAGAAAATTGCGGTTAATATTTTTTAATTTTTAGTCATTCACTAACTTAAGTTTGTTAAAATGTTTTTGGAATAGTTTTCCGTCGGGTTTTTCCAAGATGGCGTTGTTCTTGTCTAATATTTTTACAAGGGTGTAGGGTCCGTGGTATTTATTATCCAATTTTCCGTGTGTTTTAACTTCCCTTTGGACGTATACTTGATCTCCTACATTCCCTAAAAATGGTTTTACTTTTTGATCATAATTTTCTTTTGAATGTTCCTTCGCGGCAACCAAATTTTCTGCTGCCATTAATTTAATTTCCGATAGTCTTAATATTAGTTCCTGCAGATAGGTTCCGTAGGTTTCTAATTTTTCTGGGTTTGGAAATGAACTGGGGGTGCGTGCAATCTTACCAAACACTACTTCAAAGGGTGTAAATTTTGTGGCTTCGTGTATTGAGGTGTTGTACGCGAACATCGCGAAGGGTAGGAGTTGGTCCCAATCGTCGTAGGTTTCCGCGTATGACCTTATGTAATCCATCAATACGGCATGGCTCCTTTCCAGGGATCCGTTTGATTGCGGTCTATACCCTGAGGTGGTGACTTGCTTTACTCCGAAAATTTTGGATAATTTTCTGAGCAATTTATTGATGAAGCTTCCTCCCCTGTCTGTAAGTATAGCCCTCGGGGCTCCATATTGTGAAAATAAGTGTTTTGCTATTGCATGAGCGATAGTGGTTGCTGAAATATCGGGTATGGGGACGGCTATGCAGTATTTAGATAAATTGTCCTGCATGGTGAGAATATGTTTATTACCATCAGGGGTGGTAGGTAATTTTCTTACTGTGTCTAGGGAAACTTTGTCGAAGGTGTCGAGGGGTGTATCGGTGATTAGCATGGGTTCGTGAATTTTTGCCCGTACAATTTTTTGTCTCTGGCAGATGTCACATTTTCTGACGAATTCAGTAACTTGCTCTTTAAGTCCTGGCCACATGTACCTTTCTCTAATTCTTCGATATGTTTTGTTTATCCCTTTGTGACCTCCAATTTTACTCTCATGATTTTCGGAGATAATTTGGGTACGTGTCTCCTCTGGGGGTATATTTACGTTGCCATAACATATTGTTATTTCCATTTTTGAATTAGCGAATTCTTGAGTTAGAATTTCGCGCAATTTTCCTATTGGTAATGTGTCACTAATGTCTCCATGTTTTGAAATGCGAAATTCCGAAATATTTTCCTTTTCTAGGGCTATTCTCAAATTGTGTACGGCTACTTTAACGTATTCTTCGTTTATCTCATCAAAATGGTTTTGTTTAATTATGAGTGAATATATGTTAAAGCGTCTATGAGGTGTGATAAGCACTTCTCCTATTTTAGGTTTCCTATTTTTCAGGTCCTGAGGATCAACTACTCCCAAGTCCACTAGTAGTCGGCTTACAGGGGTGACAAACTCGCAGTCAGCCGAGAGAAAATGCACGTAATTACTTTTCAAATAAGTAAGATTCTCTCGACAGCTACTTAGTCTGACCTGCACGGTTTTACTACTGCGCGTCCCCGTTCCATTGTACATTTCATAGGCCTTAGGTAGTGCCGGAGGGATGCAAGTGATTGACGGTCGCGAATGGTCAGACGGCAAACTAGTAGTATCCATAGTATGTTCGTCTGAGTATGTAGGTATATTTATTCCCATTCTGCGAGTACTATTTTTGTCAGTTGATGGATTAAAATTAGGTTCGTCATCCAGTTTTTCTGGAAAGGGCGTGGAAATAGCCCTGGGTTTTCTTAGTGCTGAGGGGGAATATTTCCCTAAAGCATCCGGGGTTGAAGCTATTCCAGGGTGAAAAGAAACACAGAAAAAAGGAAAGGTGATAAATTCCGAAAGTAAGGAAAATCTAGACCCCGGAATTTCGTCTCCAGATGAAGAAGCCCCGACCAGAAATCTATACGCTCACACCAGAAAAAGTGTTTCTTTTAATAATTCTTCAGCTATTTTTATAGCTGATTCTATTCTGTTCGTGAATTCGGTCTCGCTTTCAGGTTCCATTTCTTCAATGGCATCAAGGAGCTCTTGATTATTTTCTCCTTCCGAAACTGCTGTGATTTCAAGAAGCGGGGCTTCTTCATCCACTTCTGTCCTCTCCAGCCAGTCTTCATGGGCCTTTAAGGATTGTTCAAATCGTGAAAATGATTTTTCTATATTTTCCTTAGTTGAATTAGCCTTTTCTTGTTCCATCTGGTCTCTTTCTTGTTCTTCTTCTGTTGTACTGTCTTCACTGTCGCTGGGTGGCGGACTCACCATTTTAATGGGTCCTGTTTCTTGTTTTTCTGTCATAGGGGTTAATTCTTCCTGATCTTCTGGGAAGAATTCAGCCGAGCACTCTGGTGCTTTTGCCGGTGCACTCTTAGGTATTGTTGACGATGGGTATGCTGCAGGTGGTAAATTCAAGCTTGGTAGCACACTTTTTCTTTTTCTGAGGATTGGGGGTGGTTCTGGATCCCTTTCTGTTTCTTCCGAACTGCTATCCTCTCTATAATCTGGTCGATCCTGAACTCGTTGAGTCTCTACCCGCCGTCGAATCAACCGTTTGCTAATGGTGCTCTGGTCCAAATCAGCTGATGTTGATGCACTAGACTTTGACCTAGCGAGGGTCGGTTTTTGAGGTCTTGAAGTAGAGGGTTTAGAGGGTAAAATTCTCGAAGTGAATCCTTTTCTTGTCTGAATTGCGGGTTTATTTTTGGCTTCTGGTTCTAAAGTTTTTGAACTAGGCTTCGCGCTGTTTTCCTCGCGTTTATTAGCTTGTGTAGTCAACATTGGCAGTAACCTGGCAGGCTGTTTTTCTTCTTCTTCTTTTTCGTCAGAGTTTTCTACGATTGGATTTCTTGATAGGGCATCCGCGTTAGTATTTAATTTACCTGGTTTGTATTTAAACTCATATTCATAGTCTCTTAATTTTAGTCTCCAACGAATTAGTCTTTGGCCTGGATCTTTTACAGAATCTATCCACCTGAGGGGCTCATGGTCGCTCATGAGGGTAAATTTTCTTCCATAAATATAGGGTCGGAATTGTTGTACCGCGTAGAGAACTGCAAGGCATTCCTTCTCCGTTGTAGAGTAATTTAATTCGGGTCCAACTAGCACTCTCGACATATATGCCACAGGGAGATCCATTCCGTCCTTTTCTTGGCTCAGAACGGCTCCTATTGCATAGTCTGAAGCGTCAGTAGTTACTGTAAAGGGTTTTTCAAAATCAGGGTATTGCAATATGGGGCTTTCGCACAGAGCTTGTCGTAGATCCCTGAAGCTCTTCTCTTCCACTGGTCCCCATTTAAATACTGCTTCCTTTTTTAATAAGTTTGATAGAGGCTTCGCTCTTGCGGAGAAGTCCTTGATGAATCTTCTGTAATATCCGGCTAGTCCTAGGAATTGTTTTATGTTTTTTGGTGTTCTTGGTCTGGGAAAATTTTGAACAGCCTCGACCTTTTTAGGATCTGGCTTTACTCCTTTGTCTGTAATTATATGCCCTAAATATGCTATTTCTTTGAAAAGAAATTCGCACTTTTCCGGTTGTAGTGACAGGTTGGCTTCTTTCAATTGTTTGAGAAGGCGTCTTACCTTTTTTCCATGATCTTCTAAGTCTTTAGCGTATATTACTATGTCGTCGAGATAGACAAATAATTCGGTCCCCTGTAGCCCTAATAGAACTTGGTCCATTAGGCGCTGGAATGTAGCCGGTGAATTTTTCAATCCCATGGGCATTCTGACGTACTCATAGTGTCCATTCAATGATGAAAACGCTGTTTTTTGTCTATCATTCGGGTCTAGTTCTATTTGATGGAAACCACTGGCTAGATCAAAAATAGAGAAATATTGTGCAGTACCTAAGTGATCTAAAATATCTGCAATATTTGGCAATGGGTATGCATCCCCAATTGTTTTTTCATTTAAAAGCCGAAAGTCTATTACTATTCTCCATTTCTTCTTTCCTGTGGCGTCTATTTTCTTAGGTATAATCAGTAGGGGTGAGTTATAAGGAGATTTTGAGTTTTGAATTGCTCCTTCTATCTTCATTTTTTGTATTACTCTCTCAACTTCTTCCTTTTGAGAGGGTGAAAATCGGTATGGCCTGGTGTTAATAGGCACGTCGTCTAAAGTGTGAATCTTGTGCTGCACTAAATGAGTGGAGGTTAGAGGTTCTCCTGGCAGGTAGAAATTATCAGGAAATTCCCTAATTATCTCCAGTACATGTTCCTTTTCCTCGGTATTCAAATGGTCCAGTCGAAGGTGTTTTATTACTTCTTCAGCTTTATTTACTGGGGGTGAATAATCTTCGTCTGCCGAATATTCGTCGAAATCTTCTCCTGGAAGTTTGTAATATTCAAAGGGGATGATTTCTTGTGGGGGTAATTCTATTTCGAGGTCATTATCTGTTGTATTAATGGCGAATACATGACAAATCCCATTCACGTTGGTTACGGCTGCTTCGCCTACTAGCACGCCCTCTGTAGTTTTTATTAAGGGTAAGTACCCTTCTTTTATTTCGGAATTTATTACTGCTATTGGAATAGCTCGTCGAGTCCTGGCTCTTACCTTGATTGGTCCTAGTAGAGGCCCTTTGTAATCTGTGGTATTTTCTAACGCTACTCTAGATTCATTGTCTATGAACGGTATAGGTTTTGTGGGGTTGGAGTGCGTCACAATGGTGTTATGCCAAAAGGATATTTCTACCTTCTCTTGTCGAAGATATTCTCGACCTAGTATTCCATCCGTGCTTATTGGGAAGTCAGAATGTACTACATGAAAAGTGATTTTGGATTTCATTAATTCGATGTTTACTGTTCCTATAGTTTAAATCCTACTTTGTGTAATTCCTGTGATTTCTATTGCTTCATTCTCATTGACCAGTAGGTCCTCATCTAAAGCATCTAATTTAATGACATTTATGTCCGCACCTGTATCCACTAAAAACCTTGCCTTTGATTGTAATAGTTCATTCGACGAAAGCTCTACTACTGGGGATTCTCGACTGAGTTTGGTACAGAAGATTTTTCTTGCTTCTTGAGAAATCTCACGCTGTTCTGACGCTCGGTTTTCTCCACGCTCGTCGTCGCGTCTGTTCGACGAGCGGAATCGAAGTTTAAATCATTTTTATTAGCTGGAGCTGGTGATTGTGCTCTCGGGGGTGTATTAGTTCCTTTATATGGGTAATTGTGATTAGGGTAAGGGTTGTTTGATGTTAGCGAACCTGGATAGTACGGATAAGGTTGATAGGGTATATAAGGTGGGTATTGAAATGGGGGTGCGTAATTATTCGGGTAATTAGGCACTATTGGTGATGTAGGTTTCCTTATTATCCCTGTTGGTCCTTGTCTGGGTTCCACTGCTCTATTCCGATCCGGTGTTGATGCTAACCTAACATGAGGGCTTGGGCTCCTATCCCTTGATCCTGTATAAGGGGTGGAATATCTATTTTCCGCAATATTGTTTATAGGAAAATGGGGGTTTAATTGATGTCGAGCCTCATACTCGAGTGCGTATTTTAATGCTGCTTCCAATGACGAGGGAGTCCGGGATTCCACCATTCCTGATATTACATCGGGTAGTCCTCGGATAAAAGCTTCTAAGGCGCAATCGTTTAAGGGTAGTAACATCTGCTCCGCGTTTTGATATTTGTCTTCTAACGCCGCTTGAGCTCCGGATTTAAGTAGGGTGATTCTGTCGTAAAACTCGCTTACACTTTCGCTGCGAGACATCCTAATTGTGGATATTTCATGCAAATACCACGAGTAAGTCTTGTGGGGGGCCACGCGCTGTTTAAGATGTTGTATTAAGTCGGTTATTGTGGAAAATGTTTTTCCGTGCGTGCTATCTCTTGCAGCACCCTTTAATCGCGCTAGTACCGCCATTATGTACTGCCTTTCGCAATTTGCAGGTACGCTGGATTCTCCATTTAATACATCTTGAATAAAGTCCCTAACTGGCATATTTTTTCCGTTAAAAGTGGGTATATTCATCACTCCCTGTTGTATAGCAAAACATTCCGCCATTGAAGTGACCATGGCGTCACTAAGGGTTCGTGAAATGTTTCCTGTGAACTCTCCACCTTGCGTTTTGTCATGAGTGGTGCTATTTTTATCGTGAGGCATGTTGGTTTAATTTTTGTAATTCGAAAGGTTGAATAAAATTCCGTATAATTTAGTCTGTCCAGAAACCGGGAGTTTCGAATGCTCCTTATGTGTAAAATTATATTAATTTTAGCACCTGATCCTTAATTTTGATTAATGATGAAAAACTGACCTTTTCAAATATTAATCAATTCAATTAAATAAATTCTTATTAATTATTAATTTTTTTTTTGATAAAAAAATTCAATAATTACTTTGCCAGTGTAATGTCAAAATTTATGTTCAAAACCAGATTTAGGTTGGCTTATATAAAATGTTTATTGTTATTATTATTATAATTAATTTTGTTTCCAGTATTTTAATTTTCGTAAGAAATGTTTAGACTTTATCCGGAATATTTATTTTGAAAAGAGTTGGAAACGATTTTCCAATTACTCCGGATATGCCTGCACCTATTTCTGGATTTATAATGTTAAACTCAATTTCTTGCTTCAATATGGGAATTTTTACTACATCACTTGTTGTAAGGGTGGCGTTTTGAATAACGTAAATTCTGAGATGGTTAATGTTATTATAGGTGGCTAATTTCTCCTTATGAATTAGATTAATAGTTAAATTTGGGTCGTATAAAAAGTCGCCTACTTTGTTTTTTAGTAATTCGGAATAGACTGAAATTATAGTGTTTGAATCGTGCTTAAACACTATATGGGAGTCTTTATGTGCCATACAATTTTTATATTTTTATTTTTTTTTTATTATAATTTACCGATCTTAATTTTTCAGTTTATTCTGAATAATAATATTTTATATTATTGTCCCTGAATTTTGTCCTTTTGTGAGCAAAATTGAGAATATTTTGATTTTTTTAAATTATGATAAACTATTTTGTAGACCTTAATTTCTTTTTCCTTAGTTGTCTTGACCGTATGGTCGCCTCCCACCAAACCAAACCAAATCAACTGTTATAGTGTTCAAATGGATTCTTTTATCGTGTGTGTGTGAGAATCTGTTCAAAGTGTTTTATTTATATTAAAAAAAGTATTATAGTTCAATTATTATTACATATTATAATATCGTGGTTACTTTGAATTTTATTTTTAATTGTTAATTTAGGAAATTTAATTTATTGCTGAATTTGTTTATTTGTTTGTTTTTAATTGTTTATTTTTAAATGAATGCAGTAATACTAATTTTGAACTGTTACTGTCAATGATTTGTTCTAGCTATTACTGTACTGCAAATTCTTGCTGTGGCGCGCGCAGTCGCTGCAGCGTTTAACCTTGGATTATACGTTTTCAGTGATATAAGGCGGGTCAGGCCAGCCGCGACCGCGAATTCCTGAGCAAGTAATTGCAATTATTGAATTTATAATTAGATTATGTGTATTAACAACTTGCGTTTTCGGTGATACAAAATTAATTAAGCCAGACTCAAGCACAAACCCTTAATTAATCTTTAAAATCACAGAAAATGTTTATTGTTAATAAACAAAAAAAAAATTGTTTAATGTCACAGAATTTTAGAGATACAAGATTGGACAAGCTAGACTCAAGCACAGACTCTTGGACAATCTTTGCAATCAAAAATATTCTGTTAGTTAACAAAGTTAAAATGAAAGTCATAAACAATTACAATGCAGACGCTTCGAACTTTGCCTTACCCAGTCGATCGTCATCGACGGTGACCGTTTAACGAATCTAAAAAGGACTTATACTCTCGTGTGCTGTTCTTGTTTTGTTTAAACTTAAATTCAAACTTAGTTAACAAATTAAAAATTTCAGTAGTACGAAATTAAACAAGCCTGACTCAAGCACAACACCTTGTGTAATTTTAGTACTTTCAGAAATTTGTGTAATTATAAAATTTTGAATTTAAATATTCGATGTTTTAATACTACAAGTTTATTCAGGTAATGGCTGAGACGCAATTTCCTGTGTAAACTCTAGGTAAAAAACCTCTGAATTTTAAATTGATTTAAATCAAAATAATGATGTTTTTGATTTTTTCTTATAACTTTTTTTTTTTTTTTAAACCCTTCACTTGCACAATCTTGCTACAAAGAATACATGCAAGGTTTATTCAGAGTAATTCGATGATGTTATTGACGATGGCAGAGCTTGTGATCACACGAAGTATACCAACGCTTAAAATAAAATAATTTATTCTAAGATTTAATTTCAAATATTTAAATTTTGACGAGTAGAAATATATTATCCAATTATTTCTACTTAACTTGTAATTTTGTAATTTTGAAAATTCCTAAATTTCGAAGCTTTTATTTATGAACAATTTTTATTCGAAATAATTGCTCATATAATTTTGATTCGCTTCAATTAAATAAATTTTACATTATTATCAATTGTGACAACAAAAGTGACAATCCCACCGCTGCCACCAAATCAGCTGTTACGTCCCGAGCAAAAGGCGAGGGTAGGTTGGATAATTGGATATAAGGGAGGCGGTAGGCTGATTATATCAGGTTGGTAAGGCCTGATAATTTATTTTTGTTTGTGGGTACGTTGTCACTTGTCAGGTCTATGGGCCCTGAGTTGTTCACAATGATAATAAAACACTGAATTTGTAAATAAATGACAATTTATTATAAATAAATAGAATGTTGCACAGTTTGTTACTTAGGTGGTAAACTATACTACTTCTCGGATGAGAAGGCAATTTTATGAGTTTTATGCGTTTACGAGCCAAATATACAGGTTTTGAGATGCCTATATATATGTCACTTTCGCAGTTGATTGTGTACGTGTTACGCTAATATACTAGGTTTTGAGATGCCTAGGTATACAACTCACGCACCACATTCAGTGTTATAAGTTTTGTACGGTTATGAGCCAAATATGCAGGTTTTGAGATGCCTATATATATGTCACTTCCGGAGTTGATTGTGTACGTGTTACGCTAATATACTAGGTTTTGAGATGCCTAGGTATACAACTCACGCACCACATTCAGTGTTATAAGTTTTGTACGGTTATGAGCCAAATATACAGGTTTTGAGATGCCTATATATATGTCACTTCCGGAGTTGATTGTGTACGTGTTACGTTTTTCCTGTCGGGGTTGCTGCAGCCCCGGGACCCGTGACCGTACCCAAGGCACCTGAAGCAGCGTGCTCGCGAATTCGGCACTCAACCCACCCGATCCTCAACTTACCTAGCTGAAGCAGATGCGCAGCGTCTGCCTCAGCCAGCCTGATCACTGCAGTCTTCACCACACCAAAGCGGGTGAAGAGCCTGCAGGATCCGTCGAGTGCCGGTCTGCCCAGTGCCAAGCACAAGGCAGCCACGACCTCTTCTTTCTCAACGGTCTCGTCGAGGTCCCTAATTTCGAGGGACCTCGTCGAGACCAGGGCTGAAATTTGCGCTCTTTCCCCGACCGCCAGGTCGAGCTCCATGATTGTCCATGATTTCAACCCCGAAATTGGCTCCAGACAGTAGGAATGTGAGCGGTTTTCCCAATTTAACATGTGGTTTCACGGGATATTCGCCCGTCGCGGCAGAACTTCCACAGAGGTAAGGTACTGACATCGCGTCCTACCCTGGTCGTGAGGCTACTACTTCTCCCTTGGCTAGTCTATCGGGAATATCCACTAGGCGCCGGCCGCAGCCCATTCACTCAGTAGTACATTCATTCTGGTATATGTGGGTGTCGGTGTCGTGCATGTGATTGTGATGTGACCGCGAGAGGGTTACGAGGGAAGTTTAGCGTCACCGCCGCATGCGCATTTGGGGCGATACCCCGATTAAGGGGCCTTCCGAATTCAAACCATGTCCACTTATGCGGCAGCAAGGAACGTGTTCAAGGTCCCCCTATGCTTTTGCTCCACACCGGGTCCTCACGCGCCTGAAGGTTGCAGAGAAACCATTCCAACGCGTGCGCCCGGCAGGCCCACCGCTAGGGAAAAGCCCGTCTATAGGGCCCCCTTGACGGCCATCCTGAGGCGACAGCCCAGCTGCTGGCAGAGTCCTTTCGGCTACTACAGTTGGTGGGCTGCAGGAAACGTCTGCTCCGTGCATGGCCTCACACACTCCTCTGGGCGAGACGCTGCCCTCCCGCGAAACGTGCTCTCGGGGGTTGGGTGTGTTGCGTTCTGTGCCGCTGTAAATGTGTTGTGTCATGTTGCTGTCTGTTTGCCCCCTCCTCCTTTCTCATCCGGGCTTGGGACCGGCAATGTCGGAGTTCGGAGTTTGTTGGATATTGCGTTATTCCATTGCAAACTATAATTTTTGTAGTTGAATTTGAAAAAATTGAATTGAAAATTGATTTCACTTCTACCCAAGGTATATGATTAATTCTGAAAGTTTTTGAAATACTAATTGATCGTAATTAAAATTTTTGAGATAATTCATGTAATGAGTGAATTGATAATTTCATATTATTTAATGTTTCTGATAAATTGTCCTTAGTTTCTTCTTCAATTGGATGTGCAAAATGGTAGTAGTTTCCTTTTTTAATCTCTTTTGCTATTCCCTTTTGTAAATTTTTAAATTTTGGTAATGTATCAAGTTTTTATAAAGTTTTTGATACGTTGTCGCGAGGAGTTCCATTTGATGTAACAAAATATTTTCGCATAGTTAATCTTTATCGATTTTTTCATAATTTATTTGAGATCTTCGGTTTAATCTCAAATTTTCTTCAAAATAAGGCTCTTCAAATTCTTCTTCCAATTTTTCTTCTTGGTTTTCTTCAAACTTCTCTTCAAAATTTTCCTCAAGATTGTCTTCAAAATTTTCTTCAAAATTCTGTTCGAAATTCTTTTCAAAATCGTCTTCAAGATTATCTTCAAAATTCTCTTCCCAATTTTCTTTATAATTTTCTCTATCATTTCCTTCGTGTGAGGTTTCAATGTAGTTGATTTCATCTTCTGAGGTTGAAAAATAATTCTCACTTTCTTCACTTTCAAATTCATTAATATCTTTTGGCTGCTTGGCATTCTTCTTCTTCTTTATGTTTTTTGCTTGAGTTTGTTTCAAATAATCTAAATAATCAGGATCAGAGTCGGAATCTGATTCGACTTTTGTTCGGCTTCCCTTTTGCATATTTATTTCTGGTAATTCGTTTTCAAATATTTGTTTTCTTGATCTACCTCTCTTTCTTTTTGTTTGAGAGGGAATATTTTTTAAATTGGTAAGTAGATTTTTTCTTGACCTACCTCGTGATTTTTTCACAAGAGGTTTAGAACAAAAATTTTTGTCTAATTTTTCTTGAGATTCATTTTGATCCACATTTTTTGCTTTTTCATGCTCTATTCTCTTTTGAGCTCTTGTAGTAATAGTTTTCCATGATAAATTTTCGTATCTTTTGGAAAACATTGGACTTAATAAAAATATTGTCATAAAAATAAGTCTTGAAGCCATACTTTTGAATAAATTTGTGTATTTTAAAATATTCTTACCAATCTCACTAAATGATTCTTCACTAAGGAATTCTTGTAAAAATTCTGGAATTTTTGTGTCAATATTTAATATTTGGGCTTCTGGAATTTCGCTAAAATGATCTACGTCGTCTGGTACCATTCCTGGATTTTACGATCTTTAATTTATCAATTTTCAAATATTTATAAATCTATTCTTGCCCGACTTGGTCAAAAGTTTCGCTTTTAAATTCTGATTTTAAATTTCAAATCGTCAATTTTTAATTACCTTAATTTACTGAGTTATTAAACAACAATTTTGCCCTATTTTGAGACAAAATTACTTCCGAAATTTCTGAGTGGGTCACACGAAGGGTGAAAATTTCGCGAATTTTTATTCTTTATTTTAAGAGTGAGAACAGCAAAGAAACTCACGATTTTAAGTTTTTTTTTTGAGAGAGCTAACGTCAATTCCACGATTCCTCGTTTACGCAAGGCGTGATTTGAAGGATCGAATCTAAAATACGAGAACAAGAACTATATTAACATTTTGGAGTAGATTCGCGCAGTTGCGCCACGAACAAAAACACGTTCTAATTTTGGGGAATTGTCCCTACACCTGAAAATAATGTTGTTTGACTTTTTGGATCATGGAATAGCTTGCTCTGCCTGTCAAATTATCCCGAGAACACCTCAGTTATTGGATTTCGCGCCCTACCGTTTATTTAAAAATTTAGTTAGTCAAGAAGGCATCAGTAAAGTCGGTTCCAAATTTTGGAAATTATGAGCATAAGCTCCCGACGAGGTCATCATTTGCCTTTTCCCTCCCACAAAAACAAACCACAACTACACTGGACCTTGGTTGACCCAATTGGAATTTATTTAGGGAAGTGCAGGGAAGCACCGTGGCAGTGAAGTGCCCTCAGGGCTCCGACACTGCTCGGCAGAAAGAAAAGTTGTAAGGATGGGAGCTTTCTCCGAGTCTCACTTTTTGTGAGTGCACGGATACTTGCCTCCCGGGTTGACCACAATCCAGTAGTTTCTGCTCGAGCTTATTGCTCGCTATTTTTGCTTTATAAAAGAAGACCCACGTGTATTAGAGAAAAATCCAATCTACAACTTTTTTTTATTTAAAAAAAAAAGGTGATCCAAAAAGTCCCTAGCAAATAAGGGAGGACCAGGAACCATGGACGATCTGGTTCTCAAAGTAGTTCACCTGATCGTGAGTTGCAAGTGAACATACTCGAGCCCGAGATCTTGAGACAATTTGCTAAACGCCCCGGTGTCGAGACGTGCTCTCACCTTTCTGGGCAGCGCCCTGTAATAAAATTTGTGGATCAGCAACCGTGCACGTTACCTCGGTTTTCCACCTCTCTATTAATTTCCCCCCTTAATTAGTATGCGCGCGCCTCAATTAGCGACCGCGATCGAGTCCAATTAAATCAATAAATCAAGAGTTTTATGCGCGATGTTTTCCCCCTTTTTACGACCGTTTTCGGGTTGAAAATCAGTATCAGGAAAAAGCTGATATTCTCTTGATTATGACGATGTTTTTCAAATTTCGAAAAGTCGCATATTTCGTCCCGTGGAAGCATTCAAAAATTGATCTGCACTCAAAAGCGAAAACGCACCGCGTGACGATGACGAGAAAGCCTTTCTCCCATTTCACCTCCCGCTGGCGTGTGCTACTTGCGTGGGCGAGGGTTCCTATTGGACAGCGGTGTGGGCAGGCTTGAACGTCGTGTATAAATCAACTTCTATTTATCATTGTTAAGTGACCCATTTTCATAAATACAGTTATTCGTAATGTTGAATACTAATGGATTTTACGGCACAATGATAATTATCTTTACTTATAATATCAAAAATCTATAATACGTGCAATGTGGCAATGATTATAATTATTTATTTAAAATAAAATAACAATTATATTTGCTTATTCAAAATATAATAATAGCTGTATTCACTTATAACCATACAGTTAGGTTCATTTATTTATACATTACATTTGTTCATTTGGTTATTTTATTTAATCATTAATTAAAACTCCCATACGTGTAAATAAATAAATGATCCTGTTATAAATAATACAAAAGAATATAAAAAAAGTAACAGTGTGGGACGCCCGCCTATCCAGCGGACCATGCCACACGCTGCTTGATCTGAGTGAGTGGTCGGGTGGCAGCAACCACAGGTTAGTGTGGCGCTCGCTCAGAGCACGAACGAAAATGTCCGTGAAAAGCAGGCTGCCTCGTTCACGCCGCATTCACTTCCGGTTTGGAGGAAAATCATTAATTGCTGCTCAAATACTGGATCATACCTCGCAATTCTTTTGTGCGAGTCTCGTGGGAATCTACTTGTTCTGAAAGTAATCCTAATTTTGTGGATTTCTTCCTCTTTTCGTCGCAAAAAGGCGGATACCGAAGGCTGGGCCGTCCGAAAGCCCCACCAAACGAAGTGATCCATTGCTCGCAAAGGATCAGTTCGTTTTTCTTTCTTGTATCGTAAGCTTGCATTTGCTATTCTTTATATAATAATTATTAATCAATGCTTAAATTCAAGATCTAATAAAAATACATAATTAATATATATAACAAAAAAATGTATATTTATTTTTGTTTTTTCCGTTATTTTTTTGTGTTTTAGTGTTTATTTAATTTTAAATAAAAATAAAATTGAGAATAATTATTTGCTAATTTTTTCTTATCATTCTATTTTGATCACGCTTTTACTATCTTATTGCTTATTTTTGAGATCTCAAAAAAAATCAGGATTAATGATAATTTTTCTTATTATAATTTATAATAATTATTTCTTATTATAAGCATATTATTTATATTGTTTTTATTAATGCCAATAATTAAATATAGTCTTATTAGGATTATATCATCATTTCCTTGGTAAAAAAAACATTTTTGCGTTCTGGAGATCATCACCAACCATCTCAACGCCCCACCAAACGAAATAATCTCCCTCTCCCAAGGGATTAATTCGTTTTGAAAAAGAAACATATTTCTTGTTGAGGAAAGAAAAAGGAGGGAGAAAGAGGAAAGAGTCATTCAACCAAACTCTGACTCAATTTCAGAATGGCCAATTCTTCAGTAACCTATAACATATACATTTTCGACCCGTGTCGAGCTTGACTTGTTGGCTTTATTTCCTATTGTACAAAATTCGTGTAATGTCTAAGATCCTTAAACATGCCTACTTGATCATTATTAATAATTAGCTACTCTTAATATCTACGTGTGCATATATATGGCCATAAATGACACAGTCATTTTTGGCTGATTTTAATATTATTATTTTATTTTTGTGATTTTCATAAAATTTCATTTTTTTTTATTAACCAACCGCCTTAATGTTCAAAATGGCCCTTATTTATAGGGTAAATATTAAAAGTAAGAAGAAAATATTAATTTAAGTTTTCAGTGTACCTTTAATTATAGTTTAAATTATTCTAAGCTTAATCATATCCAGTTATGGCTATCCTTAAAATATATATACAAAATTTAAATGACGTAGTCATTTTTTTCCGACATTGTTAGGTTCGGTTTCTTCAATTTCCTCAGAATCAGCTTCTCTCTTCTTGTAAATTTTTAAATCTTGTGAGTGAAACATCCCTCTTTCTTCTTTGGACTCGGGGTTCCACAAAATGAAGGTTCCAGGTCGAACCTCCTTTTTTATTTCGTATGGACCCTCATAAATCTGCAAGAACTCTGACTCATTAATTGCCTTTACTAGGACTGAGTCTCCTTTCTTTAACCTGATTAAACGATGAGCTTCATTAAATTTTGAAGCTCTGTTTTTTCCTTTTCTAGAGATGTTTTCTCGAGCCAATTCTATTTTTCTTTCATAATTCATTTTGGAATTATTCGGGGGAAAGTTAAGCCAATTTTCCCAGGCTCGTTTCGGTTTTTATTTAGCTGTAGCTCTATTGGAGTGAACTCTGTGGTCTCATGGTAAGTCTCATTCATACAACTTCCAATAACCTTAATCCAACTCCACCATGATCCATGATTCTCTCCAATGAGAGATCTAAAAAACCTAGATAATTCCCTGTGGATTCTTTCCACTATATTGCTCTGGGGATGCCGTATCGAAGAAAACACCGGTTGTATTTGTTGTTCTTTTAAAAACTCTGACCAGACTGGAGACGTGAATTGCGTTCCGTGGTCAGTCACTATTTTAGACGGTTTTCCATGTTTCGGAAAATGGTCTTTTGTTAGTTTATTTATGACGGCTTTTGTGTTAGCTCGTCTCAGCGGGTACAAAACTACATATTTGGAAAAAGCATCAATGGTGGACAAAATGTACTTGAATCCACCTTTTGATGCTGGCAATGGCCCATAAAAATCTATGGATAATATTTCATTTGGTCTTTCGGGCAAATAATTTCGCATTTCAGAGAAACAAGTTTGATTTGTAACTTTGTTTCTCTGGCAAGAGTCACAACTAGCCAAGCGTCGCCTGACTATTTTTGCTAATTTGGGGTAATAAAAAAAATCACTTAACATTTTAATGACTTTTAAAGGGCCTATGTGGGCATACATTTCATGACATTCGTCGATTATGTCATGAATTATGCCTTTAGTTAAGCATAGTCGCTTATTCTCTCCACCTACAAAATATAAGAGATCATCATGTATCTCATATTTGGTGGTTTTCTTTTCTTTTACATCTTTAATTTTCTGTACCAAAATAGGGTCCAGTTTTTGCTCTTGGGCAAAATTTTGTAGCCGATTTCGCAGATTTGATGATGGCCTTTTCGCCAGAGCGTACAAAATAATTTTGCCATCATTGTTTGCCGTTTTTGATGCATTTTCCTCTTCTGGTAGACGACTCAAAGTGTCTGCCACTAAATTGTTTTTACCAGGACAATATTCTATCGAGATATCATAATCTTGGATGGCCATCGTCCATCTGGTTAATCGTCCACTCGAAAGTTTGCATTTTTTCAGGAACGTCAGCGCCTTGTGATCAGTCCGGATAATGATTTTTCCACCCATTATATACGACCGGAATTTATGTAGGGCCCAAACTATCGCCAACAGCTCTTTTTCCGTCGTGTAATATGCCAGTTCAGCGCCCTTTAAGGTTCGGCTAGCATAAATTATGGGGCATGGGTTTCCATCTTCATCGAGCTGGAATAAAACGGCACCCAATGCCACGTCACTGGCATCAGTTTGCAAATAAAAAGGTTTTTTAATTTCTGGGTAATTTAGTAAGACAGAGCTACTGAATAATAATTTTATTTCGTTGAAGGCTCTCTCCAGGTGCTCATTCCATGTCCATTTTACGCCCTTTTTTAATAATTCCAGAAGTGGGACAATTTTCGCAGCATGATTTTTTGAGAATTTAGTATAGAAATTAATCAAACCCAAAAATCCACGTAATTCTTTTAAATTTCGTGGTCTTGAAAAGTTCTGGATAGTTTCAATTTTTTCGGGATCTGGTTTTATTCCAGTCGATGTCAAAATATGTCCCAGAAATTTAACTTCGGATCTGAAAAAATAGGATTTTTCCAGATTGATTGTTAGATTGTTTTCCATCAATCTATGGAAAAGTGACTCCAAATGCAGCAGATGTTGTTGTGCGTTTTCCGAGGCACAGAAAATATCGTCGATGAAAGTAAGATAAAAATTCCCTAGACCGTTTAGGACGAAATCTAGGGCTCTAACCAGTGCTGCCGTACTAGTTTTTAGCCCGAAGGGCGTTACGCAAAATTCGTAACATTTACCTTCGTGTAAAAATGCCGTATATTTTTTTGATTCCTCGGCTAGTGGAATTTGCCAAAAACTACTGGTTAGATCCATCGTTGACATGATTTTATTGCCACCACATCTTTGAAAAAGTACCTCCGTCGGCTCTGCGCATTCGTAATCGTTTATCATGATTTCGTTTAACTTCCTAGCATCTAGACATATTCTGACGCTTCCATCTTTTTTTAAACTAGTGACAAGTGGGTTTATGAATGGGCTATTTGATCTCCGTATTATCCCTAGTTCTAATAAATTGTTTAATTCCGCTGTAACTAAATTTCTCAATCTCATCGGGATTGGATAGGTTTTAATTATAAAAGGTTTATCATCTTTAATTTTTAATTCGTGCTCGTATATAGAAATCCGTCCTGGTTTCTTCGAAAATATGTCCTTATATTTTTTTAAAACCTCCCAGAACTTCTTCTTCTCCTCGCCGTTGAGCAGCTCGCATTTCGCCACTTTTTCTTCAATTTCAGCATCGGATATGCAGTATTTATCTTCAATTTTATCGTATTCTCTCATGTCACTAAATTCTTCATACTTCTCTGGGTAGTTAGTTTCATTCGCGAAGTCTTGTGGATCAATATCTGTTAAATTTTCGCTGGGCTCGGGTACCCATGAATATTGTGGAAGTGGTGTTTCCAGTATGAACCCAAAAAATCGCGTTTGGAGAAGTCAAAAATCAAGTCGATGCTCATTTGTTTTTACGATTCCAAGGGAATTGTCCACAAGGAGTTCGTGCCAACGGGCCAAACCGTCAATGCAATTTTCTATCTTGGCGTTTTGAAGAGTTTGTTGCATCGCATTCGTCGAATTCAACCTGAATACCGCGAAGGAGGAAGCTGGAGCTTATTGCATGGTAATGCACCATCTCATCGATCCACTCTTGTGACTGATTTTTTGACTAGAAATCGCATTTTAACTATCAATCACTCACCGTATTCGCCTGATATGGCTCCCTGTAACTTCTACCTATTCGGAAAATTGCATTTGTCCATGAAAGGAAAACGTTTTGCGTCCGTAGAGGCCATCCAAAAGGCTTGTACCGACATCCTGAAGGACATTACGGTCAATGACCTGGAACACTCTTTCGAAAAGTTGTTATATCGCGCAAAACAGTGTATTGAGGCCGGAGGGGACTATTATGAATAAATAAACTCGAATTTATCAGAACGAAGCTGCTGACGTTTCTATTTTAGCTCAGTCTCGTTTATTTTGGAACGCACCTTGTATTTTTCAACGAATTCACTAGAGTCGCATTTCCTCAAGTTCGATAAACTAGTGCGGGAACTGCGGTAGACAGGTGCAGCACTGGAAAAAACAAATGTGGTGTGTTAACTCCTTTTGACGATGCCAGCAGAATATGAAGTTGTAGTTACGGCACTGGAAACGTTGTCTTTGGAAAAACTAACACTAGCGTTCGTCGAAAATCGTCTATTAGACGAAGAGTCGAAGCGGAAAGAAACCGGAAGCAGTTCAGGAAGTACAATGCAGTCGTCCACTGCATTTGTTGCACCATCAAGTTGTGAAAACTTTGAAAAATTCGATGTTCCAAATAATGCGTAAAATGGAAATAAAAGGTCGTTTAAGCGTATAACTGTTATAAATGCGAAAAAACTGGTCACAAACGATTGGACTGTATGTGGAAGGAATCGGAAAATAATTTGGATTCTGGTGCATCGGAACACATGGCAAGCAAATGGCAGTTTTTCTGAGTAAAATAAGATTATCAAAGGAAATAAAATCGTTGCTGTTGCTCATCGGAAATTTAAGTTATACGAACCGGAATATTGACTGGAGAAGGTAAATGCTTGTTTATCAATCGGAAATGCTGAGTTGTGGCACCAACGCCTGGGTCACATAAACTACAATTTTAAGATGTACGAGGCAATGGCCACTGCTTATTTTAACATCAAGTGAAGTCGATTTTGTTGTGACAATGGTCCAAAATATATCTTGAATGAATTAAAATATCATTTCGAGGAACCAGGAATACACTTTGAATTCACAATCAGGTAAGTGTACCCGCCTAAAAACTTTTTGTCTCAGATTGCCTTGAAAGTCCGCGAAATTATTGTCCTAGTGAACCTCTTTAATTCTCCTAAGAGAACTTCTCTAGTACGACGGGTTGTCAGTATACAGGGGCTCGAATTTTCAACCTTTTATCGCGCACGCTGATACTCAATTAACCATAACTTCTGCAAAAGTTATCCGGATTAATTTTTTTATGGAGGCCTTAGAAACTTTTTTTCATCATATTTACGCTGAAGGCAATGGTTTTAGATTAAAAAAATTATTTGAGCTTCAATTTTTTTATTTTAAACATATTTTTGAGTTTTTCTCTAAGTGCGTCCGTTAATTTTCTTTCCAAAATTATGTTTAAAAAAAAGCTTGATTTTTTCCCTTTAAAATGAGTCATGGATGAAAGTGGCGCGAAAGAAATTGGTGGAGATATATAACACTCCTTGCGCGCGGCTTCTGCCTCGCAAGCGCCCATGCTTCAAATTCAGAATGTACTTTAGAGAGAATTTGAAAAACCCGCCGAAAAAATTAGTACCTTTCTCGCAACAAAACTCATTCTCAGTTATTGGAATATCATAATCATATAGGATTAATTAATTAATGCATGAATATTGATCATTGCAACAATGATCAAGCTACCATTTTTACAGTGGTAATTTATTATAAAGAGGACAACATTCTAAAGCACCGCAGTCTTGCTATGTTATCAGACTGTTTGACTCATGACACAATTGCTGTGTACGAATTTCAAAAAATTATTACACACTATTTGAAAGAGAATTTTCAACCCAGAAAAATGATTTATTTTACAGATGGAGCCGCCCAGCACTTTAAAAATAAATATAACTTCATCAATTTGCTCCACCATGAAATGGATTTTGGTATTCCAGCCGAGTGGCATTTCCATGCAACGGCGCACGGAAAAGGCCCTTGCAATGGTATTGAGGGAAATTTAAAAAGGCTCGCAGCGCGTGCTATCCTACAAGCGTCATCTAAATATCCGATTTTGACTGCTGATGCCTTGTATCAATGGGCAAAGAAAAATGTTGTTGAAACTTTAGTATTCTTCAGTTCCAAAGAAAATCACGCCATCACAGCTCAAGAACTTAAGAGTAGATTCGCATCAGCAATTACAGTGCCTTGTACACAAAAATATCACTCATTCGTTCCCTCTGCTGAATTAACTCTCATGTTGAGAAAATATACGTCATCATTAGAATGTGATGTTTTTCCGAAAAAAACTGTGATGCAAAGAAGAACGAGAAGTGCACATACACTGTAATAAGCAAATTATCTGACTGAATTTTCGATGTGAGAGGCGAGGGAACTCACACTAAAAAATCACCCCGAATTACAAATTAATTTTTATTTTTAATTTCGTACCAGCCAAAAATAACAGTTTTACAAAAAAATTATACAAAGTACAATTAAATAAGTTCCCAATGGACGGTACGTCGTGATCGTGGCGCCTAGCTGCACTGCGACGCAGAAATCGCGCGCAAGAAGTGTTATATATCTCCACCAATTTCTTTCGCCCCTCTTTCGACCATGGCTCATTTTAAAGGGAAAAAGTCAAGCTTTTTTTTAAACATAATTTTGGAAAGAAAATTAACGACAGTACTTGGCGAAAAACTCAAAAATATGTTTAAAATTAAAAAATGAAGTTCAAATAATTTTTTTATCTAAAACCATTGCTTTCAGCGTAAAGCTGATGAAAAAACGTTTCCAAGATTTCTATAAAAAAATTAATTTGGATAACTTTTGTTGAAGTTATGGTTAATTGAGTATCAGCGTGTGCGGTAGAAGGTTGAAAATTCGAGCCCCTGTATACTGACAACCCGTCGTACTAGATACGTTCTCTTAGGGAAATTAAAAGAAGCTAAAAAACAGAATCATATAAATCATAGGGAAGCTAAACAACAATTCATAAAATGAATTAAAAATAGGGGGGGGGGGGTTAGGCATACTTTTCGGCCACAAATGGGGGCCCTCTTCAGTGCCAAAAAACATGTTTTTCAAGGACTTAATAACTAAGCTGTAAGCATGCAGAAATTTTGATGTACATATTAAAATAGATTTTTTCTTTTTTGTGTTTTTTAGTTTTTTGTTTTCTTAAAATTATTGTTTAATAAAAACATGCAGTTGACTTATGTAAGGGTGGGGTAAGATCCAAAACGTCCAGGGACGAGACAGCTCAAAACCCAATCCTCAGAATTAAAACATGAACTCCAGTTCGGCAGATTCGTAGAAAGTGTTGATCGTAAAGTCCGCTTCTCCTCAAAAGTGAGCACAAGACAGTGTAATGGGGATGATTTTTTAAATAATATTTTTTATATAAGAAATCAAACACAACTTTTAAAGACACAATTTTTGACACAACACACTTGCGGAGCCTGCACAAAACAAAACAAAACACGAACGTGGAACGGCGGATCTATGTTAATAAAAAAGGAAAATTGAAACTAAATTAAGAAATTCTCTTGAAACAAACGTTTCGGCCACATATGGGGGCCCTCTTCAGTGCCATAAATTCAAAGATTAATTCCAAATTTCTGTAAAGGATTAGAATATAGAAGATAATTAAAAAAAGAATTATCATAGAAATTAAAAACTTATCTCATAGCTTGCAATTCAAAATGAAGTAGTCCAGTATGCAGCATCACGAATTGAAGTTCACTATGAATAAAAAACCCGATAAAATGAAGAAGTATAAAAGATTTTGCCCACAAACCGACCGGAAATCTTTTCAAAAAATATTTATTAATCAAGAAGGATGCCAAATTGGTTCTCAATGGCAAAACGCGAACAGGGTTGACATTTATGAAAACTTCCCGTGAAGACTTTATTACCGGCGTCTCTCACAGAATGATCTGAACTGTTTTAAAAACCGACTTAAAAACTTAAAAACACCGACATGTGGCTCTGCTGACCGAAACTTTTTTTCCTATGAGCAATCCTGAGAGGTTCTTTTCCTCCTTGAAGAAGACTATTGTCCTGTACCTAGTTAAGAAATTCAAGACGTTTATGATGGTTTTCACGAGTGGACGCAGGCGTTTATTTATCAAGAAAACGAATTTTAAATATAAGCTTCATGGACAATCCATTTAACACTGAATTTGCAAGCAAGTCGTTACATAAACATAAAATATTATAATATCTGTGTATGTAATTTAGCACAATATTTAAAAAAATTGAATGTTGTTTATTTTCGCATTCAGATTTATTCTGAGATGTTTTTGAAAAATGATAATAAATTTATCTTTAAAAATTGATAAAAATGCAATTTAAATATTCTTGATATTAAGTATGACATTTGAAGTATTATTAAATTTAACTAGTTCTGAAAATGGTCAGAACTGTTAGATATTCTAGCTTTATCGTGAAAATGCCATTTTTAAATTTCAAAAAGGCATGCTTGATAACATGTCTATTTTTGTATTGACCCATATTCATAAAAGTTTTGTTCCTTTTCTTGGCATAGGGTCAGTTTCTTCTTATTTTCTTTGATTAAAGTTATTATTAGATTTAAAAATGCGCAAAAAGAAAGAGAGGTGTGGACAGAATGTAAAATCGGAAAAAGTCTTGTAAGGTTTCAATGACTTTTAGGAAATAGTAGAAAAAAGTCGAATAACTTTTAGAAAACCAGGTCGAAGAAAAAAAGTCGCGTATTTACTATTATAAAAGTATTTTAAACACTAACTGATCTTTTCTAAGAAGTAATGAAAAGTTTCATATTCTTTGGATTCATTTGTCATAGATTTTTAAGGACTATCGAATAATTTGAAATTAAAGTGATTCAAACAAATAGTTTTGTAAATTGTATTCTAAAGTCCATCAGATTTTATATGCCGTCTTCTAAAATTTTCTCGACAGTCGCAAAAAGCGATGCGCAGAAACGTAATTCGTAGTATCGCACAGCAGACAATGCAGCTCGGCTTTATGTTTTTGTAATAATTTTGGTTAGATTTTGAGATTAGGTGTCGTTTGGTTTCGCTTGAATCTGGATTGAAGCGTACATTGAAGAATTAGTTCCGAGTAAGTATATGTTTACCTTGATAAAATGTATTACGTCAGATTTGAAATTCATCTATTATTTGAGTTTTGCCTTCAAACTCTGAATGTGATCCAAATATTGTACGCAAGTCTCCACGAAATGTATCGGCACGGATGCGTTCGTGCGTGCGAGCGTTCGATTCTCGGTGCTGCGAAGTGTTTATAAAAAATTGCGTTTCTGTAATGTACAGTATTAAATGTAATAGTAAGTTCATATTGGGATTATATAGGTAATGTAGAAGTGAAAAATAATTAACTATATAAGTGCAGGAACATATCACAGAAAATAATATTTTCCTTTTTACACTGTTCAACATTTTCTTCGACTGTCACTTAGACTTTCGATGCCTGGTTTAGAGAAAATGGAACCCAACCCACGGTGTTTTAAATTTTCCGCGACTGTCACGTAAACTTTCGAATTTACGTTTTACATTTTCAGCGATTATCTATCATATTCTTCAATAAGGAGGTTCATAATATTTAGTCGACTTTCTAACCTATCCACGAGTATTACACAAAGTCGATGACTTTTTAAGCGACAAATTTTTTCCGTGTAGTCTAACTCGCGTGTAAAAATGACGAGTAGCGGGGGATGCAAGTAAATGTAATCAT
Source organism: Diplolepis rosae (assembly GCA_030998225.1). Taxonomy (NCBI): domain Eukaryota; kingdom Metazoa; phylum Arthropoda; class Insecta; order Hymenoptera; family Diplolepididae; genus Diplolepis; species Diplolepis rosae. The sequence continues at coordinate 859,168 of JAPYXD010000137.1, read as the reverse complement.
TATTTCAAAACTGAGACAAGCGCGAAATTCACTTATATGTTTGGTGTCGTATGAAGTGAAGGGCACCGTGGGGGCACGTGTTACATGAATGCTCATTGCTACTTATTTTTTTAATAATCATATGTATTATAATTACATCTGAGTAGAAGGGTAAGAAATCACGGAAATGTCCCCTGAAAAAAGTGATAGTAAAAATTTATTAGTTTCACCTCGAGGCGGTTTTTTATATTCTGTACTTTTCTCGCAATTTTCTCTTGATTGAAGTCGTCAACTCTTTGTTTTTATAATACTAATAGATTCCTCGAAATCGAAAGTACCATTATATATTTGATTTATGGGGACTTGTGTTTTGTTCCGGAGTTTCGCCGATTTTGATGAGGAATCCCATAAGACTACGTGTTAAACTGACATTTTTTCGGTAGCGATTTTTTCGGCATTGACATCGTCAACCACGGTATTTCTTTTTTCCAAATGAATCTAGCATATTTTATTAAGATAATCTCTAAGTTTCAGAGCAATCTGTAATTTTTCTCAAAAACGCTCAAGCCACCTTAAGGATTATATTAACCCGGTAGTTCGAAAGTGAGATATATATATTTTAAACACAAATATATAACACATATATAAATATACACACATATTGGTATAAATATATAAGATACATGTAAGATATTATACAAATATATTTTAGCAGTCTAACTCGCGTGTGTAAAATGACGTGTAGCAGGGGAATACGCGTAAATGTTACCATTATTTAATAACCGAGAAAGCGCGAAATTCACTTATATAAAGAAGTATATTAGCCCGGTAGTTCGAAAGTGAGATATATATATTTTAAACACAAATATATAACACATATATAAATATACACACATGTTGGTATAAACATATAAGATACATGTAAGATATTATACAAATATATTTTAGCAGTCTAAAATACACATAAATATACACATATATGTACACATACAAACATACGTACATACATAAGTACATACATACATACACTCACATAAATGCAATTATATTTTCTATTTAACATTAATAAGGTTTCGTAATGTTTATATATATTATGAATGAAAACTAATGAGGCTTCTTCATTGTTAGCATATGACTTTTCCTTCTAAATGGGTGGTCATGTGGTTGGATGTCATGGTGCAGAGAGATGAAGAGACCCTATTTTTTATGATGGGGTTGTAAATCTTAGAAAGGTTCTCAATATCCGTTCTTAGGTTTAACGAAAATTCAAGTCATTCAAATATTCTTTGGCCCACTGAGTCCAGAAGTGTCGACGAATTTTCTGCAAGTATTGCCAATTTGATAGTCTGTTAGTAGGAATGTCACGAAGATCTACTTCGGGTAGACTCGTCAACGCCTCGCCTGTTAGGAAATGACCAGGAGTAAGGACAAGAAGGTCATTGGGATCGGAAGAAATTGGAGTAAGTGGTCGAGTATTCAAAATTCCCGTGAGCAGATTATCTACGTATAAGTCGTTTTTCAGGATATTTGCTGCAGTGTGAAATTTATGACCTTCATCTTCCGCTAATTGATGTAGGCAACGTATCGCGAGAAAGGGGGTGGACGCCAGTCCAAAAGTGACCGTGTTTAATTTGTATGTTTTAATGTTTTCTGCTTCCCCCCAGAGCACTCGCTGGTATTTTCGATCTTCTGATCGAACGAGAATCTGACGATACATTTTCTCGATATCAGCTGTAATTACATAATTATGTAAGCGAAATTTAAGGATCAGCGAAACTATATCATCTTGAATAGTTGGACCGACTAAGAGATTATCATTTAATGAGGAACCAGTGCTCGTTTTAGCAGACCCATCGAAAACTACGCGTAGCTTGGTAGAGATACTCGACTCTTTAATCACTGCATGATGTGGTAAGTAAAATCCACACTCATAACTTACGTCTCTGATTTCCGTCATGTGCCCTAGTTGCCTGTGTTCATTTATTACTTCGCTATATCGTTTTTTCAGATTGGGTTCTTTACTGAATTTATTTAATAAGGATTGTAAACGTTTTTGCGCTCTGGGTCGCGATTCGCCTAACACTGGCTTATCATTTTTAAATGGCAAGGCTACGATATAACGACCTGATTCATCACGTGCGACATGGTGCTGCAGGTGCTTTTCGCATTTAAGCTCTTCTTCAGAAAATCTGTGGTGAGTTCGTATCTCCTCGATTTCCCAAAAACGATTAATACTGTCATGGAGATCAGATAAGTGACATTTCATCTCACTCATGTGAGTTTGAGAATTACCAGGACTCCCCCCAATTACCCAACCTAGACGTGTTTTTTGCAAACAAAGATCTTCTCCATGATTTGAGAGATCAATTTGTCCAACACAAAACATAGATAACGTAGGACCTGCTCCTATTAATAAATCGACTGAAGCAGGTTTATGAAAATTCGGGTCAGCGAGTGGAAGATTTGATGGAATTTCAATGATTTCGCGAGGGATGGGCTCGCTGGGAGCCAGTCTTGAGATGTCGGGAACCATCAAACACGTTGATGTTTTTTCAAATGAATTGTGAATTGATTTAAAGGTCAACTAAATGATATGTTTCGTCACTGTAGTTAAATCGTCCAAGACTCCCACTGGAATAGAACATTTTTTCTTCGGTAAACCAAGACTCGTTGCGAAATCCTCTGTGATGAAGTTAGCTGACGAACAAGTATCGAGAAGGGCTCGACCGCGGATCAATTGGTTTTTATTATTATATACGGGTATTAGAGCGCTAGTCATTAATTGGCTAGTAGGCGCTCGAAGAAACGAAGAAAAGGTTTTTTGTTCCATTACTGTCGGAATTGCTAGTCAATTCAGTGGTGGGGCCTTGGGACACTTCGAATCGTGAAGCAAAGTATTATGAGCTTTGTTACACATGAGACATTTACCAAAGTTACAGGCTTTATCCCCGTGGGTTCTCAGGCAGTTCAAGCACAGAGAAGCATCCTTTGCTGCTTGAACTCGCACGGGTATCGAATAATTACGAAACTTTTCACATTTGTAAACGGGGTGTTGATTTTCGAGACAAATAGGACATGATTTCTTAGTATTTGACAAAAATACTTGTCTCGTGGTTTTTCGTGTTTGAGGTTGGTAGCGATTTTGTTCATTACTTTATTTATTAAATTTACTCAACAAGTACATAAAACTGTCATCATGAAATTAAAATTTAATTCTTTATTATTTTTCTAGTCTGTTTTGATCTGTCATTAACTTAAGGTAGTCGTCATGCCAAAAATCAGTCTCTGGAAAAAGAAGTTTTTCTATGATTTTAAGAGTGAGAATTATATCATCAGCCGTGTGATATATAAGGAAAGACACTCTTTTTAATAAAAAAATTTGAAAATTACGAAAAATAATATTTTAATAATGTTTTTTGTAATAGGATATTTCCTTACTATCGCTTCTTACGAATTTTTTTAAAATGATTGAAGTTTCTTAAATCATAGCTTTTTTTTCGGGGGAAATATTCTCTACAACTTAACCGTTTCCAAATTTTGAAAATAAATCAATTATTATCAAATACAACAATTTGTTTATAAAAATTTTGTTTTGGAAAATTGATTTTAAATTATTTCAGCCATTAAAGAATTTTTATTTTCAAAAATTGGAAACGTCAAGTTGTAGAGAATATTTTCCCCGAAAAAATAAGCAATGATTTAAGAAACTTCAATCATTTTTAAAAAATTGGTGAGAAGCGATAGTAAGGAAAAATCCTATTACAAAAAACATTATTAAAAAATTATTTTTCGTAATTTTTAAATTTTTTCATTAAAAAGAGTGTCTTTCCTTACATATGACACGGCTGATGATATAATTTCCAGTATTGAAATCATAGAAAAACTTCTTTTTCCAGAGACTGATTTTTGGCACAACTACCTTAACCTTATATTTACTGGTTTCTATATCATTTTTATTATGGAAAATACTTACTTTTTACTGCTGATTTCACACAAATACTTCACAAGGAAAAACAATTGAATTTTAAAGTGAATTAAATTGCTTTTTTGTTTTGTTTTTTTATTCATAATAAACATTTTTATAACTAAGTCCCATTATAATACATTGTAAAAGTTCTCGAACAGCCTCCTTTAGTTCACACATGCTATGGCGCTGCAGTCACGCAGAGCGTATAGTACACGAGGCGCAGTAGGAACTCAGGGGTAGCGGTACCGACAGTCTCCGCTAGGCTCGCAGCGCAAGCTTACCCGCTATAGACCCGAAACCGCGTGTCTATAACCAAACGCACTCAATTTTCAGCGGTACCACCAGCCGGGGTCTCAGGACCTCCAGCCTGGGCGTCACAACCTGATAGACACCTAGGGAGCAGCCAAAGGTCCACCAAGGAAGTCGTCAAGGGTAATATTTTTTATGGAGAATCTTCCAGGTACGCCATCTCGCAGTGTCTCCAGAACGTGGGATTTTTCGGCCCCCACCACGTTCCCATCTGGGAGAAACACATGCAAACGTGGCGTGTCAGTGTGTCGGCTCTGCTACACGCTGCGGTCACCAGCTTCGTGTTAAGCCGAAGGTGCACGAAGACGGACTTCGTTACAATGCTTGAGTTTTCAAGTTATTTTTAGATTTCACGCTTTCGTTTATCGAGTCGAAATTAAGAATTGTATTTTTCTCGAGTACGTGCAAAAGAGGCGCGAAGCAGACGACGAATTTGAATTTACGAAGTATATAGTTCAAGAAATAACACTTTTCTTCAATTTCTTGAAGAAAGTCTGCATGAAATAAACATCAGTATGATCTTGGAAAATTTCATGAGGATTTCAACACTTCAAAAATAAACTTTCAGTGAAATTTAGTGACAATAAATGTATAAAATTTGAATCAATATATAATTTTCCATTCAAATTTATATACTTCTTACTAATTTTGTACATTTAACAATTTTTCAATTAGAACAATATTTTCTATCAAGATAAAATGAACATAAAATTCAAGTTCATAATTTATATTTTCAGTTATATGTTAGAAATATTTTCATCTCACATTTTTGTAGCCTAAGCACAAACTTTTCATTCCAAAACTTAAAATCTCTACGAAAATGGAAAATTGTCTAATAGCAGTAGATAAATTAAAAAGCTAAAATATGTGTTTATTGGTATTTCCATATTAACATATAAATATCAATCAACTTTAAATTTTACATAAAAATGTTTGTTCGAAGTGTTCAAATCTTGTTACAATTTGACAAGATTTTATGGAGGAGTGCAATCTTTTGGATGAAATATTTTGTAGTTCTTAATTTGTCTGTCCGTCTGAAATCGTAGTAAGATTTGAACAGTAAACAACAAATTTTCCAATAGAATTCAGGATCAATAATAATTGATTCAGGAAATACTTCAACTCTGTAGAGCATTTTTGTATTTCGAATTCAAAATGTGTGCTTAAGCCACAAAAAAGTAAGCTGAAAATGTAGATATAAAACTAATTATGTCACGTTTATGTCTTCTTAATGGAAAATACTTTGCATATAATTCTCTAATTCGATATTTTTTTAATGTATGAACATTCAAGAAATTGATAAATATTCCATCTTTTTATAGGAACTAAAAATTTCCGGATAATGCTTTGATTGAGAAAGCTAAAAATTTGTCAAATATTGATATAAATTGCAATTTTACAATTGCATTATTTTTCAAATATTTTAACATCTCTTCAATCTTGATAATTCTTACAGAAGTTTATTTCATGTGAGTGACTTTTTCTTTTTCTAATGAAAGATTTCGTAATTCTAAATTCGGCCCAATTCGTAACATTGTAAAAAGATTTTAAAACTTCATAAAAATTTTTTTTCTGTTTTATTCAAAGTCAATAAATATTCAATGTTTGGAATCGAAATATTAAGTAAATGATTTTTAATTTCTGGGAATAAACTGCTTTAATAAGACAATCTTTCTTCTTTGTGAGAAATCTCAATTTTAAAACTAAAATTCTACGCATAGGATACAAAAACATAATATGAAAATACTTTTATTACAGAATTTTGAAATATACAAGTTGAACAATTTTTAATCGAGTAAATCGGCTACTTTAAGCAAAAAATTATGTTAAAAATATTTTATCAGAAAAAAATAAGACACATTAAATTACGGTTTAAAATCCACATTCATTGATTGATGGTAAAAGCTGTTTAAAGTTTTTTAATCTTACGTTTTAGTGACGTATGCACAGACTTTTAATCAGAAAAATGAAATGCTTTATAGAAAGTCAAAATTTTCTTATTACTGCACTCAATCAAATTTATAACGTAAAAATATTTTTTAATTGATGCTTTCACTCAATTCTTTAAACATTCATTAATTGAAAATTGTACTCAAAATTTAATCTTGCAGCGTTCCAATATTCCCACAATTTTACAAAATCTTATTAATCATTATTTTAGTCGAATTATTTTCAAAATATTTAAAAAATAAATGTAAATATTTTGATTAAATACTCTGTCAAATTTTGCATTTGACTGATCTTGCAAAATTGTTGAAAGTTTTGAATACCGATAGAAGAAACTTTAAATGAAATTTTATGTCCATAAATGCTTAAAGTTCTATATAGAAATATCAACTACAACATTCTCAAATTTTATAAATAAACTACTAAATTCAAAAAGTTTCGGATTTTTTTAGAAACTGTACAAATTTCAAATATGAATCAGTAAAAATCTACTGATTATCAGTGAAATTTGACTGATTTAAATAACTAAAAAGAGGTTACTGTGAATCAGTCAAATTTCACTGATTACTTCAGTGAAAAGTAACTGATTTAACAGTGAAAAATATTGTTTCCACTGATGATTCAGTGAAAAGGCAAATCACTGATTCAATCAGTGAAAATTTGACTGATTCAGAGTTAGAGTGTATACAAATTTCAAATATAAAGTGTACTCTGTACATTAATCAAACAAATTTAGAAGATGAATATTTTAATAAATATTCCTAAATATTATTGGAATATGATACATATCGATTTAGAAAAAATTGTTCAAAGTACTCAGACATTTTTCTTATTTTACGACATTTTTGCACCATGTTGGAGCTTTGGGTAGGATTCAAGAAAACAATTGTAGACATACTTTCATTATTTAGTAAAATACTATGAAGACTTGCTTTTTAAATTAAAGCGAAAACTTTTAAAACCTTTAACAATCGGTTGCATAGATTTCTGTCTTGGACGCGATTAGAGAAATAGGTTTTTTTGCTTTTTTTAGATCTAGTTTTTGCCTTAAACATAAAAGAAAGAAAACACATTTGAAATATTAAAATAAAAAAGATGGTTCATTCTTAGTTTTTTTTACGTGGTATCCCCTGTAGGCCTAGTCCACGTCCTACGAAACAAAAAGGGTTTTTGCTTTCAAGCAAAAAGAAAAAAGGAAAAAAATGAAGCAAAGTGGTAAAAAATGCTACAAATGTAGCCCGTACTTCAGGCTTGCCTCTATCAAATGCCAGTATACGTCGAGCAAAAATGTTTTGTTTTAAATCAAATAATGAAGAAGTTTGATTAATTCGGGATGATTTGGGGTGCTTGATTATTGTGAGTCCCCTTGCCTCTCACTTATGCCCAAAGCGTGATATTACTCAAGTTCAGTATGTTTTCTTACTCACAAAATAATAATTAAAACTAAACAATTTCCATACCCTAGGCACGCGAAGAAAGGAATAAAGAACGTATCTCTGATATAAGAAATAAAATGTCATTATTTTGTGAGTAAGAAAGGGGTTTGAAATTGATTAACGCCATGCCTTGGCCATTAGAATTAATCCTCTCCTTCGTGAGCGAAGAGCGACAAACCACTTTCCCTATCACTTTCTGCCATCTCATATAGATTTTCGATCATTAATTGCAAATGCTTCGAAGTGATGCTCGTTGTTCTGGCTTTTTCAGCTCTCGCCTTTAGGGCTGATCGAGTAACACAAATTGAGTTGACCGTCCTGTTTCCTAAGCGATTTCTGTTGGGAGTTTTCGCGTCCGTGAGCATGGAGAAACCTCGCTCCGCCTCAGCATTTGAATAAGGAAGACTCCGAACATGATTCAATACTGAGGTCAAATTTGGAAAAAGTTTTTCTCCTGTACTCGTCGAAGATACACCGATACTAGACCACATTTCGTCAAAAGATAAATTCGACCACTTTTCTTTAAGTTCCTGTCTGATTTTGAGTAAAGAATCCCACTCTTTTTGTACACCTATTCTATCAAACGACCCTAAATCTTGACAAACTTTCCAGACCCTAGGAAAAGTTTCGCTTCGATCAGCATAGAAAGCTACTTGAGGCCAGAAAACAGCAACGCAAGACAAAAAGATGTCATCAAAAGGAAGTACATTCCGAATTTCTTCGCTTGCTGTGGCATACAATTTCAAGCAATTACGAAGAAATAGATCAACTTCTACTATTTGCAATTTCTTGTTTGTAAGTTGCTGCTGGAAATATTCTCGCGTTTCCTTACCAACGTCAATGTCTTGAAGCGGCTTTTGATTACTAGGATCTGCAAAGTTAACATTTCTAATGATTTGAAAGAATAAATTCGGTTGAAGAAGACCTTCTTTCAAATAACTGCTAAGAAGCCATACGAAGAATTTAGCCGAATTTGGCTGGAGTTCCTGAAACATTGTTTCGCGACTTTGAAATTTCGCATTGTGTACGTTGAACCTATTCAAAGTGGATTTCAAGAATAGAAAATATGCGAGTGTCAAAGGATTCTGCATTTTTCCTAACAAGTCTTTGGCCTTCTCTACCTTCTCAGATACGAGGACCATAAGATACTGAAGAATAACTTCCCAATTCTTTATTATAATATCTATGCATCGATAGCGGACAAGCCAGCGAGTTTCAGAATGACTAGGAATTTTTTGATAGTCATTTCCTAATTCCAAAACAATCGATCGAAAAATAGCCGTTCGCTTGGAGCTAGCATTAAGAAAAGCTGGCACACGACCTACTACAGACAGACAGACAGACAGACACTTTCGTAAAAACCATTTTTTCTGACTCAGGGGGTCTCAAAACGTAAAGATTTGATGAAAATTTCGAAAGCCATTTTTCACATAAAACCAATACCTTCTCATCCATGATGAGAATGTAAAAAGACCATTTTTTTTGATTTCGCAAGTACCAAGATCTTATCCTGGGAATGCAATTATAAAAAGAGATTGCTGTTGGAGATGTGTCACATTGCAGGTACGAAGGAAGCTGTAAACCTAAGATATAAAATATATATATATAATATAATATAATATTATATTATAATATAATAATATAATATAAAAAATTAATATATGTGAATTTCACGCATTCTCGGTTATGAAATAATGTTTACATTTACGCGTATTCCCCGCTACATGTCGTTTTTACACGCGAGTTAGACTGCCAAAAGATATATATCTTATATATCTTACACGTTTCTTATATGTTTATACCAATATTTGTGTATATTTATATATGTGTTATATGTGTGTGGTTAAAATATATATATCTCACTCTCGAAAAAACGGCTTAACATAATCTTTAATATAAGTGAATTTTGCGCTTTCTCGGTTATGGAATAATGATTACATTTACGCGTATTCCCCTACTACACGTCATTTTACACACGCGAGTTAGACTGCTAAAATATATTTGTATAATATCTTACATGTGTCTTATATGTTTATAACAATATGTGTGTATATTTATATATGTGTTATATATTTGTGTTTAAAATATATATATCTCACTTTTGAACTAGCGGGCTAATATACTCCTTTATATAAGTGAATTTCGCGCCTTCTCAGTTATGAAATAATGATTACCTTTACGCGTATTCCCCGCTACACGTGATTTTTACACGCGAGTTAGACTGCCAAAATATATTTGTATAATATCTTACATGTGTCTTATATGTTTATAACAATATGTGTGTATATTTATATATGTGTTATATATTTGTGTTTAAAATATATATATCTCACTTTTGAACTAGCGGGCTAATATACTCCTTTATATAAGTGAATTTCGCGCCTTCTCAGTTATGAAATAATGATTACCTTTACGCGTATTCCCCGCTACACGTGATTTTTACACGCGAGTTAGACTGCCAAAATATATTTGTATAATATCTTACATGTGTCTTATATGTTTATAACAATATGTGTGTATATTTATATATGTGTTATATATTTGTGTTTAAAATATATATATCTCACTTTTGAACTACCGGGCTAATATACTCCTTTATATAAGTGAATTTCGCGCCTTCTCAGTTATGAAATAATGATTACCTTTACGCGTATTCCCCGCTACACGTGATTTTTACACGCGAGTTAGACTGCCAAAAGATATATATCTTATATATCTTACACGTTTCTTATATGTGTATACCAATATGTGTGTGCATAATTGCACGGAGAAAAATAGTTGAAGTAATTTTACTCAACTCTGTCGATTAAAGTTGGAACATAAGGACATTTGAACATCTATTAAATCCTAGTCGGGTAAAATGAATTTGATATATACCTAATTCACCCAAAGTGAATAACAATAAGCGTTACATAGGGAATAGTAAGGAGTTGAGTAAAACGTTATCAACGACAGGGCACCAACATGCGTCAGTGGGTTAACATGAAATGTATAAGTATATCACCGACGCTTGAGGTGCTTCAAACCGTAGTTGGGTAAAATGAGCATCGTGCGTATTATTTGAACTGGCAATGGTATGGTTCTCTTAAATAAAAAAAAATTCTTACCTCGAGCCTGCCAATAGTCATCCAGTACATACATAAACAACATACAAATTCATTCAAACCATCCAGACGTATCCAATCACATTTCAAATTACAAATACACTTAAACATATAACCTTACATATATAAACCTAATGAATACACACTTATATATAGTACGATACGCATTCGTCGAATCACGCACACGCTCGCTTACAATGCTAAGATATAAAACTTGAAACTTTCTTATATAGTGACAGCCTGAGTTATTCAGAGCTTGTGAGAGTAAGTGCCGTCAATAAAATTTTTGAGCCTTACTCAAGTAAAAATAAATCAACGTTTTTCATAAATGATTAATAAAATATTTTTAAAAATTAATATAATTAATTAATCAATTATTATAACTATGATGATTAATATACATAATATAATGATTAAATTACATTTAGCATACATTTTTATTATAACGACGTACACCCAGAGAAAAGTTTTGTTTAAATTTAAGAAATCGTTTTTTTAACTTTGTTTTTTAGATCCAAAGCGAAAATACTTTTAGAATAAATATAAATTTATTTGATCTCAATGAATCACGTTTTTACCCTTCTTTGAATCAAAGAAAGTATTTTGTACACATTATTTGTTTGATTTAAAAACATGATTTTTTGATTCAAATAAGATATTGACGAAAATTTAAGAAATAATTTCTTCATTTTTATTGTTTTAAACGAAAAAAATATTTTCTTTGGATCAAAGAAAATGTTTTTGTGAATCACAATAGGTGTGTACTGCGACTGCGCGGAGAAGTTCAGTTTGAATGTTTGGTTTTTGCGTCTTCACGTGTTTCCACTCGTGTGAATGCCGGGCAACCCGGATCGACGCCAAGTGAATTAACCATTTAAAAATTTTGAGTGCAATGGGTGACAAAGAAACTTGTGATCTTCTGGCATCGTGGGGATTTGCGGACACAATCCCAGAGTTTTATCGTAAGTATTAACTTAGCAATATGTGTAAATCGAAAGAATATTGAAAAAATTAAATTGCAGACTTAACCCCACTTTCACTTTGATAGGTCTTGAAATCGATCACACTGTTTTTTTACAACTAAATCCTGAAGAGGAAATAATATCATCAATATTTCCGTCACTAGAGAGACGTGAAGAGTTTTTAAGTAAATTTTTCCTATATAAAGGGCTGTTCCTAGACAGAATTCCAGTTATTGTACAGAATTATGATTCACAGACGGTAATGGTTTTCTCATTCTCTTTTTTTCTAAAAAAAAATAGATGTCTTATTAAAATTGAACTAATATTTTACCCTTTAGAAATAATTTGTAATTTAATTTTATGCCTAGAAAATTGTCTTCTTAATGTTTATTTCAAATTTAAAATAATTATATTGAAGGTGGGCAAAGAAAAAGAGGAATATGATGTGGCGGGCGTCCGGGAAGAACTGAATATAAATGCAAAAAGGCCTAGTACCTCAAAAGAGGTAACCAATAATTTTAAAAAAATGCGACTGAACAATACTGACTCTAATATAGTGCTTGCTGCTGATGAATCTGAAAGAGGAAGGGAGAGTGTTTTTTCGAACTTTCATGCATTTGTAAGATTTTGTTAAGTTTTACATCATGAGATTCCGGTTATGAATAAAAATAATTATTACTTTCTAAATTTCAAGAAATAAGTTTGAAATTCAAGTAGCAATATAAATTTTTATAGGATTTGGTTCGCCTCTTAAACCAAACATTCACTGGCCAAAAAATTATGATGGTCTACCATGAAAAGAATCTTCCAGGAAAAATTCTAAAAACCTTAGTTGATTTGATTATTAGATCTCTTATGGAAATTCCAGTATCCACTCAGGGTGGAATCCAGTTGTAAGTTACTATAGATTTTTGTCCCTGATTTATCCTTTTGACACGAGTTTTGATTGAATAAAATCGAGATTAAATAAATAAAAAGTATATAAACTTTAAGGTCATGTGATACTTAATTACTTACGATAGAAGCTGTATCAGTTTCTCCGAGTTTTTGTACACAATAATAAATATTTTTTGCTGAAACTTGGGAAATGGTAAAGTATAGGAAAACACACGTCTGTTGTCTCTTAAATTTTTCAAAAAAGAAGAGTGCACAGAAGTATTTTATCCTATACTTTACCATTTTCCAAAGTTCCAGCAAGAAATATTTATTATTGTCAACAAGAACCCGGAGAATCTGATATAGCTCTTATGATAAGTAATTACGTATCAGATGCCCTTAAATACACTTTAACATTTTCGTTTTATATTGTAAATATTTTTTTATGTGTTCTTATTCCACACTGGTATATTAATATTCTCAAATACATTTTTTAACTTACAATATTATATTAATACAAATATGAATATTAATTTATTCAGGCCAGAACTAAAAAATTACCATTTCGAAATTTTGACAAACAAATTTTGTGACATATTCACAAAAGAAAGTCCAGAGTCATATTTTATTCCACCAAAAACAGAAAGCAAAAATCAAACAATTGCACGTGGAAAATTTGTTGACAAGTACAGAAATTTCCGTACCGCTCTGAAGGACATAGGTTTGCTAGATTTCAAAAATTCGGATGATGCAAGTGAAATGGAACAAAATTCTGATGCATGTAAGAAAAATTGTTTGCTTATGTGTCTAAAATTAAAATTGTGTAAAAATTCAGAAAATACTTCCTGAATATTTGAAATACGTTTCTTAATTTATGTACAGTGACTGACAACGTTCCCAGTGAACACATCCTTTGGTTAATTAATAATAATGCTCCATGGAGAAGTGTTCTAATCCACTGGCAAAAGAGCGTTGAAGAGAGATTACCAGAATTCAGACGTGGTTTTGGTTCTGTTAAAGCTATATTTGATAAGTATTCAGTTCTAAAACAACCCTGCGGATATGAGTTGGTACGAATGAGTTCAATGAAAATAAAGTAATCTGCATTTAGTACTAAAAATACAATTTTGTTCTGCTTAAGTAAAAAAAGTAATGCTTTTTTGCAGATTGAAAGCGATTTCGCTTACGAAAAAGGAAGAGAAGGTGTGCTGTATACCCAGTGGCCGGAGTTATCGAACAAACTTTACGACTTAATGAAAACTGAAGTTAAAGACAATGCAGCTAAGGAGTTACTTGAAACTCTCTCTTCCTGACATATGTGAAGGTGAATTATTTGACTATTATTTGAATTAAGTATTTTTATCATTTATAAAGTAATAATTGCATTTTCTTCGAATACCAAATTTCTTTTACAGGGGAAAGGAACCTGAAGTTGTTGCTGCTCTTACCAGCTCTCTGCCCACCGGTGTGCAAATTCAAAAAGGGGAAGAATGTATGGAAACCAACCATTGACGAAGCACAAAGTTGTTTCATTTTGCATGTAAAGGTGCATAAATTATTTCTCAAAGTAATGTGTATTAAAGTTAGACCATTTTTAATCTTCAATTATTTATTATATTTGTATAGACTTGAATCATATGTAGGCTAGTCAACTTTATTTCCATAAAAATAACATTTTTCAATATTGTAAAATTTCAATTTCAGATCCCTGGTGATATTGATAAAAGATTGAGGGAAACTCGGGAAAAATATGCCAGGTATGGTGTTGAGCTTCAACCTCTAATCATCGTAGTAGGTCCGACACTGTCAGACATCACTGGATTTTACGTAAACATAGATGATACGAGGTATCGCTTCCAAAGTATTCTGGCTGCTCTGGACCTGTGTTTTAAGAGCTTTCATGTGCTGCACGCTGAATACCCGAAACCAAGTGAGCACATTTGGCTCTTTCTTCAGAAGAGTATTTATTCCTTAAATACTGAATGGGATAAAAAACTGCCTTGCGTCGCGACCCTTCTGGCTAGCATAAAAAACATGTAACGTACACATAAGAACTTGAATGCACAAATTTTACCGTCAAAATGTTCACTTGTTACGTTTGTGATTTAGTATTATTAACCTCAACTCTTCTACTGCTTCATTTAAAAAGTTCACATTTTACCGTTTCTCACAATAGATATGTGTGTAAACAAAGTAATTGCATTAGTGAATTCCAAAATGCAAAGGCTTTCAAAAAACATCTTGACAGAAAACATAGTATTCCAGAGAAAAAAGATATTCGCGAGTCAAATAATGATTCCACGAGTATTCAAAATCAATCTGTTTCATTATTACTGTCAGATGAAGTTGATGTCTTACCTTCCCCACACGAAACCGAATCTTTTAAAAATGTTGAGAGTACATTTCTACATTTGCAAAATGTAATAAAAAATTCAGCAGGATATTTTGTTGCTAAATTACACAATCAAACGGCAGTCCCTCGAAATGTTGTACAAAACTGCATCAATTTTACTCAAGATTTTTTTCACTGTGGCATGTTCGAGATTTTAAAAGAAAAAGTTTCTAGCGTCTTTGAAAAAGGAAATTTCTCCGAGAAGGATAAGATTGAATTAGAAACTATGTTCAGCATTGCTAGCGACCCTCTACTAGGTTTTGAAACGGAATATAAAAGGAGAGAATATTTTAAAAAGACCGGGTTTCTCATAGAACCTAAATCATATATAATTGGTGAAGGTAAAACCTACAAATTAATTAACGGAATTAAGACAGAGGAAAATGTTAAAGTCGAAGGGCAATTTATTTCAGTGAAAGGAGTTCTCAAAATTTTTCTCGGTTTACCAGGTTTTTTAAACATTATTTTAGATTATATGGAGTATTTATACAATAAGGTTGATCCGCAGTACATGTGTAATATCGTGCATGGAAAACTATGGACCGAAATAAGAAAGAAATTTGAAGGTAAAATAGTAATTCCTTTGGTGATATATTTTGACGAATATGAAACAAATAATATCGCAGGCTCTCATACTGGGGTAGATAAGATAGGAGCAACGTATTTTATGTTACCCACTTTACCGCCACAGTTTCAATCCACATTGAAACATATTTTTTTAACTTTATTGTTCCGCGATACTGACAGAAAGACATTTGGGAATAGGGCTATTTTCAAGGATCTTTTAGAAGAATTGAAAGATTTAGAAATTAACGGACTGTTAATTAATAACGTTAGAGTATATTTTTCTTGCATTCTCATTACTGGCGACAATTTAGGAATTCACCAGATTTGTGGATTAGTTGAGAGCTTTTCAGCTAATTATATTTGCCGTGTGTGTAAAATACATAAAGAGCAACTTCGAAGTCAAACTGTGGAGGATCCGGATCTGTTGCGAAAAAGCAGTGATTATGAAAAAGATCTTAAATTAGACGACGCTTCTAAAACAGGTATAAATGAATACTGTGTTTGGAACGATTTGCCCTCTTATCACTTGATGGAAAATGGTTTTTTCGACACTATGCATGATTTCTGGGAAGGTGTTTGTGTCTACGATTTAAGCGCGTTAATATTACATTATATTCAAATAAACCTTTTTACTTTACAAGATCTTAATGATAGAATCTTGGCATTTAATTATGGCCCCGTAGATAAAGGAAATGCTGTACCATGTTTAAACCAAGAAAAATTAAAACAGAACAAGTTAGGCTTCTCAGCTTCGGAAACTTTAACTTTTGTTAAATACTTCGGAATTATAATTGGTGATTGCATTCCAGAGAATGATGAGTACTGGGATTTATATTTACATGTTAAAAGTATTGGTGAAATTATAAACTTGAGGTACTTCAATAAGGACTGTATCGGTTTTCTAAAAACTTTAATCACTGAACATCATGAACTTTATGTAGAACTCTTTGGAGAGAAATTGAAGCCGAAATTCCATTTTCTTTTGCACTATCCAAGGATAATAGAACTTATTGGTCCACTTCGAAATGTCTGGTGTATGAGAGCGGAGGCTAAACATAAACCGTAAAAAGTAACTGCACATGTATCGAATTCACGGATAAACTTGCCGTACACGCTTGCTTTGAAAAATCAACTGCAGCAGTGCTACAGTTTTATGTGCAAAGATTCTCTTATTGATAAAACAGAATATGGACGTACTGAAAAAATTGCTGATCAAACATTACGAGATATGAACAATATATTGTCCGCTGATTTCTACATAAATTTCGAGTTACATTCGGTGTCATGGATTACTATTCACAACATCAAATATCAACCATCCATGGTAATTACTATTGGATATAAAGATCATTTACCACATTTTGCTGAAATCGTTGATATTCTACTTAACACCGAAAAAAGGTGTATTTTTATAGTGAAAAACATAATTACTAACGGTTGGTCATCTCATATTTGTGCATTCAATGTTCGATTAACTAATAGATTGCTTTCAGTCAGTTACGATAAACTCTTCAACAAGTTTCCAACAAGTGTTCAAATTTCAGGAGAAGGCAAATACTTCATAGTATATAATGATTCATAGTGTAGACCAAAGTATTCATCGTACACAATAAGATTTGAGAAAAAGGTTAAAAAAGTAACTGTTGTTACTAGAATGTAAAAAAAAAGATTTTAAACATTGTGAATTTCAAATTTGTGGTTATAGGAAAATTTCGTTTTATTATTTTTCTACGTATTATTCGCATTGTAATTTTATTTCTGTGAAAGATTTTAGTTGTTCGACTTAATTCTCATTAATTTCATAAGTACTATCATACGAGTCTTAAGCTCGAGATGGTAACAAGTGTGAAGGCAATTGTCAAGGCTTGTGACGTTTCGTTTTTAATAAAAATTCAGAAAGAAAAAGAAAACTAATTTATTACTTATAATATTTTTAGGATAAGACGTGAGAATATTTGTACGAAATGTCGACTTATTATTATTAATGAATACTCTATATTTACCAAATGCAAACAATAATATTATTTTAATTAATGTTCAATAGTGATTTAATTCTTCAAACCAACATGTGTATTACTTTAAAGCTTATATTTATACAAATAGTTCCTTTTGAAGAAAATAAATTAGCATGTTTAGCATTATATTAACATCTTTACATGGTACTAAAATGGCTAATTTACTTCCTTAAAAAGGAAGAATTTGTAAAAACAGTTTTTAAATAATCAAGATATTTCGTTCAGGGAAATAACGAACTATTGAACATTTATTCCAATAACATTTCAAGTAAATTAAAGAAAAATATATTTATTTTTAATTAAAATTTTATTTGATTAAAATATATTTTTTGCTTGGAATAAAAACGTTTTTGTTTAATTTCAATAAATTTTTCGATTAAGACAAATAAAGATTTTGTATATTGAAGTAAATTCTTCTGTTAAGTCAAAAAATTTCTTTATTATAAACAAGCAAGCTTTTCTTTAATTATAAAAAATATTTCTTTCATTTGAAAATACAATTTTGTTGGAATAAGAAAAGATTTCTTTAATTCAAATAAAAAGAAATAACCAAGAAATTTCTTTAAATTAAAGAAACTTTTCTTTGACCCCCTGACAATGCACAAATTTCTTTGATCCAAAGAAATTTTGTTTGATTCAAAGAAACTTTTTTCTGAGTGTAGTGAAACTAAATTTTCAAATGTAGATTAAAAATTTGCATTATTATTAAGAAGTATCTGGTATAAAAACATTTAAAAGAAGATTCTTTTATTTTCTGTGTTTTATATTTTCAAAATATGGATTTTACATTTGCGAATTCCAAATTATTATTCTCCCTGAGTAATTTATGTGATATTTCATATTTTATGTAATACACTTATCCAGTTTTTTTTTGTTTAAATTTTCATAATATCAATTTAATTTTAAGAATTTAAGTTTTTGAAATTAAAAACTTTTTATGTGTGCCCAAGGCGCAGATTACTTTCATTCGTTCCTGCGTGAATAGATGTAGCTGTTGGAATAAATCTTGCGATTCACGGTTTACTCAACTCTCGATTGAAGCGTAGAGTGGAATGAACGGAAAGCTCTACTTTTTTTGTGGTTTAATAAAAGATTGGTTTTTTATAGTTATACTACGAGTAATAATATATATATTTAAAAAATTTTAATGCACGCTTTCGTACTTGACCCTACGCTTCTGAATTTTACTCAACTTTGATTCATTTTTGAACATTTAATATATCACAAATAAATACAATGATACTAAATAACTTCTAACTTGTCCTTATGTCCCAAATTTGATCGGAAGTTGAGTAAAATTACTTCAACTACTTTTCTCCGTGTGAATTTCGTGCTTAGCTCGGTTATGAAATAGTGAATACATTTACGTGTATTCCCCGCTGCACGTCATTTCTACACACGCGAGTTAGACTGCAAAAAGATATATATCTTATATATCTTACATGTGTCTCATATGTGTATACCAATATATGTGTCTATTTATATATGTTTATATGTGTGTGTTTTAAATATATATATACCTCACTTCCGTACAAACGGCTTAACATAATCTTTAGTATAATTGAGTTTTTTCGCTTTTCACAAAATTTTACATTTCCCTTCATTTTTGATGGCTCCTTCAGCTGGTACGGTGAACATGTGGTCTCAACACTTTATTATTTTTTTCTATCTCTTTTTCGCACACTCGAGCACATTGGGGTCCTAGGTATTCAGGACATAGAACTTGCACTTGTGATTTTATGGATTTTGAAATTTGACCCTCCACAACAAGTGGTACTGCATATATTACTTGTTTCAACGTTAGTTTTAACGTTATTACTTTCCCTTGAAGTCAGTTTTCTTTTTGACACCGAACGGAGTGTTGCAGCTCTATCTTTCTGCTTCCTCTGTGCGCCGGCAAATCGAGAACAGATTTCAAGAGAATTTCTTAATTTAGTTTCAATTTTCCTTTTTTATTAACATAGATCCGCCGTTCCGCGTTCGTGTTTTGTTTTGTGTCGGCTCCTCAAGTGTGTTGTGTCCAAAATTGTGTATTTAAAAGTTGTGTTTGATTTCTTATATAAAAAATATTATTTTAAAAATCTTCCCCATTACACTGTCTTGTGCTCACTTTTGAGGAGAAGCGGACTTTACGATCAACACTTTCTACGAATCTGCCGAACTGGAGTTCATGTTTTAATTCTGAGGACTGGGTTTTGAGCTGTCTCGTCCCTGGACGTTTTGGATCTTACCCCACCCTTACATAAGTCAACTGCATGTTTTTATTAAACAATAGTTTTAAGAAAACAAAAAACTAAAAAACACAAAAAAGAAAAAATCTATTTTAATATGTACATCAAAATTTTTGCATGCTTACAGCTTAGTTATTAAGTCCTTGAAAAACATTTTTTTTGGCACTGAAGAGGGCCCCCATTTGTGGCCGAAACTTTTGCCTACCCCCCGCCCCCCCCCACCCATTTTTAATTCATTTTATGAATTGTTGTTTAGCTTCCCTATGATTTAAATGATTCTGTTTTTAGCTTCCTTTTTATAGTATGTCCATAAATTAAAGATTTTAACGTAAAGAAACTGACCCAATGCCAATGCAAAAATAATTAAACGAATTCAATTTTGGGTCAAGACAAAAAACAAAGACATGAGTACAACATGTCTCATAATGTAATTAAAAGAGTTTCACTATGACAATAATTTCGCGGCTTTTCAAGGAAATCGGAGACAAAAAGTTTTTAGGCGGGTACACTTGACGAATTCTGCCCCGTATATACCTCAGCAAAATGGCGTGGCGGAAAGGATGAACAGGACGATTATAGAAATGGCTAGGTGCATGATCTTAAATTCAAAATGGAGTAAAATGTTCTGGTCAGAAGCCGTAATAACGGTGGACTATTTGATCAACGGAAGTCCTACTAGTCTGCTGAAAGATAAAGTACCAGCTGAAATATGGTATGAACAGAGACCTAACTTAGAAAAGCTCAAGGTATTCGGATGTGCACCCTATTTGCATCTCTCGAAAAATATAAATCGTGGGAAATTCGATTCACAATAGGGATGGGCGATTCTGCGAAAAAGAATCGATACTTTTGAATAATCGATACCAAGGAATCGATTATTTTTTCAAAGAATCGAAGAATCTAGAAATCGATACTTAAAGGTACAAAGAAATTGAATTTAGCGCATTTTGATCATTAAAAGAGTTAAAACTGTAATTTAGAATTAGAAACCACGTATAATATATAAAATATCGTTCTAAACATACAGAAACAATTCAAAAAACCGAAGTTGCCAATCCCATATTAAGCTTGCTTTCAAATTAACGAATCTAAAATAGGAAGGACATTTATTCAAAACAAGGATATATTTTATATATATATTTATTTATTCAAATAAATTCATGTATATTTTATACAAATCCTTTAAGTGGCCGTACACTCTGTACATATATCAACGCAAATGTATTTAGGATACTTGATTTCCACTTTTTTGTTGATTCATGGAATCTGGAAAATAAATAAAATATTAGAAATATTCTTAATAATATGTGTATAAAATTGTTCAAAAACCTTAATGCGATATGTTTTCTCTTATTATTGGTGATTATAAACTTACCTAGAAAATACTTGTATTATGCCAAATACAATACCTCAAACGTGAACGAATAGTATACTACACTACAAGGGCAGAAAGTTGAGATTCCTACACTGCGCACCATGATGCCCGAGGCGAAGCTACCCGGTCAAAAGTACGAAAACATCTATAAAGTAACCCTGATATCTGTCAGCGGACATTTTGGGTAACGTGTCAGTTTGTACTGTTGATTGTGCTTCATTTTCAAAGTTTTTATTAATTTCTTTTTCATCTGTCGATTCATCAGATGATATGTCATTCATTTTTTTATTTTTGTTACACTTCAGTCACTACTATTAATTTTTAAATAATATCCACTAATTGACACTAATAAACATTAGCAGAAAGCGGACAAATTTTAACGCTTGAGGTTATTGACATTTTTACTCCCGCTATTATGGAGGGCGCGCATATAGCTTGAGCAATGCATGAAAGTTAGACTTTCTACCGCAAAATTGGTGCCGAAACCACGTACTTTCGACCAAGGTAGTAAGAAATTTTTTTTTTTTGAAATATAGACACCGACATCGGTAATGACAAACACAAAGCACACATTAAACAAATATACTATCCAAATCCACTAGCACATTGAATTATCAGGTTGAAAATTTGTTAAAAGTTTAAAGTAATTATTATTTATTATCACATAAACTCTTCACTTACCCTTATTCACTCGAAATTTCGAAAGAGAATGTAACAAAATGCTGCACAATGTTAAGAAGTGAGTCGATTCTGGTTGGCCGATTCTTTGTTAAAACAGAATCGATGCTCCAATGATCGTTTCCGAAAATAATTGATTCCAGAATCGATTCTGAAGGCAAGAGAATCGAATGATTCAAAAGAATCGAGTAGAATCGCCCATCAATCACAATCAA
This sequence comes from Diplolepis rosae, assembly GCA_030998225.1. Taxonomy (NCBI): domain Eukaryota; kingdom Metazoa; phylum Arthropoda; class Insecta; order Hymenoptera; family Diplolepididae; genus Diplolepis; species Diplolepis rosae. The sequence continues at coordinate 837,115 of JAPYXD010000137.1, read as the reverse complement.
AAAGGTGTTTTATGCTTAGGTATTGTACCAATAGACATCGTCTTTGGTGTCCTGCAGAGAGGACGATTTTCTTAGGAAAAGGTATCATCTTTGATGAATTGAAATTCTCATTCGATGACGAGTACATAGATTCCACACCAGATCCTGAAGAAGATAAGGACAATGAATCAACAGAAATCCAAACTTCAGGCGGAGTTGTTAACAACTTGTGAGGTCCAAGATGACACGGAAATGTCAGATTCTGATGGAACAAGCAATGTGAAGGAAATGGAAAAGAGTCCTCTTAAACTTCAACGCAGTACTCGGACAATTAACAAACCTAAATACTTGGAAGATTTCACAATGTTGGCTTTGAATGCCAACATGCATACATCGAGGATATACTCAAAAGCTTTGATGACATCAGAAGAAAAGACGACAAGGAATATTGATACCGAGCTGTGGATAAGGAAATCAAGGGTCTTGAGAAGAATTTTACCTGAGTTCTAGCAGAACTAACAGAAGGAAGAAGGGCCATTGATACCACGTGCTTCAAATGAGAAATTTGACACTTATGTTAGAAGTCTAGATCTAAAGCGATCGGAAATTGACAAGTGTCTTTACATCTATGAAAAACGAAGTGCTAAAATTTATCTCATTGTGTATGTTGAGGGAATGATTCTTGCAGGAAACAGCGAATATGAATTGGAGAAAATTAAGATAGTTTAAACATGTTTCTTAATGCAATCTCAGACATAGATGAATCTTATGCCCGGCATTTTTATAAAATAATGCAAGTATTGGGAATGTATTAAGCTTTACAAAAGATTTCATTCACGTGAGTCGGACTTTTAATATACATATATAGATACAATATTAATTTACATTTTCGAACCTAAAAATGCAGTCTTCTGCTGCCTGAATCATAAATGTATATTATGTAGCTAAAAAAAGAAAAGTTACATTCTGCTGCCTAAATCCTTAATAAATATTATGTAGCTAAAGCAAGCCGCTAATCGCTCAAATCATTTATTTAAACATGTTTCTTAATCCAATCTCAGAGATATATGAATTTACTGCCCGGCATTGTTATAAAATAATGTAAGCATTGAAAATGTATTAAGCTTTACAAAATATTTCATTCACGTGAGTTGGACATTTAATATGCATATACAAATTTAATTTACATTTTCGAACCTAGCAATCTTATGCTACGCTACCTAAATCCTTTATGAATGTTATGTACCTAAAAAAAGTCGCTAAGCGCTCAACTCATTCATTTGAACATGTTTCTTAATTTAATTTCAGAGATATTTAAGTTTCGTGCCCGGCATTGTTATAGATCATTGCTAGCATTGTAAGTGTATTTAGCTTCACAAATCATTTCATCCACCTGAGTTAGACATTTAATATACAATACAAATTTAATTTTCATTTTCGACCCCAGACAAGTTACATTCCGCTGCCTAAATCCTTAATGAATATTATGTCGCTAAAGCAAGCCCTGATCGCTCAACTCATTCATTTAAACACATTTCCTAATCCAATCTCGAAGATATTTGAATTTCGTGTCCGACATTGCTGTAGAACATTGCAAGCACTGTAAATGTATATAGCTTTACAAATCACTTCATTCACGTGAGCTTGACATTTAATATACATATACAAATGTAATTTACATTTTTGAACCTAGCAATGTTATGCGATGCTGCCTAAATCCTCAAAAAATGTTATGTACTTATAAAACGTCGCTAAGCGCTCAACTAGCACCCTTAAATAGGTTTCATAATGCAAGCTCCAAGATATTTGAATTTTGCGATCTCCATTGTTATAAATAAATGCAAGAGTTGTTAATGTTTTAAAACTTACAAAATATTCCATTCACGTGCGTTGGACATTTAATATACAATACAACTTTAATTGAAATTTTCAAACCTTGCAATGTTATATTCTGCAGCCTAAATCCGCAATTAATATTGTGTAGCTAAAACAAGCCGCTAAGCGCTCAACTAACACGCTTAAACAGGTTTCTTAATGCAATCTCAGAGATATTTGAATTTCGTGACCGACATTGCTATAGAACATTGCAAGCATTGTAACTGTATTAAGCTTCACCAATCATTTTCAGCATGTGAGTTGTACATTTAATATACAATACAACTTTAATTGAAATTTTCAAACCTTGCAATGTTATATTCTGCAGCCTAAATCCGCAATTAATATTGTGTAGCTAAAACAAGCCGCTAAGCGCTCAACTAACACGCTTAAACAGGTTTCTTAATGCAATCTCAGAGATATTTGAATTTCGTGTCCGACGTTGCTATAGAACATTGCAAGCATTGTAACTGTATTAAGCTTCACCAATCATTTCCATCATGTGAGTTGTACATTTAATATAGAAATATATATACAACTTTAATTGAAGTTTTCAAACCTTGCAATGTTATATTCTGCAGCCTAAATCCGCAATTAATATTGTGTAGCTAAAACAAGCCGCTAAGCGCTCAACTAACACGCTTAAACAGGTTTCTTAATGCAACCTCAGAGATATTTGAATTTCGTGTCCAACATTGCTATAGAACATTGCAAGCATTGTAACTGTATTAAGCTTCACCAATCATTTCCATCATGTGAGTTGTACATTTAATATAGAAATATATATACAAATTTAATTTACATTTTCGAACCTAGCAATGTTATATTTTGCTGCCTAAATCCTTAAAGAATATTATGTAGCTAAAACAAGCCGCTAAGCGCTCAACTTACACGCTTAGATAGGTTTCTTAATGCAATCTCAGAGATATATGAAATACGTGTCTGGCGTTGCTATAAAACATTTCAAGCATTTTAAAGTGACATGTTTGATAACATGTCTACTATTATATTGACCCAAATTCATAGAATTTTTGTTCATTTCTCTTTTATTTCGAACCCTCTAATCCTCTTACATCTACATAACTAAAGGTATTCCTAACGCCTCAAACTTCTTGGCTATTCTTGCTTACCATATTCCGAAAAAAATCTTGCCACTACTGAGTTGGACAGACTTGGATCGAGTCCACAAAGACAATCGGTAACTGTCGAAAGCACTCGGACGACATTCTGAAACGAATTATACGAAAAACCGAGAATGAATGCTTCGATTTTTGCTCGTGTCATTAGGTTTCTGGCGAGTTCACATTCATAATATGAATTTCTCAAATATGCTTTCCAGGTTGTAATATTCATTGTTCGACTTATTAGTATTATTTTTGGAAACCTCAGTAATCGTAATATCACTTTTTCGTACTCTTAATTTTTCAAATGAAGATTCATAATATTTGGTATTTAAAATACTAATTTTTCTTCTACACATTTTAAAGCCTATTATAACTATATAGAATTTGGATGCCATAATGTGAATAAGTGTAATAAAACCTCGGCTTTCCCCATTTTAAAATAATATTATACTAAACTTTCATTCAATTATATCATTTACTCTAACGAAAAGTCTCTTGGTGTATTGTATAAAACAATGGAAGCATTATAAATATATTAAGTTTCACAAAACATTTCATTCACGTGAGTTGGACATTTAATATACAAATATATACAAATTTAAATTACATTTTCGAACCTAGCAATGTTATATTGTGCTGCCTAAATCCTTAATGAATATTATGTAGCTAACGCAAGCCGCTAATCGCTCAACTCATTCATTTAAACATGTTTCTTAATTTAATCTTAGAGATATATGAATTTCGTGCCCGGCATTGTTATAAAATAATGTAAGCATTGAAGATGTATTAAGCTATACAAAACATTTCATTCAAGTGAGTTGGACATTTAATATACAAATATATACAAATTTAATTTACATTTTCGAACCTAGCAATGTTATATTTTGCAGCCTATATCCTTAATCAATGATATGTAGGTAAAACAAGCCGCTAAGCGCTCAACTGAGTTTAAAAACTTTTGCCGCGCGCCGTATACATGAATGTTACGCAAGCAATAGGAGCATTATTAAGTCTGTTCAAACGTGATTCTAACTTCAAAATTCAATTTCTTCTTTCGACTTAACAAAAATTAGAATTAGAATGTTTTTGGCTTCATGGTGGTGTTCCTTTTCTAAATTAAAATGCTAGTGCGCCCTAGCGAACTAGCTGAACGATAGCTTTACGCTGTAGCGCAAACTTTTCGTAACATTATCGTAAAGTTATCGTCAAGTAGCATTATAACTCATGAATGAGGCAAAATGAATATTCAAAATGTTTTTATCCTTATTCTACGTTAAAAATAACGTTAAAAGGTAATGGACATATGCAATAATTTTATTCATTAACGCTAAAAATTAAAAAGATTAAATATCTGTCCTTGAAGGCAGTGCAGTGGTTCTCCTTTTGTGGAACGTCTCCAAGGTTAAAGTTGACCATTGGTTGGAGTGAGACACAACTATTCTTTCATCTCACTCTAACAAATAGTCAATCCTGACGTTGAAGACATGGAAAGTGATGAACCACTGCACGGCCTTTAATGACAGGTATTATATTTTTTTTTAATTTTTAGCGTTAATAAATAAAATTATTGCATATTTCAAAAACATAATTTTATATAAAAAGCATTCAATTTAGAAGTTTTTTTTACCTGCAATCCCACTTTTATTTAGAAAAGAGACACCGCCAAAAAGCCAAAAACTTTCCTATTGTAATATTTGTTGAGTAAAAAAAAAACAAATTGAATTTTGAGGTTAGAGTCCCTCTCCAAGTTTAATATCATCTAAATAATGGTGGGTTAAACTTTTTTGTAAATAAAAACTTTTTTATCGACAAAACTATACAAATAAAATAAAACCAGCTTTTTATTATAACCTCTAATTACATTGTAGCACTTGCGCACGCGCGATATTTTATATAACGATAATCGATATTTTTTTACAATATCGATGTTCCTTTTTTACATCAATGTTATCTTTTCGATACATCGATGTTTGAAAACATCGATGTTTTCATTCGATGTCCCATCACTAGTCCTTGTAGACAATTTCAAACTCGTATATCGCAAATAATGCCAATGAATTCAAATATTAAAGAATTTGAAAATCTTTCTGTGGAAAAAAAGACGCTTTCGAGTGCGCTGGGATTCGAGCCCATGGAGAAAGAAATGTCGGATGCCTGTGTAACTCAGTAGTTAGAGCAGTTTGAAATTGTCTACGAGGACACCTGTCGGCAACGTATCCTATCTGATACGCGACTAGTGATTCTCCGATAATGTAGGCAGTGGCAGAAATTTCAAACTCAACTAATTAATAAAATTACTATAATCGAAATTTAAATATATGAAAACTTTCTATGTCTGAAAATTTTCCAAATCTAAAAAATATAACGAAATTAGATTTTTCTAAGTCTAAAAGTCGCTAAATCTGAAATTCTTATATCTAAAATTTTATTGGATCTATAACTTAATTCGTGCGGTTTGCTAAGAGATGGCGTAACTTGATTATTATTCCATCGTTCCAATATTCCGAACATACGTTGGAAAACTACTGTCATTGTGTGTCTTTTTCAGTATATGTCTTTCATTTGAAGCGTAAACAACAATAATTTTTTTTCACTCAAATATGTCGAACTTTGTGCCTGAAAAAGTGTTTTTGCGGGGAGTTCTTCTTCATTACTTTAATATGAAGAAAACTGCTGCCGAAAGTCATCGTATTTTGGTGAAAGTTTATGGTGAACATGCTCTAGCTGAGCGAACGTGCCAAAAGTGGTTTGCACGATTTCAAAGTGGTGATTTTGGCTTGGAAGACGAAGAACGTCCTGGGCAGCCAAAAAAGTTTAAAGATGAAGAACTGGAAGCATTACTCAATGAGGATTGTTGCCAAACACAAGAAGAGCTCGCAGAATCTTTGGGAGTCACTCAAGCAGCCATTTCAAAAGGTTCAAAAGCAGCCGGATACATTCAAAAGCAAGGAAATCTTAGAGCTGAAAGAGATGACGAGGACGGCTCGGATTCGGGCAGCACTCACCATGTACGCGATTCGGGTATTCAGACGGGATCTTTGGGTGAAGCGAGCGCGTTGACGCACGACATAGGGTCAGCGGATCGTGGCAGCTTCGCGCAGCAGACCGACGGTATTGCCAGTCGCGACGCATCGCAACCCACGAGTAGGGTGAATGCAGCCAGTCAGACTGAGTATGGGTTCTCGGATCTGTCTCTCGAAGAAAGGATGGACGGTGAGGACGAGTATAACCGAAGGCGCCATGTTAGGGCTCGCTCTTCCGGGTATGAGCGATCGGGTCCTACTCGCTTCGGAGATAACCCAATTTACGTTGACACAAGACGTCGAGATATACCCCCTTCTGGAAGAGATCCCCCCGCCCGCTCAGGACCTGCATACGGCCGTGAGTCCGGAGTACGATTGGCGATGCCTGAGGATCAGGATTTGGACAGCCCGTTTGAGGAAGAACTTTACCCCAGCGGGCCCTTCGATTCAACCCGAGCATCCCGCCGAAGTGATGCACAGGCCCGGCCAAGAGTATCGGACCGTGGGGATGACCGCTACAACTTCGACTATGATATGCATGGACATCGATTCGACAGTGAAGGCCCCGCTGAAAGGAAAACGAGGAAGAAACTATTCGCTGTAATAAATTATCATATGGACCGAGCGGCTGGTCGCATGAGGTAAGCCAATGTATACCTCACGTCGACGAATCGGTTTGCACACGGTAATTAGTGATAAAGAAGAACAGCGCTCCGTCTATATGGTAATTGTACCCGCGGTAGTGAGTCAGTAACTCACACCGCGTGCCGATAAGGTAGTAACGCTGTGCTAATAACCTAATGGGAGAATCAGAAGTTATCAGCACAGCCTCATTAAATATAATGTCTAAATATTATACGTAGTTTACTATTACAATTAATTATTGTCATAGTAGTATAACATTACAACTATTATTAACATACCGTTTAGCAATATTTATATAATCATAATAATATATCGTTAGTAGTGCTATGGTGTACTGATTGCCGATAATCAATCGGGATCAATAGACGGAAATCGATTATTGATCATGGATCATAAATTGATTGATTGATCATTGGCAATTGATTATTAATCATAAGTTATAAAACATAGACAAATAAATGCACAAATGAATAATTACAACTGCATTTATTTGGAAACTAGAAATAAAATTGGGCAATAGAAGAGATGAACTCATGAACCCTTGCAGAGATCGTGCCTGGCTAACCTATCTTGTTAAGAAGTGCATGTTTGATTCATTTCTCGTGTACGTAGCAAGATACGTAAGCGGATAATTGATCACATCACTTGCTGGTGGACTTGCATCCCTTACACCATACCTCCTGCAAGATTTATCGTTGTTTTGCTACTTCACGGAGACTCAAACAAAACCCAACTATCCTGCAAGGATTTGTTATAGGAGTAAAGTTATAGGAGTAAAAAACGACAATCTAATCACCTCAAATAAACCTTGCATGTATTCTTTGTAGCAAGATCGTGCAAGTGAAGGGTCTAAAAAATATAGAAAAATTAAAAACATCATTTATTGACTTGAATTCATTCAGAGCTTTTTTTACTGCAAGTTTACGCAGGAATTGTGTTTAAACATTACCTGAATAAACTTACGGTATTAAAGCATTGAATATTTAAATTTAAAATATTAAAATTATCCGAATTTCTGAAAGTACTAAAATTACACAAGGTTTTGAGCTTGAGCCTGGCTTGTTTAATTTTGTACTACTGAAATTTCCAAATTGTTAACTAAGTCTAACTATTCTAACTAACTAGTCTAACTAACTATTCAAGTTTAAAACAAAACAAGAACAGCACACGAGAATATAAGTCCCTTTTAGATTCGTTGAACGGTCACCATCGATTACGATCGACTGGGTAAGGCAAAGTTCGAAGTGTTAGCATTGTAATTGTTTATGTAACGTCCATTTTAACTTAGTCTGTGCCATTAAACAAGTTTTTTTTGTTTATTGACAATAAACATTTTCTGTGATTTTAAAGATTAATTAAGGGTTTGTGCTTGAGTCTGGCTTAATTAATCTTGTATCATCGAAAACGTAAGTTGTTAATACACATAACCAACTTATAGAATCAACTTTTGCAAAAATTCGCTCAGGAATTCGCAGTCGCGTCTGGCCTGATCCGCCTTATATCACTGAAAACATACAATTCAAGGTTAAACGCAGCGGCGACTGCACGCATCACAGCAAGAATTTACAGTGCAGTAATAGCTAGTATAAATAATTAACAACAGTAATTCAAAAATTAAAATTACCACATTCAATCAGCAATAAACAAATACGGACAAATAAATAAATAAATCTAGCGATAAATACATTTTTCTAAATTAACAACTTAAAACAAATTCGAAGTAAAAACAAGTATATAGTGACAACTGAATTATAATAATTTTAAAAGTCAACACTTTAAACAGATTTTCATACGAAAACGACAAAGAATCAATTTTAAAAATACAACAGTTTACCCAAACTTTGAACCTTTTTAAAGCCTCAAAAAGTCAAAAGTCGCGACCATACGCTCAGGGTCGCAAAGGAAGAAGAAATTAAAGGCTCCTGAATAGACTTTTCAAAATTTTAAATTTTCAGTTTTGCACACAAAAAGACAAAATGTAAGGTCATCTATACATAGGTATACAGTATAAGGTCACTATATTTTGTTCATATAGTATAGATTAAAAAGTAAAGTCGGCAACTTTTCGTATTATCCATAATTATAAACAAAATTTCGTTCAAAATGTAGATTAACTACAGAAATAGTTTGAATAAATTGTAAATATATCAATTCTCATCATTGTCAAATTTATAACCCAGAAACATAGTATAAGACAAAAAGTTTTTTAAATCAGAAGATTCAACGAAAAATCACTTTAGAAAGTTGGAAAAAAAATTTGGTTGAACTAAAAAACAAAAATTAATGAAAAAATAAATCATGATAATGGAGGACCTTGGTGCATTCTTACATTGTCAACTAATCGTCCTTAAATTCAATATCAGTGTTTTATTATCATTGTGAACAACTCAGGGCCCATAGACCTGACAAGTGACAACGTACCCACAAACAAAAATAAATTATCAGGCCTTACCAACCTGATATAATCAGCTAACCGCCTCCCTTACATCCAAAAATCCAAACTACCCTCGCCTTTTACTCGGGACGTAACAATAATCACAGAATTTATTTCCTTCAATTGAATCTTTGAGTTTCGTTTCCCCACCTGACCTAATGTAGTACTCTTTTCCTGAAAATGGTTGGTATAGTGAGACTTGATTTATTCAGTAGGTTTTAATTTTTGCTTAGTCCGCTTTATTCGTTGCTTTATGAGAAGTTGTCGTAATACCAAAGGAATAGTATAGACAGGAAAGTTTTGTGTGGGCTACCATGGTCCGGTCAAGAAGCTTTAAAAAGCCAGCGCCAACCAGGGAGATGCAGAATTCTACCTACAGTAAGTTCAAAAATTTAGTCTACACAGTGTGTCCCAAAAATAACCGAAATTTTTGGATATAGAATAAGATACACATTATATTATCTTTGAAAGTTATTATTTATTCAAAATAGGTTCCATTAGACTCAATACAACGTTTGGAACGATCAACCAATTTATCCATAGACTTTTTAAACTCGGTTTTTGGGATGTTCTTTAGCACCTGTGTCACAGCTGATTGAATGGTTGGAACGTCATCGTAAAAAGCTCCTTTCATTGCAGTTTTTAGTTTTGGGCACAGAAAATAGTCACACGGTGATAGATCAGGCGAATACGGAGGGTAGTCCATGAGACAAATCTGTTTTTTCATCAAAAATTCGTTGACTTTTTTGGTCTTGTGAGGTGGTGCATTTAACTGATGTGGAACAAAACGTGCAAAGATCTTTCTTTTACCCAAATCTTCAGTTAATATTGTGTTGATTGTACAGTAAGACAAATTTAATTCTTTTGCCAGCATTCTCACAGTGAAATTTACATCGATAGCGATTATTTCACGTACTTTTTCCACTAACTCAGCACGATTTGATGCTTCTGGTCGCCCAGGTCTTGGATCATCATTTAAATCGTCACAACCACTTTTAAATCGTGTAAACCACATATAAACTTGCGTACGACTCACAAAATCATCACCATAAACTTTTTTCATCAATTCGTATGTCTTAGCGAATTTTTTTTCAAGTTTAACACAATAGTATATTACGTGCCTAGGCGCACAATGAGGGTGATTGCGTGAAGAGCGACAATGCTCGCAGCACTGATCGCGCCTCGACTACGCCTTGGTAGAGTTCTTAAATTCTCGAGAATTTAAGTTGGTGGAATATAACCGAGAATATTACAGAATTTAAAGAATATAAGAGAATATAAACAGAATTGGGAGAATTTATGTTTTAAATATCAATTTATGTGCACTTATCAATTTTTAAAATATGTTTGTTATTAAATAAGATGCATTTGATTGTGTACATGTGTTTGAAATGAAAAAGAACCTTGAAATTGTTTTACTCTCAAGATATTAAAACTTTTCACCGCTGAAATTTTAGGTTATGTTCACTTTGAATTTAATACTAAAAATATTAAATTAACATTATCTCCATAATTATAAAAATTTAAATGAATTATATTAATTTCTTCAGTAAATTAAACGTCTTATTTGCATGAAATTCTTTTAAAAAATGTTATTAAAACAAAATAGAACATTATTATATTTTAATTATGTAAAACACATTACTTTAATGAGCTTGAGAATCTTATTAATCATTTTCAGCCTTTTGTTTTCATTTTCCTCAATACTGTTCAACTTTTTAAGACCTAGCATATAAAATATAGAGTAATATAGCTTAAGCTACATTTAAAAAAAAATTTAACATTTGACCTTCATAAACGCTTAAATCGTAGTATAAAGACTTTTGAGAATGCAACTTTAGTAAAAAAATATTGATATCACTTATACCTATTCTCTACCTATTCTATATTCTACCTATTCCTAAGTATGTACCCATCGTTGTCGAAAAATATAAGGCAACCATATTATCATTAAGGTAGTTGTAGTGCCAAGAAACAGGTCTCTGAAGAAAAAAGTTATTTTATAATTTTGAGACTTGAAATGATATTATTAGTCGTTTCATATAAAACAAAAAAAATTTTTCTTATGGAGAAAATTTAAAAATCACGAAAAATAATACTTTTAACATTATTTGTTGTAATAGAATCTTTCCTTACCAAACCTTCTTATTAATTTTTTGAAAATAATTGAATTTTCATGAATTATGGCCTATTTTACCAGGGAAAATATTCTCTACAACCCTACTGTTTCCCAGTTTGAAAATAAGTGGAAAATCTTCAAATATAGCTATTTTGAAAAAAAATTCTTTTTAAAAAATTGATATAACGCTTTTAATAACAGAAAACTGTACTTTTAAAATTGGAAACAGTAGAGATTTCCATGAATAATGGAAATCCAATAATTTTTTTCTTGCACAGTGCACTAGGTTAAAGTTCAAATAAAGATTGGAAAAATTCCAATATTGCTTTTGCTAAGAGGAACATTTTTATAAGGTATATAAAACATATAATCATGAATTTTCTATAGTACTCCCTTCAAACATATATTTATATGATTTTTATTATGATTTCCCTGCAGATGAAATGTTTTCGAATTTTCCCTTCGTTTTTGTTACAATTTTAACTCTTTGCACAATGCAAGAAAAAAATTATACATTTATAATGACAATTTATTGCGAGTTGGAAGAATCTTAGCTTTAAAATAAGCCCAAGAACATTAATAAATGTTGATTATTTTGAAAGTTTTTCAAAATTTAAGAAAACATTGAAATTTAGACTTTTTTTGCAATACCTTCTTCAAAATTTAATAAAATAACTTCATTCTGGACTCATTTTATGGAGAATTTTGATGGCATTCAATTCATAATGAGAGCAAATTTCATCACTCACAAAATTAAAATCAAGATAATTTAAGTAATCATCGAAAAACACGTGGTCCCCCAATTTTGACCGGTAGTGTATTCTAATTAAATAAACTAATGTGTAAAATGCAAAACGAACATAGAGCATGATAATTACCTTTAGCCCTCTAAATTCTTCGCTTCGTCTCATTCAGTTTCATTAGGATCAACTTTTCGTGATAAGTACTTGCAGACCCGGCAACCACCGGCAACAGGCAAACGACGTGTTGTGATTATGATATTTATTAAATTTCAACAGACGCTTATCATATACCATCAGAATATGTTCGAATTATTGAACTATAATTTTATACGCAATAAATAATTGATTCTGATTGCTTAAAACATTTAAAAAGTCAAAATGAGAAAATTCTCATAAATTCTAAGAGAATATATCTGCCGGTTATATTCTCGGTAATATTCTCATTCTCGTTACCGTTCTCAATGTAATATAACCGACTCAGAAATCTACGCCTTGGCTTCTAATTAGTGATGCAATATCGATATCGAAATATCAAACATATCGATATTTTCCTCTTGATATATCGATATTTCATATCGATATTTTTCATACCGATATTCGATATGGGATATCGATATTTTCCCCAAAACCGATATTTTTCCTGATCGATATTTAACATTTAAGTGGAAATAGTGGAATCACTGATCTCTATAATACATAGAATACACATTCAATGCAAAGTCGTGTGCCCAATTGAAGGCTGAGCCGTCATATTTACTTAGGTTCATTACAAAGAATGTTGCGGTAAATTCAAATATAGTAAAAAGGGAAAAGTGTAAATATTAAAGAAACAATATGAAACCCATGCTATTTTACCGGTATTAGTATTGATAATATACATAATATTAAACTAATGAAATGAAATTTATTAAATAATACTAAAATATAACTCGGTAATATTTATTAGTATGGTATATAATGTTGCATATATTTAAATAGGCATATGTATTTATTTCTTAACTATAATTAAATATAAATTTATTATAAATTTATCAAATATAGATTACAGAATTCAACAAGTAAACGTACCTTGGAGTAGTGTAAAAATTATCTCACTTTCTGAACGTGAACTATTAATAATAGTCACATATCATAACTATTTTTAGTATAAATTAATTCGCGTTTCATAATTCAACCCTTATGTATCTGTACATAAACGGTTTTAAAAACTGAAAAAAGCTCCATCCACTTCTGTTTTAAAAAATGTTGAATTACTTGATCTTATTGGCGTATTTCATCATACGTTTAAATTTCTCAGGAGTAATAAGTTGCTCCAACTGAAAGAAGTAATAGAAATAATTTTAAATATATACAAAAATTATAAACTATTGTATTTTGGTCGTTTACGAACATTTTAATTTATCAGAAAATAATAAAATAATAAATAAATAATAAAAAAATAATAAATTAAATCATTGTTTTCTTTTAAGAATTGTTTATTTATTACTTTTGCATGTAGTTGAAAAATTAAGGTATTGAATTAGTCACTACTTTAGTTTGAAATTTAAAACTTCTTGTTTGTGATACTCTGGTGATTTTTAATTAAGTGATTTGCTGCTTGTGAAGTACTTTCGTACCCCTCCCCTCGGACTGGTACCTTGACGAAGTCCTTCTCTTGGCTATGCCAAAAAAGGACGGGCGGGGAGGCTTAGCAGACGGCCCTCGGGTCATGGAGGTTGTAGTGTCCCGATGAATCGGTGAACAAATGGAGGGGGCTCTATAGACGGGCATCTTCCCATTGCGTGAAGGGTGCCCTATAAACGGGTCTATCCTAAGATGAGAGTGGGGGACGCTATAAACGCGTTTATCCCCATGCATGGAGAAGGATGTATGCCCCAGTTAGCGGCGCTGAGAGTGAGTCTGCGAGTGCTTGTGAGGAATGAGTGAACTGAACGAATCTCAGCGCCGCATGACTGTGATATGTGACCTTCGAATGTGAGAGGAGAACCTATAGACGGTCTCCCTCTTGAAAGAGGCTAAGAGCGAATTGATGTATGCATGGACGTAAGAATATATGGACGGAGCCCAAAGTCCCAACATAGGCGAGGGGGACAAACCAACTGAGCGGAGAAGAGTAGGTAGAGCGGCCATATTACTTGAGGACATTTTTAGGCCTTTGATTGGCTGGCTTGGTGATTAACTGTGATTGGTAAAACGAAGTCGCACGCTATTTTAAATGCGATTTACCTATTAATTTTGACAGATTAGTTTAAAATTTGGTTAATACAAAATATTCAGGTATACATATTTGAAAAAAAATCTATGTAATATTTAAATTTCCCTTCTCTTTTATATATAAACTGCATTTATACTTACAATTGGAATGGCATTTAGTCGAAGCCTGACAAGATTAAGAGATGTTTTGTCAACGGCATTTTCGGGAAAATGATCTGAACAAACTTTATGGCTGTCCTTCTCATCTTCTAATCGTAAATTTAAAGCACTAGCCCATTTTTTTCTTCTCAGTTTGTCCTTTGGTATACTGAAATAAGTTTAGTATACAATACAAACATTTAAACGTAGCTGCAATGACCTCTAAAATTATGAACAAGTGTTTTTACCTATGGTAGGTCACCTTTTTTGTATTTTCTAGTAGCTTTAAACGATTTCTTTTTGCTGATCCTCTACGAGGAACATTGTTTTTGCAATTTTTCACGTCACAAGTCCACATCTTTCTGTTTGTTTACACTATTTACATTCTACGCACATAACGGCTGATACGCAACATTTTAAAAGCTCCTACTAAAATCTCAGCCAATCGAGAGATAAGAAATGTCCTCAAGTAATATGGCCGCTCCCCACCATTTCCCCCTTACTTATTTCGGCACAGACCCCGCAGGCTTGGGCTCCGTCCATATATTCTTACGTCCATGGATGTATGGAATCTCCTGGGGGACACTGCAATGCCTCCGCAGTCTGTGACCAAGAACAGTCCAAACGATCGTTTCCGTATGGCATCCCACTGGGAGTGCTTCGTCGCCGAGTGTTGTCTTCCCCGGCCCACGAGGAGGCGAGGCTGCTGTGAGCCAAGCTCTGCCGAGGTGGTGTGCCATGCGGGATCAGAAGCCAGCCCCTTCGGGACCTTGATCAGGTCGTGCGTATTGAACACAGGTGTCGGAGTCTGTGTTGCCTCGAGCGAGTCCGGTCTGTCCGTGTATTCCGGGACCGGCTTAGCGGAGGTTGGGCCTCAGGGAACTGGGGTAGAACTTCGGTCCGAGGGTACACCCGTTCCCAACTATTCCGACCCGCTCCTCTACGCAGCATGCACTGGTTAAAATGATTTATGGATTCGAAACATAAAAAGGATGGGGAAAGAGGACTTGGGTGCTTCATCAGGAGCTGAAGGATGGAAAGACGTTTTTCAGCTCCTGCAGGAGCAAAATGAGAAAATGGAAAAACTAGCCAGGGCCCTGAGCGTAATACAAAAGGGTATGCTCAGGAACTACCCTGGCTTTGTGAAAGACTCAGTTAACGAGGCAGCTGAGGTGTTGGGCGGTATGCTCAACACCCACAGGTGCCTACTTGAAAGCGGGGTGGAACTCCAGAAGAGGCTGGAGACCCACCCCGTCTCGAAAAAAATGGGTATCTTCCGGAGACCGCGCTCTGCGTCTCTGGGGGACACCCCAAAACCTCATTCTAAAGGTGAGAAGAGGGCAGCCCCCTCCCCCCCTCGGGAAAGAACTCCTAAGAGGGGGAAGGGCGGCCCGTCACCTTCGTATGCACAGGTGGCCAAGAGCCAGGCCCCGATTGAAGAGGGGGTTGGCAAGTGGTCGCCAAGAAGAAAAAAAAATAGAAAGAAATGAAAAGAAAAAAGAAAAAAAGGAGAAAAGGGCGGAGGACCCAGCGCAAAGAGCAAAGGGGACCATCACCACTCCTAAGTCGAAGCGCTCTACGCCCGCCAGGTCGGGCGACGCCATCAAGGTGTCGGCGAAGGAAGGCCAGTCTTACGCCGACATCTTGAAGGAATTGAAGGCGAAAGTCGACCCCCGGAAGGCAGGACTTGAGGCTCTGTCTACCCGGAGGACCAGGAAGGAAAAAGTCCTTCTGGTCCTCAAAAAGGGGGGACATGTTTCAGCCTTCCGCAAGGAGCTCGACAGGGCGGTCGGCGAGTGGGCAGAGATTTCGGCCCTGGTCTCGACGAGGTCCCTCGAAATTAGGGACCTCGACGGGACCGTTGAAAAAGAGGAGGTTGTGTCTGCCCTGTGCTTGGCATTGGGCAGACCAGCTTTTGAGGGGTCCTGCCGGCTCTTCACCCGCTTTGGTGGGGTGAAGACTGCAGTGATCCGGCTGGCTGAGGCGGACGCCGCGCGCTTCAGCTAGGTAAGTTGAGGATCGGGTGGGTAGCGTGCCGCATTCCTGAGCACGTGGAAGTCGCCCGCTGCTACAGGTGCCTTGGGTACGGCCAGGGGTCCCGGGGCTGCAGCAGCCGCGACAGGAAAAACGCCTGTTGGAGATGCGGCGTCACGGGACACTTGGCCAGGACTTGTAAGGAACAGCAAGGTGCCTGCCATACGCAGACAGGGGCGACAAAGATGTCGCCCATGTGTCAGGGAGCGGCTCCTGCCCGGTCTTCCGGGAAGAGCTTCGGAGGTTGAGAGGCAGGAATTGCAGTTCCTGCAACTCAACCTCGGAAGGGGGAAGGATACCCAGGACCTCCTGATGCAGACTGCCAGGGAGAGGGAGGCCGATGTGCTGCTCATTAGTGAGCAGTACAAGTGGTCCAAAAACTCTGCTTGGTATCAGGATGCATCAAGGAGGGCTGGTATCCTTATTTGTAACCCTGATTTGGGCGTCGGGGACTTCCTGGAGACGGACGCGGAGTTTTTTTGGGTGGAGGTGGCGGGTGTGCGTGTGTACAGCTGCTACTTCTCCCCCGGCGATCCCTTCGATGTCTTTGAGACCCAGATCCTCCTCCTTGAGGAAAGCCTCCGTGAGGACATCGGGCGATCCCTCATAGGGGGTGACTTCAACAGTAAATCGACCGAGTGGGGTGAGGCCCGCCTTGATAGGAGGGGAATGTTGGTTGGCGAGATGGTCGCTAGGAACGACCTGATCGTCTTGAATCAGGGCGGGGAATTGGAAGAAGCAGAGGTTGATCCTGCTGAGGAAGGGCAACAAACCTCTAGGGGTTGCCTCGTCGCATAGACCAATATGCATATTGGATACGATGGGGAAGCTTCTGGAGGAGTTGATTCTACAACGGCTTCAGGCTCTCTAGGTCGGGGAGAACGGGCTCTCGGAAAACCAGTTTGGATTCAGGAAAGGCAGGTCCACTGTGGACGCCATCCAAGCTGTGGTTAACATCGCCACAAATGCAAGAAAAGGAACTGGTAAGCGTAAGGGATTCTGTGCGTTGATTAGCATTGACATACGCAATGCGTTCAATACCGCGAGATGGGACATTTGCATCGAGGCGATGATGCCTGCGAATGATGGATGACCATCTGAGCGACAAGTGGGTGATATACGAGGGCGACAAATGATCTCTCAAAGAAGAGATGACATGTGGCGCTCCTCAAGAGTCGCGGGTGGGTCCACTCGTTTGGAACATCATGTACGATGACTTTCTCCGCATGGACCTACCTGCTGGAACGAGCATCGTCGGCTTCGCGGATGACGCACTTGTCGTGTGCGCCGCTGACGACGTCGGAATCCTAGATCTGAGGATCAATGAAAGTCTGCGGCGAGCAAAGCGCTGGTTGGATGGCAGAGGTCTTAAAATGGCCCCTGAGAAAACCGAGGCTTTGCTCGTTACGGACAGGAGATCCTTCCAATATCCGAGGATCGTTCTCGGAGAGCATGAAGTCGAGTGGAAAACAAGCATTAAGTACCTGGGGGTGCAGCTGGATCGTAGGCTTAGCTTTGGCGAACACCTAAAGATCGCAGCTGCCAAAGCCATCCAATGTGGAGCGAACTTGGCCCGGCTTATGCCAAACATTGGTGGACCCAGGGAAGCGAAAAGAAGATTGGTGGCGAGCGTGGTCCATTCGAAGCTGCTTTATGCAGCTCCAGTCTGGGCCAATGCCTTGCAAAACCATGCTATCCAGAAGAAGCTGTTCTCGGTGCAGAGACTTGTCGCGCTGAGAATAGTTTCGGCATATAGAACAATCTCGACGAGCGCTGTGCTGGTCCTGGCGAGCGTCCCGCCAATAGATTTATTGGCGGAGGAAAGGCAGGAAACCTTTTTAGCTTCGCAAGAAGCTTACCTGCGCCGACCTGCAGGAAATCACTCGCGCCAAGGAGGCCATCCGCAAGGATGGAAGGCGCAGAATCGTCGAGAAATGGCAGATCAGATCGCATGGTGAGCAGACAGGGAGATGGACCTACCGCCTGATGCCGGAGCTCGCCACCTGGCTGAACAGAAAGCACGGGGAAGTCGGCTTTTACTTGGCGCAAGCGCTCTTGGGCTGTGGCTGTTTTAACGCGTACCTGAGGCGCTTTAAGAAGAGAGACGAGGAGACGTGTTGCTACTGCGATTTCCCGGTGGATAACGCAGAGCACGCACTCTTCGTCTGCGCAAAATGGGGTGTGGCTAGGGAGTTCCTCGGTTAGGCGGTGGGTTCCGAACTTACTCCTGACACGATGGTCCCTCTCATGCTTTAGTCTGAACGGTTCTGGACGCTCATCGAGTCATTCGTCACATTTGTGATGAAGACGAGAGAACTTGCTGGGCGTCGAGAGCGAAATAACGGGGAGGGCCAGTAGAAATCGCATCGGGGCCTGCACCTGCGGTCCTGCGTCTCGGGTAGACTTGACTGTCCGCGTCGTTCGGGGCAGGAATCTGTTTGTTTCTCCCCTGGGTGGCGCGGCTAGTCGGTTATCCTAATGGGCGTGTGGCTGCGAATGGAAGTTCCGAGCGAACGGATGACGGAAGAGTCGTACGCGACTTTAATGGAACCAATCACCCGTGAAGTTTAAAGTCGAAAGGCAGTTCCGCGGGTGGTGTATTGGTTCGAGAGAGGGGGTTTTTTGGTTTTAACAGGTATGCCTAGACCCGTCCTAGGAGAGTCCTGTACAACGTCTATAAAAGATTTTGCCATTTTTCCTCCTCACCAAAAAAAAAAAAAAAAAAAAAAGTACTTTCGTACCTGATGTTTTGTACTATTTAGTCATAATCTTCTATATTATTACTTAGGTCTTTATAGAACTGGATTCTATTATTTAGTAACATACTAGTCACAGCATGTACATACTTAATTTTCATGTAATATCTGCATTCAATTTTAATTATATTTTAGGGTTTGTTTCTTTTCCAATTGTATTATTTTCTGATAAATTAAAATGTTCGTAAACGACCAAAATACAATAGTGTATAATTTTTGTATATATTTAAAATTTTTTCTATTACTTCTTTCAGTTGGAGCAACTTATTACTCCTGAGAAATTTAAACGTATGATGAAATACGCCAACAAGATCGAGTAATTGAACATTTTTTAAAACAGAAGGGGATGGAGCTTTTTTTCAGTTTTTAAAACCGTTTTTGTACAGGTACATAAGGGTTGAGTTATGAAACGCGAATGAATGATAACTAAAAATAGTTATTATATGTGACTATTATTAATAGTTCACGTTCAGAACGTGAGATAATTTTTACACTACCCCAAGGTACGTTTACTTGTTGAATTCTGTAATCTATATTTGATAAATTTATAATAAATTTATATTTAATTATAGTTAAGAAATAAATACATATGCCTTTTTAAATATATACAACATTATATACCATAATAATAAATATTACCGAGTTATATTTTAGTATTATTTAATAAATTTCATTTCATTAGTTTAATATTATGTATACTATCAATACTAATACCGGTAAAAAAGCATGAATTTCATATTTTTTCTACAATATTTACACTTTTCCCTTTTTACTAAATTTGAATTTACCGCAACATTCTTTGTAATCAACCTAAGTAAATATGGCGGCTCAGCCTTCAATTTGGCACACGACTTTGCGGACTTTCCCATTGGCATTGTGCATCCAGTATATTATAGAGATCAGTGAGTGGAATCCGTTGCCGACAGGAAATAAAAAAAAATTGTTTTCCCACTGCAGCACACTTTATCGAAGAAATCAATGACAGAACAAAGACTAATAAAATCTACATGTACACACGTCACGCGGTCGCCCGAGCCGGTTGCTTGCTCGCAATTGTTCTTTTGATTGTCAGCAAAAGTAAGAATTGCTGTTAACATCTTCTGAAAAATCGCACAACTCGGCACAAGTTTCCAATTCCTGAAATTATTTTTTTATAAAATTCTGATTTTTTATTCCGAATTTTTTAAAAATATTTTTAAAATTAGGGGTTCGTAATTACAGCAAAGCAATGAAATTTGTATCTGTTACTCAACAAACATTTTATTGACCTGTAAAAATGTAGAAATCCATTTATTTTTGTAAATTCCAAATTTTTTTGTTTTTTTGTTTTTTTCGAAAAACAGGCAAAGTTGCGAAATTTCTGCTAGCAGCACAAAATTGGGTGCACTTGAGAGTACCTAGCACAACTGTCAGTTTTATGTTACGGCAAAGTTGCGGTTCTAGCAATAAAAAAGTTCTTCAAAATTTACGGCCGTAATTTTTGATTTTTCAAAAAATCGTTCCTCGAATTATTATTTTTTTCGATAAAATTGTAAAATAGAGGGGGTAAATTTGATCCACGATATAAGAACACTGTTACAGCAGTCGTATTACCTTCATTGAATTAATGAAAATTATTTGTTTTACTTTTACATTGAATGAAGTACCTGAATTATTATTTTAAATTTAAAAAAAACTTTAATATCGATATTATATCGATATATCGGAAACTTTTGCCAATATATCAGTGATATCGATATTTACTTTCCTTATATATCAATATTGCAAATATCGATATTTTCCTTTCGATATTGCATCACTAGTTCTAATCTAATCTAGTATTGTAGTTGTTTGCGGCGCGTAGTAGCTTGTTGTAATAGAGCATGCGCAGTTCAAATTTACAAGGCTTTGTCAGTAGGGTGCTAACACTGTACAAAGAAGAAGATTCTGCTCCGTTGTAAGACTATATGCGCATGTGCAGTTCAATTTTTACATTATATTCCTCTGTAACGGAATACACAACATTCCGTTACTCTCAGCTGTAACGGAAAAACGAGTTTCCGCGCCGGAGGCACATAAAATTGTATATTTGCTCTTTGTTCCATTTTTGTTTTGTAACAATAGCACACTTTCTCTTTTATTAAAATGGCTGTAACTTTCACAACTGTCATTCGATTTACATGAATTGAGGTGCGTTTGAAAGAGGATGAATGTATCTTTTTAATGCTGCAAATTTTCAATAGATTTATTATCCACTTTTTTAACATCAAATTCCCTTTGATTGCCCGTCATTTTTTAGAAGACCTGGTTCGGTCCTTTCCGGGGAGGGGAGAGTTGTGATGTTGCAAAATTCTTGCACATCACAAGATGGCTGTATTGCGTAGTTCCGCCGTAAAAGATGCGTAAGAACGGAATTGGATGGTTGCCGAGGGTTATTTTGTCAGTTTAAATCAGTTTTGAGTAAAATTTCTTAACTTTCGGTAACTTACCGATTTACGTCTCGTTACGGATATTAAGTCGAAAGTTGCTCCAGGACTGGAAAATTTGCGTTAATCTATCAAATATTATGTGAAACCATAGAAATTATGTTAATTTTTGTCAAAAACACCGCTTGAGACACACCATGAGAGAAGACACGAATCCGAGGAAGACACAACAACGTTGGACACGTGAGAAGTGCAGAGTCAAGATGGCAACCAAAATGGGTTACACGTTCGTCGAAGAGACCAATTAGAGGACATATAGGCACTCCACAACCCCTCCGTGATAATGAAGTCGAAGTTAGCACTACTCTTTATCATACAGTAATAGACAGAGAGAGTCCGATATATGCATTGCATTTTGACTAATAAGTATCGGTTAGATTTTTCTCGACACGTGAATTTTGAGATATATTTCCGGCCTTTAACGCCCAATTGATATAGGACCATTACCGAAGGCCTCGGGCGATGGTCCAAGTTATGATTCTGGGAAGATATTCAGGATTCCAACATGGCGGAGAAAAGTATCGGGGCTGCAGAGCCCTTTAAGTAGTAACATCCTGTGAGAGCGGTGAAGGATGGGGACTGTACAAATGGTACAACCCCATCCGTGATTCTTGCCTTGTGCCAAACTACCAGGGAGGCTACCCACGACTTGCGACGCCAACCTGGCGGAGTACAGATTTTCCACGCCCAGCCCTGTTCAAGACTCAAGGCAAGTACCAGCAGAGATGAGTTGGGAGATTGCTAAAGTAATGGAATAAGAGAGTTTCACGAAAGTGGGCTGATAAGCGCGCCCTCTGAACGCGTTGCGCAAAAGGTGTACTTTGCGCGTCGGTAAATAATGAAAGTTAGAAAATCCAGAAATGCTTTACCATCAGAATTTCTATGGAGGGGCAGTGGCGCGCGCTGCCCTTGTTTCTTCCTCGTTGCTCTTGCACGCGAGAACGACACGTCCCACTTCTCCTTATTCTCCTCGCTTCCTTCATGCAATGCAGCCCCGTCCGACTCAAAAAAAGATGGCCGGTCCTTATTGCTACGCGTTTCTATCTTACTATTTTCGTCGCACGGCGGCGCTTTCCGCGTGTAGGCCTACAATAACATGTAAATTGTGTTAAATAGGAAAAGAAAATTTGATATATATTAGAGTTATTAAAAATTTGTTGAATAAGGGAAATGAATAAATATATCAAGTGTGAAAAATACATTTTTGGGTCTGAAAGACTGAACGGTATATATATTTCTTTTTCACATTTATGAAATACATATATCAATTTCAGTATTAATAAAATACATAATTTATTAATAAAATAAAATGAAGTAGAACATTGATTTATTGCTTTTTTCAAAAGCATATAAAATTTTAACACAGTAAAACAATAATTTAAATAAAACATAGCTCTGAGTCTCTTTCGCAATAAAAAACTTTAATTTAATAAATAATATACGTTAGAAGGCTAAAAAACTAAGTATCACACAGCTTTGCTGCTTTTCTTTTCAAGACGCTTTCTTTCGTAATCTCAGCTTTTTCTTGACGATTCTAATTCTAATTTGCAAGTAGTATTGCACAATGTGGGATAAAATTTCCTTAGCATCTTCAACATGGTCTTTGCACGGAAATCTGATTTTTTTACTTGTTGCAGTAAATTCGCAGAAAATCAACTCAAATGCGTTTCTGTTACGATGATGCTTTTCAAAGAGACATTCTACTTTGGCATTAACAATAAATTTTGTTTCATGCGATTTGTTTGAAATTAGCTTAGTTATGTATATTTTTCGCTAATTTTACTTTTTTGAAGGAAATTTTTCTCCGGGAAAATTGACTTACTAATTCAAGGAATGATTGGGAAAAAATTTGGAATTAATTTGAAAATAAATATTTCTTACAATAAAAGGTAAGAAAATTAGCTGATGTAACATCTTCATATTTTCATTTATTTATTTAAACTAAAAGCATCCCAAACATAAAGGAACTCAAGAATAATAAGAGATGGGAAAAAAAGTCAGAGGAACAGCCGGAAAAAAACAGACATCTTCTTTAGGTTAGAATTCGGACATTACAATTTAAGCAATAAAAATTGAAAATGATATCTATTAAAATTTTAAAAAAATTTATCACATAATAATATTAATTATTATTTATATATTTATTTATACATACCGATGCTATAACATTTCTAGCAGGATCCTTTACTTCTCTCTTCCAAATAACCTCTTCTTTCAGAAAACGTTTCTCGCAAACAAACTGTCCGGCTGTTACAATAAAATTTTTTCTTTTTATTGCTTTTTGATATTCAGCAACTAAATCTTTAGGCACTTTGAAAAAATGAATTTTCTCGCTGTTAGCACGAGTTGAACTGTAACCCGATGAACAGTTTGGGGCGATGCACTTATCAACCATTTTATTATCACTGATCCACTATAATACAGCACTAGATTATTTTAATTGAATCCACTATTTTTTTTATAATTTAATCCACTATTATTTCAATATTATTTAGTTTTTTCAACACATATTTATCTATATTTATCTCATTTGATTACATCGTTTACATACAATTGCATGTCAGAGTAGGCCTACACGCGAGAAGCGCCGCCGTACGGCGAAAATTATAAGATAGAAACTCGTAGCAATAAGGACCGAAAGTTTTCTGCTGAAATACTAAAGAGTCGGACGGGGCTGATGCAATGCTATTTTTTGATTTCACGCTTTCGGTTATAGGCACCGTGCGTGACTGCAGCGCCATAGCATGAGTGAACTAAAGGAGGCTGTTCGAGAACTTTTACAATGTATAATATATAATATGTAAGGAAAGACACTCTTTTTGATGAAAAAATTTAAAAATTACGAAAAATAATTTTTTAATAATGTTTTTTGTAATAGGATTTTTCCTTACTATCGCTTCTTACCAATTTTTTAAAAATGATTGAAGTTTCTTAAATCATTGCTTATTTTTTCGGGGAAAATATTCTCTACAACTTGAGCGTTTCCAATTTTTGAAAATAAATTCTTTAATGACTGAAATAATTAAAAATCAATTTTCCAAAGCAAAATTTTTATTAACAAATTGCTGTATTTGATAATAATTGATTTATTTTCAAAAATTGGAAACGGTTAAATTGTAGAGAATATTTCCCCCGAAAAAATAAGCTATGATTTAAGAAACTTCAATCATTTTCAAAAAATTGGTAAGAAGCGATAGTAAAGAAATATCCTATTATAAAAAACATTATTAAAATATTATTTTTCGTAATTTTTAAATTTTTTCATTAAAAAGAGTGTCTTTTCTTACATATGTCACGGCTGATGATATAATTCTCAGTCTTGAAATCATAGAAAAACTTCTTTTTCCAGAGACTGTTTTTTGGCATGACGACTACCTTAAGTTAATGACAGATCAAAACAGACTAGATAGAAAAATAATAAAGAATTCAATTGTAATTTCATGATGACACTTTTAGGTACTTGTTGAGTAAATAAATATTAATTGTTTATTTTCAGATTCAAATTCATCATGGATATAATTATTAAAACAGGTTTTCAATCAATTAAACATACAATAGAATTTCAACCACAAACGAAAATTAAAGGTAAAAATCTCGTTCTGGCAGAACACGTACGGACATAAGGACATTTGAACATCTATTAAATCCTAGTCGGGTAAAATCAATTTGATATATACCTAATTCACCCAAAGTGAATAACAATAAGCGTTACATAGGGAATAGTAAGGAGTTTAGTAAGACGTTATCGACGACAGGACACCAACATGCGTCAGTGGGTTAACATGAAATGTATAAGTATATCACCGACGCTTGGGGTGCTTCAAACCGTAGTTGGGTAAAATGAGCATCGGGCGTATTATTTGAACTGGCAATGGTATGTTTCTCTTAAATGCACTGAAAGATATTTATCGTGAATACAGACAATTTTCTGGTTATATTAGCAAAAGAGTTTGTTTGACTCAGATACAGCTAAACTGTATGGGTGTTTCATAAAAATAGTTATAGTTGAAGGTATATTACTGCACCAGTAATATATTTTCAATACACACATCCAAACTGATGTGGCTGCAACAAATGAAACATCGTTATGGTTCCTTTAGCCAAACTCTGTTTTGGAAAATCAGCTCAACTTCAAACAGACGCTTGTCTGCTAGTGATGCGTAGTAGTTTCAGAGGTTAGGGGTAAGTAAACTATTATATCAGTGGTTGAATATAAATCTAAAAAAAAAAAAAATTAAATCGATACCAACAATACGTGTTTTGTTTGCATGATCACATACGATCACTCTGCAAACGTTTGAACGCACACCAATATACATCCTTGAAACAAACCATTTTGTTTTGCTAAATCAGCATAACAGTCGATGGATAATACAATCAGAAGGACATTTATGAAAGTTTCCTGAGCTGATAGCTAATTTAAAGACATGTTATTAGCTCAACTAGTATTTTTTAATTTCTTATTTATACTTATTAACACACAAAATAATATAACTGAAGTAAGAAGATTTTCTTTCTAATTTGCATAGAAATTCTCTAACAAACTCGGTTAGGTAGAAACACAATACCATTTCTTTCAGTGTGAAAAAAAATTCTTACCTCGAGCCTGCCAATAGTCATCCGGTACATACATAAACAACATACAAATTCATTCACACCATCCGGACGTAGCCAATCACATTTCAAATCACAAATGCACTTAAACATATAACCTTACATATGTAAACCTAATAACTACACACTTATACATAGTACGATACGCTTTCGTCGAATCACGCACACGCTTGCTTACAATCTAAATGCTGAGATATAAAACTTGGAACTTTCTTATACAGTGACCAGCCCCCTGCATCTTAGCCAGAATGCACGTAATCCGCGAAACGAAAATGTCACAAGAATTGACCGTGGCCGCTAGGGGCGCTGATTGTTCATGAGGCCTGAATTCATTTTAATGCATGGGAAAAATGCATAAAAATTAAATTTTTGGGGATAAAAACTACTTGATCATATTTTTTTTACAACACATTAAATTAGAAAGTTTTAAATATTATTTAAAGCAATTTTTACTGATATAAAGGGTAATATGCTTAAAATTTGGGCGAAAATTGTCTTTGTAATTTTGGCTGGAAATTGAAATCAAAGTTCTGTTACCTTCGTTTTAACATTAATATTTACATTGTGATTATTAAACAAGATACAATATTTATTTATATTATCAATATTACTGATATTATATCAGTCTTACATTATTTTATTATTAATTATATCATCTTGATTTTGTTAGAAAAATTAGATTTTATTATAGAACATTTTGTATTTTATATTTTAAAACTTCTCAGTAATTGAAAAAATTACATTTTTATGAACAAAACTTTCACATAAGGAATGAACGTACATTTGAAAAAGTAACAAATATAAAGAATTTATAAAATTCCTTTATAAGTATTTGAAAACACTAAGAACAAAGATGTTTGTAATAAATAATAATCAACATAATATACTATATTTCATAATAATATAATGGATATTTAGATCTCATATGCACATAATTTATTATGTGTATTTTATCTATAATTGGGAATTTGCATGCAAAAAAATTATGCAATTTTATAAATGCAATCTAAAGTTTATATTAAATAAAAAATAATTACAATAGCGTTTTCTTTTTACTCATTAATTGTGGATTTGCGAAGGATTCAATGATAATGAGCGTTTGAAACGGACCGCTTTGGCGGTCAAGCGTCTCTGACGTCAAACCGTTGTATTTTCGTATCGGCAACATGCAAACCAAGTGCACGTAAAGCTCTCAACAATAAATAAACTGGTTTATTTAGTTAAAAATGCCTCCTTAGATGGATAGTGGCTTCGTAAAAGCAGACTCGGGAAGTCTTCCAAAAATTTCTATGTTTATGGTGTTGGAATATTTTACATCTAACCCTGAATATGCCGCACTAGAAATCCGTGGTGCCAAAGCCACTTTGTAAGTAAAAGTTACAAATTATAATTATTCTACTCTATCAATTCAAATAAAAGAAAAAACTACTAATTGATGATAATGAAAAATCACTCATGTATAAGTTAATGTATTTAGTACATAGTTGAATTATTATTACGTTATTAAAGAAGATGAGAATATTATTGGTAAAATGTATGATATAAATATAAATTAATTCGTTTGAATGATTTATAAATAATTAATTATTCGTCATTATAAATATTAGTTCATTTGTTTCTTAATTTAATTAGTTCTAATGACATGAATTATTTGTTAACTGCTTGAATTTTTAATATTTAAATAGTATAATATCCAATAAAGTTTCATTGAGAGAGTGATAGTCGTTAAGTTTACCATTATAATGATAAAATTTCCAAAATTGCTCTTTTCCGGCTAAGTTTAACAAAAGCAGGTCGAGGAGTTGGAGTTTCCTTATTACTACGATGTTTTTGGTAATCGAAAAAATGCGGAAAAACACCTTTTTTAATCTGTATTGGTTTCCCAGTTAAAGAGTACTTTACGTAATTTTCCATATCCTCTTTTAACTGAAATAATGCACTCACGTAATTATTATTTCATAATTTATAAATTAATTTAACCGCATTATTATTGTAAAATTTTTTCGAAGCTACAGCGTGAAAACTCTTTATTGAAAATTTTGAAAACAGTAATAACAGCAAGTTCTATGTTTAACATTCTTAATTTGTATCACATAAATTTATGATCGTGATTTTCTCTATAAAACCTGCTCCTTAGACGTAAAGTAATAACTTTTTAAATCATATTATTATTTACACATCGACAAATTGAGGTTAGATTTTTTTACTGCTATGATTATAAATATAAATAAATCTATATCTTTTTTCAATTACAGTTTATTTACAGATAACATAATATCATGAACAAAAGAAGAAAGTATACTTACGTCAAAATGATCTTGACAGCAAAACATGTTACTATTTCCTGGCATATCTCGCCGTTGTGCACTTTCAAACCATTTATTTCGCACAATCGGATTTACCGGAACCGGAAAAAAAGTTTTATCGGGTGTGTTGATTGTCGAATTATGACACTCATCGACAAAACCACATTTACACTTTTCAAACGCTCATTAATAAATTATTATTAACTAAAAAATTCAGAAAAAAATTTTGTATGCAAAAGTGACCCCCAAATTTCATTTTTTCATCACAAAAAAAAATGTGCAAATTCCCAATTAGGGATGGGCGATCTCGATTCGATTCTACGGAGATCGATCTTTTTTACTCGATTAATCGGTTGGATTGATATTTTTTTCGATCTTTACGAACGATTCTCCTTTCTTCTTTTCCTGTTTCCTATTCCTATGAACTGTTCCTATGAACTGTTTTTTAGTTTAAAAGTGAGATCAAGGGGTCGACCACGAGAATATCCTTAATGTGATATACAAAGTATATTATTATTATAAACTTTATAATAATACTTCATATTTATGCCAGAAATTTTATCATAAATAATACTTTAAGTGATATGCAAAGTTCAAAGTATATTAATATCATAAACTTTATAGCAATACTTCATATTTATGCCAGAAATTTTATCATAAATAATACTTCAAGTGATATGCAAAGTTCAAAGTATATTAATATTATAAACTTTATAGTAATACTTCATATTTATGTCAGAAACTTTATCACTAATAATACGCATTGCTTTAGAAATTGTGCAATTTTAAAAAATAAAAAACGTTCCTGATTCGCAAATATAGTGTGTTTTTTAAGCCTAATTTCCTTTTTTATTGATATAAACACTTTTTTATTTTGATAATTTAAATTCACAAAATATGCAAGTGACAATTATATCTCCAATTGTTATAAAACATCATAAAAAAGGTTATTTTACAGAAATTTATCATTTTCAGAAAAAGGTATCGATTTTTGAAGATCGATTCAAAAATCGATCTTTTTAACCGATTAATCGATCAAATTGAATCAATAATTTCAGAATCAATTCTTTTTTTTTATGATCGCCCATCCCTATCTATAATACCTTAAGTTCAGTCAGTCAGCTTTGTTGATTTTTTTATTCAAAGCATTTTAAATTTAGTATAGATTAAATTTTAATAAGTTAAAGGCGCCCATGATAAATAAACCACAAAACAATGCACTTTTTCAGAGCATTACGTGTAGCCTGTTTTGCAACCTACAGCAACAAATTTCCGCATTTTCACTTAAATTTTTATATCACCGACTGTTAAAACCATTCCAATTTACCTAGAAAGCACACAAAAGCACTTCAGACACCAATTTTTCACAAAAAACGTTAAATTTCAATG
The DNA here is from genome assembly GCA_030998225.1 of Diplolepis rosae. Taxonomy (NCBI): domain Eukaryota; kingdom Metazoa; phylum Arthropoda; class Insecta; order Hymenoptera; family Diplolepididae; genus Diplolepis; species Diplolepis rosae. The sequence continues at coordinate 807,257 of JAPYXD010000137.1, read as the reverse complement.
TTCTATAATGCTAATCTGTATAAGGTCGGCCTCATGAACAGCCAGCGCCACGGTGGCCAACGGTCAACATCTGTGACATTTTCAACTCCAGAGATTCCGGGGGGCCAGCGATCCCAGAACGTGGGAGCTAGCGGCCCCCACCATAGATGCCACGAGCTCATTGTGTCTTCCTCATTCAACCAACCTATGGCAGTCGAGCGAAGAAGAAGCCATGAGCTGGTGGGGTCTATGGTGGGGTCCGCCAGCTCCCACGTTCTGGGATCACTGCCGGGGGCTGATAGTGACTGCCTGAGTTATTCAGAGCTTGTGAGAGTAAGTGCCGTCAATAAAATTTTTGAGCCTTACTCAAGTAAACATAAATCAACTTTTTTCAGAAATGATTAATAAAATATTTTTAAAAATTAATATAATTAATCAATTATTATAACTATGATGATTAATATATATATAATATAATTATTAAATTACATTTAGTATACATTTTTATTATACGACATATGAAGTTTAGTGAAACTAAATTTTCAAATGTACATTAAAAAATTGCATTATTATTAAGAAGTATTTTGTACAAAAACATTTAAAAGAAGGTTCTTTTATTTTCTGTGTTTTATATTTTCAAAATATGGATTTTACATTTGCGAATTCAAAATTATTATTCTGCTTGAGTAATTTATGTGATATTTCATATTTTATGTATTACACTTATCGACTTTTTTTATTTAAATTTTCATAATATCAATTTAATTTTAAGAATTTAAGTTTTTGAAATTAAAAATTTTTTATGTGTGCCCAAGGCGCAGATTACTTTTATTCGTTCCTGCGTGAATAGATGTAGCTGTTGGAATACATCTTGCGATTCACGGTTTACTCAACTCTTGATTGAAGCGTAGAGTAGAATGAACGGAAAGCTCTACTATTTTTGTGCTTTAATAAAAGATTGGTTTTTTATAGTTATACTACGAGTAATAATATATATATATTATTTAAAATATTTATTTAAAAAATGTTAATGCACGCTTTCATACTTCGCCCTACACTTCTGAATATTTTACTCATCTTTGATTCATTTTTGAACATTTAATATATCACAAATAAATACAATGATACTAAATAACTTCTAACTTGTCCTTATGTCCCAAATTTGATCGGAAGTTGAGTAAAATTACTTCAACTATTTTTCTCCGTGTAGATCTGTATATCATATAGGTTTGGTTTCGTCGGTCTTACGCGATCAATAAAACAACATTCTATAAAAAACTCCTTCATTATATTTGGTCAAAAATTCTCCTATGTTTCAACCTCACTGCGGTACTTTTTCAAGGAATACACTACCGGTCAAAATTGTGGGACCACCTACAAAAATTGTATTAAAAACATGATCGTCTTTGAAAGCGGCTATCTCCGTGAAAAAATAAGTTAGAAATATTTCCAAAAAGGCTTTTGAAAGATTATAAAATTTTGCTGCGAATAAGCTCTATTTGAAGTATTTTCGTTAAATAGAAGCTGAGATAGCGTGTAAGAAAGGCCGACGTAATTTCCGATTTTGACAAATTTTCACTTTTGAAATTCAGCTGCCTGCATACTTTAGGGAAGTGATAGGAAAAAATTGAAACTTTGCTAAAGTAACGCCTAAAGCCTCAGCTATAAATTGAGCCCAAAAACATTTAGAAAGTTCCATTAGTTTCCGAGATATGACTTTATTTGTTGAGCGATGCTCGAAAGATTTTTGAAGCAGCGTTTCAGCCGGTCGCTCGACTCACGAGACACTGTCAGGGCAGAATAGCCAGTAGGCGCCAAACTGGGCATTACTATTCGGAGATATTTATTCTTTTCTTAATCTCTTGTTACTCAAATACATTTTAATTCTTTCCAAAGCTTCCAAAATTAATAATAATTTTGTACTGCATTACAAAATTTGAATTTAAACAAATTTTAAATAAAATATAATACAAATATTTTATTTCTAAATAAAGCCCTTAAATAAACAAAAGAGATATTAACTAAGTGAAAAAAATTCTATTCGCGACAACAATTGAAATGTATTTGAGTAACAAGAGATTAAAAAAAGAACAAATATTCTCCGAATAGTAATGCCCAGTTTGGCGCCTACTGACAATTCTGCCCTGACACTGTCTCGTGAGTCGAGCGACCGGCTGAAACGCTGCTTCAAAAATCTTTCGAGCATCGCTCAACAAATAAAGTCGTATCTCGGAAACTAATGAAACTTTCTAAATGTTTTTGGGCTCAATTTATAGCTGAGGCTTTAGGCGTTACTTTAGCAAAGTTTCAAATTTTTCCTATCACTTCCCTAAAGTATGCAGGCAGCTGAATTTCAAAAGTGAAAATTTGTCAAAATCGGAAATTACGTCGGCCTTTCTTACACGCTATCTCAGCTTCTATTTAACGAAAATACTTCAAATAGAGCTTATTCGCCGCAAAATTTTATAATCTTTCAAAAGCCTTTTTGGAAATATTTCTAACTTATTTTTTCACGGAGATAGCCACTTTCAAAGACGATCATGTTTTTAATACAATTTTTGTAGGTGGTCCCACAATTTTGACCGGTAGTGTATGTATGTCACTAAAAATTGAACAAATCAATTTACTATCAAATTTCTTTTTCCAAAGAGAACTATTTTATGTTGTGTTGATATAATAAATAAGTACTTACATAAATTGCAAAAGAAACGAAAGCACACATGAAGATTCAGTCTTATTCTTGAAAATGTTATTAAAATTAAAGCCTGAAAGATTGAGGGCTTCAATAATTTGAAATTACATTATAATACGGTGTGTAAATACAATCCGATGAAGCAACGCAAACTGTAGGATAGAGAGACGAAGATAGGATAAATTGAATTAAATTCACCAATGAAAAGTGTGCTAAAGCTTTAGAACACAAACTTGAAAATCATATGTTAAATAAGGCCATGGCAAATTCGATTAATATTCATAATTTCAGCCTTACAATTTATTGAAATATTAATATTTTTATTGATATAAATTGATTCAATAATTTTTCTTTAATGTTGTTTTATTGACCTTAAGAACGACGAAATCAAACCTATATGATATAATAATATAACGGTCGAAGAAATGGGCATCCGTACTTTATAAAGAAAAAAAAACAAACAAACATTCTGGCCTGTTGTTTACAAATTTCTAAGTTTTTCGTTCATTTTATCCGGTTTTCTATATTCAGTGAATTCTACATATTTTTTCCAATTCGTGTTGTTGCTTACTGGACTTCTTCATTTTGAATTTCAAGCAATGAGATAAGTTTTTGAGTTTCATTATTATCCTTATTTTAACTATCTTCTACATTTTTATCTTTTACGGAAATTTTGAATTAATCTTTTAATTTATGGCACTGAAGAGGGCCCCCATATGTGGCCGAAACGTTTGCCTTCTCTCTTTTTTTGCGTTTTTTATCGTAAGTAGCATTGATAATATTAATAGAAGAAAATAAAAAGAGGCTGACCCAATGCCAAAAAAATGAGAAATTAAGAAAAATTCTGTGGATTTTGGGTCAATATAATACCAAACATGTCATCAAACGTGTCACTTTACAGTTATTACTGTTGTAGATCTTTATGTAGTAAACCATTTTTTATTATAACTTTTATTCGTATAATTTAACTGGAAAATGGATATTGACTTTTTTCAAGTTTTAATATACTGTAACTTTCTTAAATGTATTTTAATTGCAAAATATTATCAGGATAATTAGTAGAGATTTACGAGAATTATCAGAAAGCAGTCTTAAAATTTTTGATTTTTTCATAAAGTTTTTTTCAAAAACACAAAAAATGCTCCTATTTTGACAATTTTTGTCGGATGTAGCTGGTTAACGAACTTGTCCTTTTGCATCTGCGATAATGTATGCATAAGCTCAATTCAATCCGCCAATTTTTTTCTATCCAGAGTTATCGAGTATATGACCTATTACTACTGCAGACGGACAGACAGACAGACAGACACTTTCGTAAAAACCGGTTTTTCTGACCCAGGGGATCTCAAAACGTGAAGATTTGACGAAAATTCCGAAAATTATTTTTCACATAAAACCAAAAACTTAATTCGAATATGATTTGAATCTAAAAGACATCAAATTTAGATCTTTCTTAATAATATTAATAACTCTAAAATTAATTAACATTGTCAAAAGTCTGTAGTCTCATTTCAAAGGTAAGTTTTCATAGTATTTTTCTAACTAATTAAGATGTTTTTGGAATTTTTCTGCTACACTGAAAGAAATGGTATTGTGTTTCTACCTAACCGAGTTTGTTAGAGAATTTCTATGCAAATTAGAAAGAAAATCTTCTTACTTCAGTTATATTATTTTGTGTGTTAATAAGTATGATATAAGAAAAAAGCAAATGCTAGTTGCGCTAATGACGTATCTTTGTAGGGATCTGTAGTCCCACACTACCACTCAGTGCAAGTCGCGCGTAGTAACACAAGTGTACTACTTTTCCTGCGTCCTGCGATACCGCGTTACCGCGAGTTACCAGTTAGTTGTTAGCCCGCCGTATTGACAAGCAGATGTTCTGCGCTTGAAACTTGCTCCAAGAGTACGTGCAATGTACTCTTGATATATACTTGTTATAATTAAAGTTTAATTGTTTCTTATACCATGTGGTGTTAATTATTATAACCTGGTGTTGCATCTGGAGTTAATAGGCTACTCCGATATCCACAAAAGCCTATATTGGTGACCCCGACGTGATGGCGTCGTTAAAGCAACTCTAATAACGAATCCATCATCAAAATTAAATGAGTTGACATCGACTGGCGGCTAACAATTCCTGATATTTTACACGAGAACTTTGTCTGTTATATCGCCGACATGTGGACGTTACAGACTGGATTTTTTCCTTTTATGGCAATGGACAGCTGACGCCTTCAATGAAATTTTTGCTGTTAAGCTCAACCATCTATTTACTATTTGATGGCCTTGGAGGATTTCTGGTATTTACATCCTAAGTATTTTCTTTATTCTTTTTTTTAAAAGAAAGAAATAATACGAGTTTGTACTTTTGTTTTAAGAACTTTTTATACGCATACTTAAAATTATGTAATTTTCGAATAACACATTTCGTGAATGTGGCGAAATTAATCGCCTGCAGCATTTTTGAGCTTACTTACCGACAAAAAATTGTTTTAAATAAACCGTAAAAATGTAAAAATGCTCATTTTAATTGGTCAAGCTAACTCATTTACGAGCTACGTCACTTATAAGTTCTGATCAAGGCGTCATATTATTGTAACCTTGGTTGTTGCCAAGCCAAGTCAGCTGTATACTTTGACTAAATGTTCTCATCTTTATTTTTCGTCCTTTGAATATTTAACTTCAATATTATTATTGTTATCCTAACTTAATTTAGTTCAATTTCGGAAGACTTGTTTACGAATTTTAAATATTCCCCGAGCGATATTAGTTGGCATGTTTTTAATAGCATTCTCTTTTCTTGCTCTTCTGATTTTATAATGTAACAATTCCAGATTTATTCAGGAGCTATTCTAACGAAATTTTTTAAATTGATTCGGAGCGTCGTCTTGAAATCTTTACATGTCTAGTTTAATTCTAACTGGTCGTTATAATTTCAATTTTATGTCATAACCGGCATTTTTCAAATGTGTGCACTCTTAATATAACTTAAGGTCACTAAAATTTATTGATATATTATTACGCCGAAAATTTGTTTTTGTTTCAATGTTAAACGAAATGTACACTCGCACATAATTTAATTTCTTACGTTTATTGTAACTACTTAGTTCTTTTGAATTTTGAAATTATCAAGATCATTGATCATCGGATTTTATAGTAAAAACATGTGTTCCGAAAAAAAGCGTTGATGCCGGACCACAGGAGCGGGTTTCTGTATCTCGCTTTTTCTTACTGGAAGCCCGGTCTTGTGATTTGGCTTACCATAACCATTTACGCCTATAGGAACTATGTTGTTTGAAATTTTTCTGCACATTTGCTTCGCTGGTGATATACATTTATTATTTAAATAGCAAACCTCCTTTGCGTTGATTGGGGTTGTTGTTTTCTTTTAGATATTCAAAATGAATTTATTCTCCGAAATTTTAAAGCACGCACTAATTGTGCTATCATGAAGATATTTAATACTTTTTTTATGATCTGTAACCACTTTCATTTTTATATACACCATGTTTTTAGCTGTGTTATACGATGGCATATCGGTGTGTAGACTTTCGGGAGACTTACTGGTTGCCTTCCTGTTACTCAACAAAAACTAAAAAATTTAACTTAAGTTAATTTTGTTTTTTCTTTTCTATTTCTTTTACATGTCGGGCTTTAACCGCTTATAGCTTACAAACATGGCCTCAAATAATGTTAGCAGTGATCCCGGTCCGAGCGATATCCCCAGGCTTCTGCAGCAAATTGTGGACACTCATCAAAACCGTGTAGAGGCATACCGCGTCCCGCGAATCCCTGCGTTTTATCGGGAGGATCCGTCGTGTTGGTTTATTCAGATCGAAGCCTCTTTTGCTCAAGCGGGCCTACGCGACGAAACGACAAAAGCACATACGCTCATTGCAAATTTAGACGTGGACCTGATCGCTCACATTAGAGACATCATCACAACACAGCCACAACCTGCTGATCTTTATACGCGTCTTAAAAATCGACTCTTGGCTAGTTTCTCCATTTCTTCTGAAACACGTTTGCGTCAACTTTTAAAAGGGGAGGTCATCTCCGACGGTAAACCATCCCTTCTTTTGAATCGTCTACGAAATCTAAACGATGGCAACTGCAGCGAGGAAGTCATCAAAGCCGTTTTTCTCGATCAACTACCGGCGAAATTACGTGGAATTCTCGCCTTGTCAAACGTTGATAACATCCAAGCATTAGCCGAACTAGCTGATAAAATTACGGAAGCAATGGGTCCTTCCGAATTTAACGTGACAACCACAACGACAATGGCAGACCCAAACCAAGTCAACATTGAAGCTGTGACTTCCACCGACAAACTTGCTAGTATGATAGAAAGACTTCTAGAGAGGTTAGCCGTCCCTCTCGCAGCTTGTCGCGTGACCGTATCGGTTCACGCTCACATACACGTGAAAGGCATAGCCGCTCACGTAACGAAAAGTTATGCTTTTACCATCGGAAATATGGCAAAAAAGCGCAAAAATGTAACCAACCTTGCTCGTGGAAACCCCTTCCTCGGGAGGAAAACTAGCTCAGCCTGCGCGAGTGGAGACCGTCGCTCCGGGCTTAACTAAATCCAAGCGTCTCCACATTAGAGATCGAAGCTCAAATATGGTTTTTCTGATTGATACTGGCTCTGACATTTCGCTTATCCCCGCCACCAAGGACGTGTTGAGAACGCGGCCTAACGATTTGACACTTTTTGCAGCGAACAACTCGCGTGTACCAACGTTTGGTGATAAACGCCTAACCTTAAATTTAGGTTTACGTCGCAGTTTCATATGGAACTTCTGCGTTGCAGCCGTACCGAACCCGATTATCGGGGCCGATCTGCTGGCGCATTTCCATTTAGTTCCGTTCTTACATCAATCAAAATTGGTGGACACATCTACTGGTCTTAGCACCTCGGGATTTTTAAAAACGGCAAACATCTTTGGCCTGAGCGTTATGAGCCGCTCTGAAAATTACTTTCGGCTGCTGTCAGAATTTCCGGAAATTACACGGATGCCGCAGTACCCAATCAGTGCAAAAGGCAATGTTAAACACCATATTGTGACCCAAGGCCCGGCCGTGGCGGAGCGTTCACGTCGTTTAGCACCGGACAAACTTCGTGTTGCTAAGCAACGATTCACGCAGATGCTTGAGCAGGGCATTTGTAGACCTTCCAGTAGTCCTTGGGCATCACCCATTCATATCACAAAAAAAGCCAACGGGGAGTGGCGCATTTGTGGCGACTTTCGCCGTTTAAACGCGGTCACCGTTCCGGATAAGTACCCCGTACCTCATTTACACGACTTTTCAGCCAACCCTCGTGGCAAGACAATTTTCTCCAAGCTCGATTTGAAAATGGCTTATCACCAGTTGCCTATTGCCCCTGAAGACATTCCAAAAACTGCTGTCATTACTCCGTTCGGTCTGTATGAATACACAGTGATGACATTCGGGTTGCGCAATGCTGGGCAGTCATTTCAACGCTATATTCATGCCGCTCTTGGAGATCTGGAATTTGTATTTGCTTACATTGATGACATTCTCATTGCATCCTCAAATCCTGAGGAGCATGAGATGCATCTACGAACTGTGTTAAAACGTCTGAAGGAATATCGCCTACACATAAATGTCAGCAAATGCCAATTTGGTCAGAGCGAATTGGAGTTTCTTGGGCATCTTGTAAATCGCGAAGGGTTCAAGCCAACTGCCGAGAAAGTACGGGCTGTTACTGAATTTCCAAAACCTCAGACCGTGATTGAATTACGTAGATTCCTCGGGATGATCAACTTTTACCGGCGTAGTTTGCCTCACGCCGCCGAGTCTCAAGCTCCATTGAACACATATCTCTGCGACTCTCGTCGAAACGATCGTAGACCAATCGTTTGGACCCAACAGGCCGAAGGGGCGTTTATCAGGATCAGAAACGATCTTGCCAACGCCGCTCTTCTCGCTCACCCAGACGCTACCGCTGAAACTCGTCTTGTTACTGACGCTTCAGATTTGGGCATGGGTGCTTCTTTAGAACAGCTTCTCGATTCGGTATGGAAGCCGTTAGCGTTCTTTTCACGACGTTTTTCTCAAGCTCAAAGGAATTATAGTGCTTATGACCGGGAACTTACAGCCATTTATGAGGCCATTCGATATTTTCGACATTTTCTCGAGGGTCGAGACTTCAAGGTGGTTACCGACCATAAGCCCTTAACCTTCGCTTTTATTCAACGCTCTGAAAAAGCTGCGCCACGTCAGCAAAGGCAACTTTCATACATTTCACAATTTACAACTCGAATCGAGTACCAGCCTGGTCAAACAAATGTAGTTGCAGACTCTCTATCGAGGGTAGATGCGATTCATCTTCCCACCGAGTTCAACTTGCTGGAGATCGCTGAGGCTCAAAAGCTGGATGAGGAGCTCAAACGCATCGTTGGAGATCCGAAATGCTCTCTGAATTTTAAAAAGATCAATTGGGGGAAGGACCATCATACCGTGTTCTGCGACCTCACAGGTGAGACTTTACGTCCTTATATACCGTCACCGATGCGCGAGCGTGTTTTTCATCTTTTCCACAATCCCGCTCACCCGAGCGCTAAAGTCACGGACCGCGTTATCCGCAAACGATACGTGTGGCCGTCGATGCACCGAGACATCACTAAACTTTGTAAATCATGTTTAGACTGTCAACGCTCTAAAGTTTCTCGGCATAATCACTTGGCTCCGGCTCAATTCGTGGCTCCTGATGGTCGTTTTAAACATATTCACATGGACTTGGTCGGCCCTCTCCCATCTAGCAACGGTTTTCAATACTGCCTAACCATGATAGATCGTTTTTATCGCTGGCCCGAGGCAGTACCGCTCCCACACATCGAAGCACTCACCGTTTGTCGAGCTTTCGTGGACAACTGGATATCGCGTTACGGTTCCCCCGAGACGCTGACTACCGATCAGGGCAGCCAATTTGAATCGCGTCGGTTTTCCGCACTCTTGCAACTCACCGGTTGTCGTCGGATTCGTACGACCGCGTACCACCCCTCGTCTAATGGAATGATCGAGCGGTGGCATCGTTCCTTCAAAGCGGCCATTATGTGCCATGCTGACAAGGACTGGTCCCGCTCACTGTCAACTGTACTACTTGGACTTAGGTCCCATATTTTGGACTCCGGCGCGTCCCCAGCAGAATATCTTTTTGGAACAACGCTCAGAATCCCTGGGGAGTTCGTTCTTCCCGATGATTTCGCTCCGAACCCGCAGGTTTTCCTCGAAGAATTTCGAGAACACATGCGGAAGATCAAACCAGTCCCAGTTTCACAGAAATACAAAAAGAAAACTTTCTTCTATAAAGACTTAGCTACGAGCTCTCATGTTTTTCTCCGTGTTGGTGCATCCAGGAAGTCCCTCGAGCGTCCGTACACCGGTCCACATCAAATCATAAAACGCACATCCGACAGAGTGTATGAAATCGACGTCGGCGGTGTGCCTCGTCAGGTTTCTGTCGAGCACCTTAAACCGGCGTACTTTCTTTGTGAAAATACAAATATTGACGTCAACAGCCCCAACCAAGCAAATGTACCAAATATAAAAACGTACTCTCGCAAAAAAAGAGTTACTTTTAATGTATAAAAAATTTTTTTTGTTTCTCTTCTCTATTTTAATACTTGTTACAACTTTTGTCAACGCAGCGACTGTTAGGTTCACATAACTTAACAGGCTATATCATATAGATACTTGTTATTATATTCTTAGAAATTACAAACTGTAAGACTGATTTACCAAATTAGCAAATAATTAAATGTAAGATTACTTTTAACGACTAGCTGTTTACCAACTAAGTTAATTGTGATGTATTTTAACGACTTAGGAGTTATTACGAAACTTGGCGCGCCTTAGTGTATAACCTTCGATTATCATAAATTCAGCCTATGAAATTTTTTTTTAAATTATAAAGTACATTACTGTCTTTAAGAAACATGTATAACTAGTCTTATCTTTTATCGTTAACACTCCGGGGGGAGTATTGTAGGGATCTGTAGTCCCACACTACCACTCAGTGCAAGTCGCGCGTAGTAACACAAGTGTACTACTTTCCTGCGTCCTGCGATACCGCGTTACCGCGCGTTACCAGTTAGTTGTTAGCCCGCCGTATTGACAAGCAGATGTTCTGCGCTTGAAACTTGCTCCAAGAGTACGTGCAATGTACTCTTGATATATACTTGTTATAATTAAAGTTTAATTGTTTCTTATACCATGTGGTGTTAATTATTATAACCTGGTGTTGCATCTGGAGTTAATAGGCTACTCCGATATCCACAAAAGCCTATATCTTTAAATTAGCTATGAGCTCAGGAAACTTTCATAAATGTCCTTCTGATTGTATTATCCATCGATTGTTATGCTGATTTAGCAAAACAAAATGGTTTGTTTCAAGGATGTATATTGGTGTGCGTTCAAAAGTTCGCAGAGTGATCGTATGTGATCATGCAAACAAAAGACGTGTTGCCGGTATCGATTTAATTTATTTTTTTTAGATTTATAAATTTCATATAAGGTGTACAATTTTGCCGCTTACTGTGTCACAGTTTTAATCTGTCGATTTCGACTAGCAATTACCGCTGCAGCCATCTATCGAAAACGGCGAAAGCAATCTTGTACACTTAATAATAATCCATATATAGATCTATGAAATTAGTTATTTGATACAGTTTCATAATCTTAAAATCAACCACTGATATAATAGTTTACTTATCCCTAACCTCTAAAAGTACTACGCATCACTAGCAGACAAGCGTCTGTTTGAAGTTGAGCTGATTTTCCAAAACAGAGTTTGGTTAAAGGAACCATAACCATGTTTCATCTGTTGCAGCCACATCAGTTTGGATGTGTGTATTGAAAATATATTACTGGTGCAGTAATATACCTTCAACTATAACTGTTTTTATGAAACACCCATACAGTTTAGCTGTATCTGAGTCAAACAAACTCTTTTGCTAATATACCCAGAAAATTGTCTGTATTCACGATAAATTTCTTTCAGTGTAGATTCTGCTCTAGAATCAAAGATGGTAACGAAAAATCATCAAATTTGAAATGATGATTGTACTACATTCATTTGAAGAATTCAAAAAATCCAAACTATCAATATTTTGATAAAAATTTCTAAATTTATTAAAATATGATATACATCCATTTTTAAAAACTTCTTGAAGAAGCTACATATTTTAAAAATTGCATGACTTTTTTGAATTCTGTTCAACCCCAAGATAGAATCCAGAAAAGAATTTCTAAAAATGTTTTGATTAGGTCAAGAAATCACTATGAAGACATACTGAAAAAAACCTTTTGAAATCTAAATCTAAATTAAAATTTCTTTTGTAATATCTTTCTATAAAATAAAACACTTTGACGAAAGCTGAAACTCCAGGTCAATCTGTAATTTCCGATGGTAGTTTATATATATGTATACATACGAATTGTCATGTAAAAGATGTTAAATTCCAAAAAATTGTATTCAATGTATTTTATTTTTTAGCAACCGTTTGTCGACTTAGCTTCATATCAAGAAAAGTTTGAGGTATAAATTCACATATAATTTATGTATTTTCTTAAATCAGCAAACACTTTATTTACATTTATTTATCGAAATTTTCATACAAATGATGTTACCTATTATAAAAATGTTCAAACCCTTTATTTTTGAAACTTGTATTTCATCTTGAATGATATCTTATTATAAAATATTCTCTACATAATTTTTTAAAAAAAATGCTGAAATCGATATTTTGTTTCGAATCTTTAAGCATTTATTGACTTTGAATTTCATTAAAAAATTATTTTTCAAGTATTTAAATCGTCTTAAAATTTCACAAAATCTTTTAGATACTTATTTCAGATCAATATTTTTCAAAGTATATAGAAAAAAAATATAATTTTTTTAATGTTATATTCCGTATTATTATCCACATATTATTATAACAGCGCGGACCTTTAATTTTAGATCGAAAAAGATCCGAAAAAGCTTTACGCAATTGGGGGCGCTGCAAAAGTGATAAACAGTAGCTCTGTTTTACCCTTCAAGTAGTAGCATGAACCTTTCATTTTAGTTCCCAAGAGAATTTCGCAATAGGGCGCGCTGCGGAAAATCAGTCGAAATTAAATACATTACTTTAGCAATCTCCCAACTCATCTCTGACAGTACCCACTTATTCCTTTGATTTATTTTCCATTTAGACGTTGGAAATTTATAAAATTTACATTCACTTTTCCTGCTTGTATTTTTACAATTCACAACACAACAACTTCGGTGACTCATTTCAGCTATATTTTTTTAATTAAAACAAAATTTAGATTTGCACATGTATTTTGATTGCTCGGAAATATAAAACAGCCTCCTTTAACGCCTAAATTATCCACTGCGTGCGCTGGCGTCGATTTAACTCTCCCTATACCATGACTTCGCACGGTGCCTAGAGTTCTAAATTTCTCGGACATTTAACATCCGGTCACGTTCTCGTGACTGTGACCGTCATTTTAAGACAACTTGAGAATTTACAGAGAATTTAAGGGAATTTTACCATACCTTCACCAATATTTTCTTTATCATTAAACCTTATAATATTGTAAATTTATTTCCAAACACTATGAATTGCAATAGTGAATGTTTCATAAAAATAAAACTACGAAAAATGGCAAGTTTTATCGGAATTCAATATCAAAAAAAAATTTTTTATAGCCATTATATTAAATTCAAACATAAAGAACAAGTAATTCAAGTTTTCTTGGCACAAATTACGCTTTGATTTAAATAATTGTTTGACAGTTTCGGGACAGTTCATGCACTTTTTTAAGTGCTCTATTTGTCGAGTGTCATGCTTTCTGTACATCCGATCACAGTATTTTCACTTGAAAGAAGCTTTATTTTGTTTATCAATAATTTAAAAATAAAAAATTCCAAACTATATTCTTTTTTTCCCCATTTTTATTGAGCACGTTACACCAAAGATATTATAAACCTAGATGCGGCCAATTATAGTTCGGTAGACTTAAATGTAGACGTCGCTTTCGGCGTGTTTTTCCCGGTCCCCTCTTGCCTCTCACCGCACGTATAAAGAGACCAAATTAGTTCCTCGAAAGCATTGTAGAGGCGCTCAATGTATCTCCCTCCAATCCCCTCCACCCGCTGAGATACCGATAAACAGAAAGCGCGCTTTAAAAATTTAAATTTAAATTATATATATTGAAGAAAATTAAAAATTGGTAAACAAAGCAAGGAAGAGCGACGTGTAAAGTGTTTCAATGTTACTTTATGTGTATTTTATTTTGCTTTATAGTATCATTTTGATATTGAAATAGGTTACAGTGAACATGCATTGCTAAATTAACTTTCTGTCAGTGGAAGATAAGTACATGAATGAAAAACCAATATTTAATTATTATAATTTGAACATGTATGCAATAGAAAGAGAATTAGTTTCTTATTTTTAAAAAGTTTAATTTTTTATTTTCATATTTTCGTATTTTTAATTCTTTTTTTTACATTCTCATCATGGATGAGAAGGTACTTATTGGTTTTATGTGAAAAATGACATTCGAAATTTTCATCAAATCTTTACGTTTTGAGACCCCCTGAGTCAGAAAAAACGGTTTTTACGAAAGTGTCTGTCTGTCTGTTTGTAGTAGGCCGTGTGCGGCATAACTCTCGATAGGATTATCAGATTGAATTGAGCTTTGGCACACTTTATCGGAGCCGAAAAAGTAAGACAACTTCGTTAACCAGCCACATCCAATCAAAATTGAGGGATTGAGCACTACTTTTGTATTTTTGAAAATAACTTTTTGAAAAAATCAAAAATTTCAATACTGGTTTTTGATAGTGCTCATAAATCTCTACAAATTATCCTGATAACATTTTTTGATTAAATCAAAATTAGAAATGTTACAGCATATTCAAATTAAAAAAAAGTCAATATCAAAATTCCATTTGCCAGTTAAATTATACGAGATACGAAAAAACGTTATAATACAATATTATTTACTACATAAAGACCTTCAAATTTAAATTGTAACATTTTTCCATAAGATGCATATTTTTCTTTTTAATTTAAAAAAAACTATTGAAAATCCAAAATTCAATTTTTTAACAATAATATGTGAAATACGAAAAAACGTAAGAATACAAAATTGTTCGTTTCAAAAAGATCTACAAATTTTGTCTTATATAGTTTCTAATAAAACATATATTTTTCGTTTCAATTCCAAAAAATACGATTAAAATTCGAAAATTCCATTTTTTAGACAAAATATGTGAGATACAAAAAAAACGTTTAGATGGAAAATTGTTTGCCTGAATGAAGTCTACAAATTCTCATTAAGACATTTCGGGACAGGATGTATATTTTATGTTTTAATTTTTAATATTAAAAAAATTCGATTTTTTTCACCAAAATATGTGATACGAAATAAGCGTTGTTCTGCAAAATCGTTTCCTTAAATAAAGTCTACGATTGTTTTTTCTTTTTGAGAGATTTGGAAGAAAATAAATTATTTTAATCATGTAATTTATTAAAAAGTTACCGAAATGTATACAGAAAATCGAGCGCGAAGCGCGAGCGTCATGATGAGAATGTGTTCCTTAAGGCTGATAGAGCCTTAAGTAAATTGAATTTCCTGTTTCACTTAAATTCAAAAAGAAATTGAGTGACTTTGATAAAATATGTAATTCACATCATCTGTAATATTATTATAAAATTGGTTTGAGATTTAGTATCAAATTTTAATAAATAAACTTGAATGTATGTGAAGAGCACAAGAACGGAGCGCGAAGCACGACGATCAAGTCGCGCGCCCTAGGCGCGCTCAAACTTGCGAGCGAAGCGAGCTGCGCGCAGATTTTTTTCATTATGAACAACTTCTAGTTTCCAGGATTTTTATTCTTTTCAAATATTATTCAAATTAATAATTACAATTTTAAAAATAAAATTTTAAATTAATTAGTTAATTGAAAATTTAGACTTAAGAGCATGCGATACTTTGCCATAAGAGCAATTTAGTTTACACAGTTGTTCTTCCACAATTTTTAATTTTTCAACAAAATAATAGTGCACAGACGTCAGTGTTAATTTTCTTTACGTCTCGGCACTATTATTTTTTTGATAAATTCAAAATTGTGGAAAAACAACTGTGTAAACTAAATTGCTTTCAAGGTAAAGTAACACCGTCTTTTTTTAAGCTCAATGTTTACAGAAATTTTTTTTGAAAATTTAAAGAAGAAAGTTGTCCGCAGCTCAATAATTTGTAATTTCTAAAATATTTGTTTGACTCACACTAGTCAGAATGTTATAAAATCTCATTGTAATTTATGGCTGGGTTCTTGTATTTTCTTATTAAAAAAGTGATAATTCCACACTTTTCTGAAAAAAAATAGATCAATGTTTTTCAAAAAAACTCAAATGAATTGATTTATGTACAATAAATGCTAACTGATTTCTGAATATATTCAGCAGCTTTTCTTTTTGGGAAACTTTGTCTCATCAAAAAAATATGAATAATTTATATTAAATACATTAAAACTATGCCAAATGCTGCAAATAAATTATTATAAACGTTTTTCAATATTTAAAGAGAATTAAAAAAATAAAAATAAAACTTTCTAACAGAAATTATACCTAATAAATTACATAATTTGTTACATTTGTTACATTTTAATGTAAATATTAAAAACAAAATGTTATGTTACTTTATATTATTATTATTGTTTCGGACAGTTTGGTTAATGTATGACTCACCAAATTTTTCTTTAATATATCCAATCAAATATTTATTTTAATTGAATGTAAAATATTAGATAGATTCACTAAAAAATTTGGTTCAATAAATAAACGATTTTGTTCTTTGAACAAAATTTTTATTACATAATTTTTTATTCAACGAAGTAAATCCTCGCCGCATATTAATCATTATTTTAAGATGTTGGGGTTCTTTTAAAATAAATGGAATTAAATTAATTAAAAATGAAAACAATTATAAAATAATTAAATAATCAAAATAAAATTCATTTAAAAAATTTGTATTCCTTATTTTACCATTGAATTTTTAAAACCAAAGTTTTCTCAAAAAAGTTCACCGCGCCGTGATTTTCGGTTTTGGCTAAAATCTAAGCTGGCTCGCGCTGCTTCGCTAGCAAGCTTTGCTGGGGCTCGGTTTTCAATTTCACTCGAGATTTCGGTGCTTCCGACCTTCCCCGCGACCCGCGACTCGAGAAAGTAGTGTGCTCAGATAAAGTAGGAGCAGTAGGTTTGGTTACTGTCAATATTTTTGGTCGAAATGAGAAATTGAAATTTTGAGTTTAGAATTTAAATCCAATACTCTTACAGTCTTGCAAATGTAAATTAAATTACAGTTATTGAAATTTACAAAATTACAATGTAAATCAGATGAATTAATGATACAATGATCTAAAAATAAAAGAGTTTTAAAATCGTTTGAACTCAAAATTTTTTTATTTTACAAAGGCTTTTTTAAGGCTATAAGTGCTTTTTACAAGTGATTAATTAAAAGCTTACAAGAAAATCATAAGTGGACAGATTAAAAAATAATGAGGTATTGAAAATTGCTTAATAGTAATATTTCCAATTTTAAATTGAATAAGTTGGAAATATTTAAATAAAAAGATCTACAAATAATTATAGTAGTTCCTCTTTACAAAAATTTTAATTGCAAACAATTCCAATTGTAAAATATCCTCGATTTTCAAGCGTTTTTAAAATAAATCTATATAATTTAAAGTAATTTTAGTTATATATCGAAAAAATTGAAATAGTCCCCGGACTTTAGAAAACTAGGAAATTTATTCATGGAAATCATTTCAAATTGCATTTAATGAAATATTTCAAATGAAACAATTATTTTTTGTGCCCTCTTTTGAGGATATTGTTAGAATTTCCTTTTCTCACAATTTTACTGGGAATTTTTATATAAATCAGGATCACCTTCGGTAAGTACGCTTTATTTCACTCTCTAAATCAAAATAAGTGCACTCAGAAAAAAGATTTGATTGAATCAAAGAAAATTATTTGCGAAAGACTTTCTTTGATTTAAAGAAATGATTTGTTTAAATGAAATGAAATTTGTTTAATTCAAACATAATGTCTTTAAACGAAATAAATACTTGTTTGAATAAAATTAATTTTTCTTCAAAACAAAGAAATTAATTCAATGATATATGGTCAAAGATATAAATTGTTTGATTGAAGGCAGAAATTTATTTGATTCGAACAAATATTCATTTGGTCCAAAGATGTTTTGTTTGAATCAAAAAATTTTGTTTCATTAAGGTAGTTTTCATCCACGAAAAGTAAACCTCAGGCAAAAATTGATAATTTTGCCTTTAAGAATAGCAATATTATTATTGAAGGGCTATTTTGAAAGAGAAAAGATTATTTTCCATAAAAAACATTTAAAACACAGAAAAATAATTTTATTAATAAATTTTATTTTGGACCCAACTTTTTTTCTTATCGCTTCTTATCAAATTTTAAAAAATTATGCGATTCTAATAAATCATGAATCATTTTTTCAGAGAAAAGATTTTCCACAACTTCACCGTTTCTGATTTTTAAAAATAAATTCTTTAATGGCTGAAACCAATAAAAAAACATTTTCCAAAACGAAATTTTTATAAACAAATTGCTGAATTTCATAATAATTTATTCATTTTCGAAAATTGGAAATGGTTAAGTTGTGGGAAATCTTTTCTCTGAAAAAGTGATTCATGATTTATTAGAATCGCATAATTTTTTGAAATTTGGTAAGAAGCGATAAGAAAAAAAGTTGGGGCAAAAATAAAATTTATTAATAAAATTATTTTTCTGTATTTCAAATTTTTTTCATGGAAATTAATCTTTTTTCTTCCAAAATAGCCCTTCAATAATAATATTGTTATTCTTGAAAGCAAAATTATCTATTTTTGCCTGAGGTTTACTTTTCGTGGATAAAAACTACCTTCATGAAACAAAATTTTTTTGATTCAAACAAAATATCTTTGGACCAAATAAATATTTGTTCGAATCAAATAAATTTCTGCCTTCAATCAAACAATTTATATCGTTGACCATATATCATTGAATTAATTTCTTTGTTTTGAAGAAAAATTAATTTGATTCAAACAAATATTTATTTTGTTTAAAGACATTATGTTTGAATTAAAAAATTTTTATTTCATTTAAACAAATCATTTCATTAAATCAAAGAAAGTCTTTCAAGCAAATAATTTTCTTTGATTCAATCAAATCTTTTTTCTGAGTGCACTTATTTTGATTTAGAGAGTGAAATAAAGCGTACTTACCGAAGGTGATCCTGATTTATATAAGAATTCCCAGTAAAATTGTGAGAAAAGGAAATTCTAACAATATCCTCAAAAGAGGGCACAAAAAATAATTGTTTCATTTAAAATATTTCATTAAATGCAATTTGAAATGATTTCCATGAATAAATTTTCTAGTTTTCTAAAGCCCGAGGACTATTTCAATTTTTTCGATATATAACTAAAATTACTTTAAATTATATAGATTTATTTTAAAAACGCTTGAAAATCGAGGATATTTTACAATTGGTATTGTTTGCAATTAAAATTTTTGTAAAGAGGAACTACTATAATTATTTGCGTAGATCTTTTTATTTAAATATTCCCAACTTATTCAATTTAAAATTGGAAATATTACTATTAAGCAATTTTCAATACCTCATTATTTTTTAATCTGTCCACTTATGATTTTCTTGTAAGCTTTTAATTAATCACTTGTAAAAAGCACTTATAGCCTTAAAAAAGCCTTTGAAAATTAAAAAAATTTTGATTTCAAAAGATTTTATAACTCCTTTCATTTGTAGATCATTGTATCATTAATTCATCTGATTTACATTGTACTTTTGTAAAATTTCAATAACTGTAATTTAATTTTCATTTGCAAAACTGTAAGAGTATTGGATTTAAATTCTAAACTCAAAATTTCAATTTCTCATTTCGACCAAAAATATTGACAGTAACAATTTTTCCCTTCATAGATGTACTTTATTACCATAAGGTATAGGTAAGAATGAATATTAAATAGTTATTTCCTGTAAGTAATTATTTATTTAGTTATTTCATAAATTTCGGGTCGGCTGCAAAGTTTTTCCTACGTAAGCAAACTTGAAGCTATGTTTCCACATTTTATCTTTAAAGGAGTGTTTTTATATTCTAATAAAATAGAATTACAAGAAAGGTAATTATGACAGTATTTATTAATTAAAAATGATTATTATTTTTAAAATTTACATAAAAATGCAATTAATTAACGTTCTGAATTTATAATATTCAAAATCAATTGAGTGAAATCAAAGAAAGTTAAAAAATAAAACTACTTGAATACAACAGGTTATGAACCCAACCTCAAATTCTGCATTTAAATTCTACAAACAAATAGTATCGAATAAATAGTCCTTGCAGATCACACACTCGAAAGAATTATTTAACATTTCCTGAAATTCATAAAATTTATTTCACGTCATCAACATTATTTAAGACTTTTTACAAAATTTGTCAGCTGTCAAATTTTGTAAACAGAAGTCACCGGGCGAGCAGACGACGAGATGCATGAGACATCGAATCGAAGAAATCGCAGAAACTCAGAAAGTTAGGGAACGCTTGCTTTTACTTTATTTCGTATATGCTATATATAGACAAAATAAGGAGAGAGCCGAAGTCTCCCGAAGATTTTCGAGCATCTCCGTGTTTTCGAATTCAGAAGACACTGCGAGAAACACGCGTCGCCATGGAAACGGCTGAAAGTTGTGAAGAGGGCAGCACCTCGATACCCAAGAAAGAGTGATGTTCTATATATATCGTTCTCCCACTCCGAGGCCACTCGCCGCATCTAGGTTTATAATATCTTTGGTTACACGAACTTCCAGAACAAAGCATTTATCAAAAACAATTGAAAGCTTGAACCGTTACGGAAAAATATTTTTAAATTCTCATAAATTCTCGAAGAGCACATTCATCAGAGAACTTCTCAGTCATATTCCCGTGCTCCCAGACATATTCTCGGTCACATAAACTCTTTAGAACTCTAATGGTGCATTTATACCTCTGTCTGCCTGACCGGTACAGACAGAAAATACATAAGAGCAAAAAAGACAGACGTTTTCTTTTTGTCCAAATTTACACTGTCTGTCTCCTTTACACTTATGTATTTTCTTTCCGCGCCGGTCAGGCAGACAGAGGTATAAATGCACCATAACGGTGCCTATCGAGTCGGAATTGAGAATTGTGTATTTCTGTCGAAACCGTGCAAAAGAGGCGTGAAGAAGACGACAATTTCAAATTCACGAAATAGATTATTTAAGAAACAACACTTTTTTCTCCGATATTTTCGAAAAAATCTGCCTAAAATAAAAATCTGAAATATCGTGTAAAATTTTATAAGCATTTGAACACTTCAAAAATAAACTTTCAGTAAAATTTGATGCCAATAAATGTTCCAAATTTGACTCCCTATCTATTTTCCTATTCAAATTTCCATACTTCTTATCAATTTTGTACATTTAAAAACTTTTTAGTTAGAGAGATATTTTCTATTAAGAAGAGATAAACATAAAATTCAAGTTTAAAATTTACATTCTCAGTTTTATGTTAGAAATATTTTCATCTCACATTTTTGTAGCCTAAGCACAGACTTTTCATTAAAAAAATGAAATGGTCTAAGGAAAGGAAAAATTTTCTAATAGATGTGGATAAATTAAGAAGCTGAAATATGTGTTCATTAATATCTTCATATGAACATGTAAATATTTATCGATATTAAATTTTACATAAACATTATTGTGCGACGTGTTCAAATCTTGTATATGACAAGATCATATGGACGAGTTCAATTTTTTAATTAAATATTTTGTAATTTTTAATTTGTCTGTTCTTCTGAAATCGGAGGAAGATTTGAACAGTAAACAACAAATTTTCCAATGGAATTCAAGGTCAATAAATGCTTAAAGTTTTATATTAAAATTTTAATTACAAAATTTTGAAGCTTTGTAACTATAACATTTTTTGGAAATTACATCTTCTACATGACAATTTGTATATATATACAGATATATATACTACCATTGGAAATTACAGAGGTTGACCTGGAGTTTCAACTTTCGTTAAAGTGATTTATTTTATAATAAGATATTACAAAAAAAATTTTAATGTAGATCTCTTTGAAGGAAATTAATAAGTATGTAAAAAAATTAAAATTTTAAAAGATTTTTTTTAGTATGTCTTCATAGCGATTTGTTAACCTAATTAAAATATTTTCAGAAAGTCTTTTCTGGATTCTATATGCTGGGGTTGAACATGTTACAAGAAGTCGTGTAATTTTAAAAATGTGTATCCCCATACCAATGAAATCTTAAAGTGTGCTGTTCGATAAAATATTAGATATAATAATGTTTGTTCATTTCTTTGGCATAGGGTCAGTTTCTTCTTATTTTCTTTGATTAAAATTATTATTAGATTTAAGAATGCGCAAAAAGAAAGAAAGGCAAACGTTTCGGCCACATATGGGGGCCCTCTTTAGTGCCATAAATTCAAAGTTTCTGTAAAGGATTAGAATATAGAAGATAATTAAAAAAAGAATTATCATAGAAATTAAAAACTTATCTCATAGCTTGCAATTCAAAATGAAGTAGTCCAGTATGCAGCATCACGAATTGAAAAATTATTTGAAGTTCACTATGAATAAAAAACCGGATAATATGAAAAAATATAAAAGATTTGGCGCACAAACCGACCGGAATTTTTTTTTTTTCAAAAAATTTTTATTATTAAAGATGGATGCCAATTTGGTTCAAATGGGAAAAACGCTAAAATGTTTTAAATTTATGAAAACTTCTCGTTAAGACTTTATTACCGGCGTCTCTCACATATTTATCTTAACTTTTTTAAAAACCGACTCGGGACATGTGGCTTTGCTGACCGAAATTTTTTTTCTATAAGCAATCCTGAGAGGTTCTTTTCCTCCTCGAAGAAGACTATTGTCCTGTACCTAGTTAAGAAATTCGAGACGTTTATGATGATTTTCACGAGTGGACGAAGGCGTTTATTTTTCAATATAATATATTTTACTTTTGAATAATCAAACCTTTTATTTATACTTGTATATTGAAATTTTCATTTAAAATATGTTATGTATTCTGAAAGTTTTTTCAAAATGTTTTATTCTAAAGGATTTATTTTCAATTTTACTTCATACCAAATTAAAGTTAGTGTACGATTTCGTGTGCTAATTTTGATATAATTTATGTATTTTTCAAATATTTAAACCTTTTATACTCAAACATTCAGAATTATTTTGAATTCAAAATGTTTTAATAAATTGCATTGGCTTTAGCACGGAGAAAAATGGATATTGACTCATAATATCTAGATATTGAAGCACAATGTCAGTAGCATTCAACTATGTGACAAACATTTAGATATTCTACTTCAATGCCTGCAGATATTGAAAAAAAGATATTAACCACCAGTATCTCAGATATTGAGCTTGATTATCTCAGATATTGAAAATGAATATTCAAGATACTAAACTTCTGAATATCCTCGTTAGTAAACTTGAATGTCTGAGGTACTGAAGAAGAATATCTCAGATATTTAACATCAATATCAGGTATACTGAAAAGGTAAGTTATAGATATTACAGCTCAGTGTCTAAGATACTCAAAAAATTATTTTAAAGGTTATGAAATAACTACATATTCAGTTTTTAGAAAAAAGTCAAATTATATTTTATCATGTACATAAGTATATAGCAGATTTATACTTCGCTCTCATTTTCATTATTTGGCATGTCTAAAATTAATTTAATGTTCTTGTTAGAAAAATTAACCTCAACGCTAAGGTTAGATTTCATTCTCGGCTATAAACCACATATATAGAGAAAATATATAACTTATATCTTTTACTTACTGCATCTCAAGTTAAACACCCGATCTTTATTCCATTGAAAACACTTATTAGAATTTTTACGAAACTTTCAAAATTTTTCTTTACGGCACGCTGCAAGCATGCAAGCAGATTTCAATGAGCGCGAAAAAGTGATCACATGACCTTTATATATATGCGCGCGCACTTCATGCTTCAATATCTAAACTATTAAACTTGAAAAAAATGGAAAAAATTGGAAAAATCTTATATATTGAAAAAAAAACTTTTAATATTGCGTGTCAATATCTAGATATTATGGATGAATATCTCTTATTTGAATATCTACTTTTCAATATCCATTTTTCTCCGTGAGGGTCCATAAATGAAGAAGTCTATTGTAAATTATATCAAGGGTCATTACAATCTACTATTTTAATTGTTTTAATAAAACATTGAATAATTTAAAAACATTAAACATATTAATAAGTTCATAGTTACATACTTAAGTTTAAAGAATTTGAAAATCTTTCTGTGGAAAAAAGACGTTTTCGAATGCACCAGGATTCGAGCCCGGGTATTTCGATTGCCGGTCGACTGCATGTACATTCATGTAAAAATATTAAATATTTTGAAAATTTTTTTTCAAGTATTTTACTTTATAGTAATGATTTGTCGAATTTACTTCACACCGAATAAATCTCAAAGTGCAAGATCGCATGCGAATTCAAATACAATTTATGCTTTTTTTGTAATATTTAAAACCTTTCTTTACACAGACACTTCCATCGGAAATTAGAGGTCCATATGTTATTTAAGCTATTGTTAAAGTAACTTAATTTTTATAATAAAAGGTTAACATTTTTTCCTGATGCTAAAATAAAAGTTAACACAGTGTTGCTTCTAATAAGCCCAAGTTAAGAGAAAAATATTAATTTTGTAAAAATATACTACAAAAAACTTCCCGTTTTGTGGGCACTTTCTCATCGCACGCTTCTCTTGCAAGTTTGAGCGCGCCTGGGGCGCGCGATTCGATCGTCGCACTCGGTCTTATATTCTTCGGACCCTAAAGCCAACTAAGAACATGAACAATATTTGAATATTAATACTAAGGGTCGATATAAGTCCTGTTTCATTATTATTTAAATTTATTACTTGTAATTTGATACTTAAGATCAAGTCAATTTTATAATATTATCGATATGCTCGACTTTCTGTATACATTTCTGTAACTTTCTAATAATTTACAAGATTACAAAAAATTTATTTTCTCCCAAATATTTAAAAATGGAGGAGAATTCATACTCTTTTAGAGAAAACGATTTTTTGTATTATCGCTTATTTTGTATCACACATATTTTGGTTCAAAAATGGAATTTTTTATTTTCAATATTGTATTTTTTAAAACCAAAACATGAAATATACATCTTGTCAAAAAATGTCCTACTGAGAATTTGTAGACCTCATTTAGGCAAATAATTTTCTATCTCAACGTTTTTTTCGCATGTCACATATTTTGTTCAAATAATGGAATTTTTGAATTTTAATCGTATTTTTCTAAATTATAATGAAAAATATACGTTTAATTTGAAACTATGTCTGAAAATATTTGTATATATTATTGACATGAACAATTTTCCATTCTTACGTTTTTTTCGTATTTCACATATTTTAGTTAAAAAATTGAATTTCGTATTTTCAATGGTATTTTTTTTTTAATTAAAAAGAAAAATATTAAATTTCTTTTGTAATATCTTTCTATAAAATAAAACACTTTGACGAAAGTTGAAACTCCAGGTCAATCTGTAATTTCCGATGGTAGATTATATATATATATATACGAATTGTCATGTAAAAGATGTTAAATTCCAAAAAATTTTATTCAATGTATTTTATTTTTTAGTAATTTTCCATTCTTACGTTTTTTTCGTATTTCACATAGTTTAGTTAAAAAATTGAATTTCGGATTTTCAATGGTATTTTTTTTTTAATTAAAAAGAAAAATATACATCTTATGAAAAAATGTTGCAGTTCAAACTTGTAGATCTTTATATCATATAGGTTTGGTTTCGTCGGTCTTGCGGTCAATAAAACAACATTCTATAAAAAACTCCTTCATTATATTTGGTCAAAAATTCTCCTATGTTTCAACCTCACTGCGGGTCTTTTTCAAGGAATATATATGTCACTAAAAATTGAACAAATCAATTTACCATCAAATTTCTTTTTCCAAAGAGAACTATTTTATGTTGTGTTGGTATAATAAATAAGTACTTACATAAATTACAAAAAAACGAAAGCACACATGAAGATTCAGTCTTATTCTTGAAAATGTCATTAAAATTAAAGCCTCAAAGATTGAGGGCTTCAATAATTTAAAATTACATTATAATACGGTGTGTAAATACAATCCGATGAAGCAACGCAAACTGTAGGATAGAGAGACGAAGATACGATCAATTGAATTAAATTCACCAATGAAAAGTGTGCTAAAGCTTTAGAACACAAACTTGAAAATCATATGTTAAATAAGGCCATGGCAAATTCGATTAATATTCATAATTTCAGCCTTACAATTTATTGAAATATTAATATTTTTATTGATATAAATTGATTCAATAATTTTTCTTTAATGTTGTTTTATTGACCTTAAGAACGACGAAATCAAACCTATATGATATAATAATATAACGGTCGAAGAAATGGGCATCCGTACTTTATAAAGAAAAAAAAACAAACAAACATTCTGGCCTGTTGTTTACAAATTTCTAAGTTTTTCGTTCATTTTATCCGGTTTTCTATATTCAGTGAATTCTACATATTTTTTCCAATTCGTGTTGTTGCTTACTGGACTTCTTCATTTTGAATTTCAAGCAATGAGATAAGTTTTTGAGTTTCATTATTATCCTTATTTTAACTATCTTCTACATTTTTATCTTTTACGGAAATTTTGAATTAATCTTTTAATTTATGGCACTGAAGAGGGCCCCCATATGTGGCCGAAACGTTTGCCTTCTCTCTTTTTTTGCGTTTTTTATCGTAAGTAGCATTGATAATATTAATAGAAGAAAATAAAAAGAGGCTGACCCAATGCCAAAAAAATGAGAAATTAAGAAAAATTCTGTGGATTTTGGGTCAATATAATACCAAACATGTCATCAAACGTGTCACTTTACAGTTATTACTGTTGTAGATCTTTATGTAGTAAACCATTTTTTATTATAACTTTTATTCGTATAATTTAACTGGAAAATGGATATTGACTTTTTTCAAGTTTTAATATACTGTAACTTTCTTAAATGTATTTTAATTGCAAAATATTATCAGGATAATTAGTAGAGATTTACGAGAATTATCAGAAAGCAGTCTTAAAATTTTTGATTTTTTCATAAAGTTTTTTTCAAAAACACAAAAAATGCTCCTATTTTGACAATTTTTGTCGGATGTAGCTGGTTAACGAACTTGTCCTTTTGCATCTGCGATAATGTATGCATAAGCTCAATTCAATCCGCCAATTTTTTTCTATCCAGAGTTATCGAGTATATGACCTATTACTACTGCAGACGGACAGACAGACAGACAGACACTTTCGTAAAAACCGGTTTTTCTGACCCAGGGGATCTCAAAACGTGAAGATTTGACGAAAATTCCGAAAATTATTTTTCACATAAAACCAAAAACTTAATTCGAATATGATTTGAATCTAAAAGACATCAAATTTAGATCTTTCTTAATAATATTAATAACTCTAAAATTAATTAACATTGTCAAAAGTCTGTAGTCTCATTTCAAAGGTAAGTTTTCATAGTATTTTTCTAACTAATTAAGATGTTTTTGGAATTTTTCTGCTAGATTCTGCTCTAGAATCAAACATGGTAATGAAAAATCATCAAATTTCAAATGATGATTGTACTACATTCATTTGAAGAATTCAAAAAAATCCAAACTATCAATGTTTTGATAAAAATTTCTAAATTTATTAAAATATGATATACATCGATTTTTAAAAACTTCTTGAAGAAGCTACATATTTTAAAAATTGCATGACTGTTTTGAATTCTGTTCAACCCTAAGATGTTAAAAAAACCTTTTGAAATCTAAATCTAAATTAAAATTTCTTTTGTAATATCTTTCTATAAAATAAAACACTTTGATGAAAGTTGAAACTCCAGGTCAATCTGTAATTTCCGATGGTAGATTATATATATATATATATATATACGAATTGTCATGTAAAAGATGTTAAATTCCAAAAAATTTTATTCAATGTATTTTATTTTTTAGTAACCGTTTGTCGACTTAGCTTCATATCAAGAAAAGTTTGAGGTCCCTATTGAAAAACTTGACGTAAAAAATAACGTAAAAATGACGTAAAAAAGTACGTCAAAAATGGCGTAAAAAACGACGTCAAAAATGACATAAAAAAAGACGTCAAAAATTACGTAAAAAACGAGGTCAAAAATTGGGACAGTTTTTTACGTCATTTTTGAAGTCGTTTTTTATGTCATTTTTGACGTTGTTTTTGACGTCGTTTTTGACGTACTTTTTTGTGTTTAAGAAGCCTTACATTTCCTATTACATTTTTGTGACTCCTTTACGAAATGCCCATTCCACTTTGAAATAAATTATTTTATTATATAATAGTTCTTTTACTGATAAGCATTTCTCAATTACGATACCCAATGAACGACCGAATATAAATTGTTAAGGCTTCTTAAAGACAAAAAATTACGTCAAAAACGACATAAAAAACGACGTCAAAAATTAAGTAAAAAACGATGTCAAAAATTGGGTTAGTTTTTTACGTCATTTTTTACGTTATTTTTGACGACGTTTTTTACGTAATTTTTCGACTTTAAGAATCCTTAACAATTTATATTCGGTCGTTCATTGGATATCGTAATTGAGAAATGCTTATCAGTAAAGGAACTATTGTATAATAAAATAATTTATTTCAAAGTGGAATGGGCATTTCGTAAAGGAGTCACAAAAATGTAATAGGAAATGTAAGGCTTCTTAAAGACAAAAGTACGTCAAAAACGACGTCAAAAATGACATAAAAAACGACGTAAAAAACTATCCCAATTTTTAACTTCGTTTTTTACGTGATTTTTGACGTCGTTTTTTACGTCATTTTTGACGTGATTTTTGACGTCGTTTTTTACGTGATTTTTGACGTCGTTTTTTACGTCATTTTTGACGTAATTTTTGACGTCGTTTTTTATGTCATTTTTGACGTCGTTTTTTACGTCAAGTTTTTCAATAGGGGTGTAAATTCACATATAATTTATGTATTTTCTTAAATCAGCAAACACTTCATTTACATTTATTTATCGAAATTTTCATACAAAAGATGTTACCTATTATAAAAATGTTCAAACCCTTCATTTTTGAAATTTGTATTTCATCTTGAATGATATCTTATTATAAAATATTCTCTAAATAATTTTTTAAAAAAAATGCTGAAATCGATATTTTGTTTCGAATCTTTAAGCATTTATTGACTTTAAATTTCATTAAAAAATTATTTTTCAAGTATTTAAATCATCTTAAAATTTCACAAAATCTTTTAGATACTTATTTCAGATCAATATTTTTCAAAGTATATAGAAAAAAAATGTAATTTTTTTAATGTTATATTACGTAATTTTGATTTCTGCGTCTATTTCGCGCCTCCTTTGCATGAAGTGGAGAAAAATACAATTTCTGATTTTTACTCGACAACCGACAGCGTGAAATCGAAGCGAGTTAGTGGGGATACACTGACATGACGCGCTTCGTTTGGTGTGCTCCCATATATTATTATAACAGCACGGACCTTTAATTTGAGTTCGAAAAAGATCCGAAAAAGCTTTACGCAATTGGGGGCGCTGCAAAAGTGATAAACAGTAGCTCTGTTTTACCCACGAAGGAATAATAAGGAGACCTATCTTCATGTAAGCGACTTGGCAGTAGCAACGGCACGGTAAGTGCCCGGCTTGTTAGTTGGAAGTAGTGGAAAGGAGTGCGCAAGTGCGCAGTTGTCCTCTTCTTACTCACGAAAAATGTGTAAGTGAGATGAATTTGTCAAATATTCAAATTGATCTAAGCCAGAGTGGTTATAGTGATTGATTTTTTGATCATTCCCCAGGAAACAAAAAACCATTCACTTGCGTTAAATTTGAATGGGCTTTGATGTGTTCTGAATTGCGTATCTGTCACTGGAATTTCAGCATTAACAGATTGAAAACCAATATTTCCGATAAAAAATAATGTATTTAAAGTGAACAATCGTTTACAATACAATTCGTATTCTGTTTTTATTGTATTTCTCTTATTCAGAGTGACCTTTTAAGACTTCCAATTCATTTGGTATTTTAACCGATTCATGTGAACAACAATGAATCGTACATTGCCATTACAAATTATTTGAGGTTAATCAGTCTTATTCAACCCTATTCACTTAACGATTTAACCAATGTCAAATGGCAGATTCAAAACATTGCGCACAAATGGCAGATTTCAAGTGTCACCATCCGATTGAATTTTTATTTCCTGAATATGCAAATGACAGATACACAATTCAAAGAGACGCGCGACCTATCGGTTTTTTTCCTGGGTTGCAAGCGGCAGATATTTGTTCAATTTCAATTTAGTTAAAAAAAAAATATTATCTCAGGACTCCTATAAAGCTAAGAGAATGCATTATAAAAGTGGTAAGTAAGTATATATCGAATATATGATTGTAAATCTTGAAATTGAAATTATGGTATTTGTTATTACTTCGTAAATCATGTATTAAATAATATTGCATAGTATTTTCCTTTAAAGGTGAGGGAATTTAATCCGAGAAATTTTCAAGATTTTGAAGATCGCACGTAATATAATAAATTTTTTTCTTAGCAATGTCGTGTCGCGTACCGGGTTGCATAACTTCTCTGGCTTAGATCAATTTGAAAGGTTCGTCTCACTCGCACATTTTCCCGTAAGTAAGAAGAGGACAACTGCGCACTTGCGCACTCCTTTCCACTACTTCCAACTTACAAGCCGGGCACTTAGCATGCTTTGTGTACACCTGATCACAGTATTTGCCCTTTAAAGAAGCTTTATTTTGTTTATCAATAATTTTTATAAAATAATTCCAAACTATATTCTTTTTTTTTCCATTTTTATTGCGCACGTTACATGAACTTCCAGAACAAAGCATTTATCAAAAACAATTGAAAGCTTGAACCGTTACGGAAAAATATTTTTAAATTCTCATAAATTCTCGAAGAGCACATTCATCAGAGAAATTCTCAGTCATATTCCCGTGCTCCCAGACATATTCTCGATGCGAACACGGGCTGGAAATTAGGTACATTTGGATGACGACTCAACCTTGTTCTTGACACTAGGCAGGTTTCAGTTGAGAACAGGGGTTGATTAATTATAATAAAACGTTTTGAGAACCCACCGCATAGTTAACGGAAAATGGCCGACTGGCATGTTCCCTCTTCGAAGGTAGCTGCATCGACTCAGAAGGAGGATATACCTTCTGGGATTCCATACCAATTGATAATTGTAAGTTCAACATGTATAGCGTATTATGCGAGCGTTATGCGAATAAGATGATCGACAATGACAATATTCAAAATCAACTGGTTTACTCTCTTTCAACCCAGGATATTACATTTTCACTAGCCTCTAAAGAAAAAGAAACAGCTTGTGCTTATAGCCTTATCAAAACAGAGCACCCTAAACTGTTAATCTTTGAAACGACATATGGTGAAAGCTTTGCAATAGCAAAGAAAGTATCTGTTTCCAATCTTGAAATTTTTGCTTACGTAAACTCTAAATTCGTATGAAAGGACCGGGATACATGGCCGTCGTTGCCAGAGAAGTGGTACATATTATCAAGTATGCCCCCGTCAGTGTGAAGATGAAACATGACAAAACATGCTACACTGAACTGCAAGTAACCAGGAATAACAAAACCTTTTTCCTTACGTCAAGGACACGAATCTTAAAATCCAAAAGAACCGAAGTTCCTTGCAATAGACTCTTACCATGATAATAACTACGTCGGAAAACAGTGGTACAAAATGTTACCACTTCCGATAGAGGCCGAAGCACCTTTAGTCTTCAAAACTAAGACTAAACCAACCTGGAAGTATACTAATCCTTCCGAATAAGCAACTAACGGTATCTATTCTGAACAAGAAATAGAACAGCTACGGGAACGCATCATGTTTTCAATAGAACTACCAGCAGTCCTAAACGATATGGCCCGTGAAATGCAAGGACACCAACTAACTGACAGAGAAGGAAGCATCCTCAAACTCCTAAACGAAGATGCAATAGAAAAATTAGTCGACAGCACATGGGATAGGATATGTTCCCGTTTTTTGACCTTCGGCACCGTAAGCTCCGGAATAATCGCCATTATGATGATCATACACCTCATAAAGGCCGTCGTCGACATCATCATCCAGGGTTATGCACTACATTTTGTTTATGGATGGTCCATACACTTATTAGATGCCTTGTGGAGTTCAGTATCTCATTTGCTACTCCATTTGGCAAAACCAACTCCAAGTCCAACAGTTGAAACGATCGAGCTGGGCGAAACGACAAGACCACCTACACCAAAACCAGCCACAAGAAGGATTAAAAATGACACAATTCAAGTAAACGAGGGAAAGAAATCCACGTGTTCCACATCATTCATCGACTTAAGTTAATAATCTGACTACTCACTTGTATTATGTATCAGGTCTTCCGTCGGCGAGACACGTATCCGCCTTTCAACGAATCCTATCTGAAAACCAACCAACTCCTCCAAATTCAATTTATCACATAAATTGCAAATAGATACTTATTCCAGCGCAGAGAGACAATTGCTAGTGCTTTTAGCACCTAGCAACCGTTTAAGGATGGAGGTGTCACGTCCACCCTTCCTGACACCCGCTGTTTTTTTTCACCCTTTAGTTTTCTTTGAGTTTAAAAACTTTTTCCGCGCGCCGTACACATGGCCCCACTTTGGCGCCATATCAGTGCCTATTAAGGCAATAGTTTTCTTCCACGATAGACGGCATATACAAAATTTATAAATACAGAAGAATTGAAGAACTTAATGGAAAAAGGTAATAAAAATGAAAGAAGAGCAGTTTTCCAGATTTCTTTAACCCTTCTAATATAAACTTTCTCAGGACCAATTTAACTAGATTAAACAGATGTTTCTCGCGTGGGAAAGCTATTTTTCTTTTTACAAAAAGAAAAAGAAGAAAGATTACTTTTGAAGACCTAGTTAAATATTATAAATTTATTATATTTAATTTTTAATGCCCGTAAACCTACTTAACTGACCCTCTTATGCGCAAAGCCTAAGTTTATATACTATCATCTCCTCTTATTAATACTCATTTATTTTTCTTACAAAAATTTGAACTAAAGCATATTGCCATGCACATTAACAAACATTATTGTAAAATTTGACTTCACTTCTTATACAATACATTCAGGGTTTATCTTTGTACATTTAGTCAGTGTAAGTCTGAGTGAATTTAAGCAACAAATTATATGTATTAGAAATTATTGTTAAAAAACAGGAATCAGAAGCCTGGGTTAGAGATAGGAAAAGTACTTGAAGAGCCATCTTTTGAGGGGAGCCAAAAACAACTTAACACCCCGCCGCACTTAAGCACTTATGGGAATTACCGGCCACACGAGCACGTGGGCGGGTAATTTCATTAAGGAGCCGAATGAGAGACTTCGAAATTCGATAAACCAATCATATAAGAAATTAACCACCTTCAAGGGATTAGGAAATAGAAAAGCAGGGAGATTAGGGCGTTGATTTGTTTTTTAAAAGGACCAAAATATCTCTCGGTTAGTTAGTCACTCGCTGACTTTCCGTCGGCCAGTTTTTAAAAACGAATCTAGAAATAATTTTTCTCTCTTGTTGACATTCCGGTTTTTCGGTTGTTTTCATAAAGTCAAAATTTCAAGTCTCAATCGGTTTTTATTCCTCGCAGTTGATTTTTAATTCTCATTGCTCTCAAACTTTCGGTCCAACTAGCTCCAGGTCTACAAGTGGCAGTCCTTCATTCCCATCTTCGGTTGAGGCCCCTGAGGTTTTTTCGTCAAAATAAAGAAAAAGTAAGTGCCAATTTTTGTTGCTGTCTTTACCTTTTCCTTCTTTCGTTCTGTTAAAATTATATTTAGTCTGTTTTTTTATCGAACGATAATTTTTTATCCTCCAAGGAGAGTCCATGATCCTGTACGAGGACCGGATTGCTCCTTCTTTCCTTTTTTCGAACCTAGCAATGTTATATTCTGCTGCCTAAATCCTTAATGAATACTATGTAGCTATAGCAAGCCGCTAATCGCTCATTCATTTAAACATGTTTCTTAATCCAATCTCAGAGATATATGAATTTCGTGCCCGGCATTGTTATAAAATAATTTAAGCATTAAAAATGTATTAAGCTTTACAAAACATTTCATTCACGTGAGTTCGACATTTAATATACAAATATATACACATTTAAATTACATTTTCGAATCTAGAAATGTTATATTTTGCTGCCTAAACCTTTAATGAATATTATGTAGCTGAAACAAGCCATTAAGCGCTCAACTTACACGCTTAGACAGGCCTCTTATTGCAATCTCAGAGATATATAAACTGCTATTTTATAATAATATAATAATAATAATATAATTTTATAATAATAATAATTAAACTGCTACTAAATTGCTATAAAACATTGCAAGCATATTTTAAAGTGACATGTTTGATAACATGTCTACTATTATATTGACCCAAATTCATAGAATTTTTGTTCATTTCTCGTTATTTTAACGTACGGTCAGTTTCTTCTTATTTTCTTTGATTAAAATTATCACTTAGATGTAAAAATGCGTAAATAGAAAGAAAGGCAAACGTTTCGGTCACATATGGGGTCCCTCTTTAGTGCCATAAATTCATAGTTTAATTCAAAATTTCTGTAAAAGATTAGAATATAGGTGATAATTAAAATAAGGATTATCATATAAATAAAAAACTTATCTCATAGCTTGCAATTCAGAATGAAGTAGTCCAGTCAGCAGCAGCACGAATTGGAAAATATTTACAGTTCACATTGAATAAAAAAACCGGATAAAATGAAAAAACACAAAAATTTTTGCAAACGAACCCACCGGGAATTTTTTTTCTTTATATGTTATTGTTAATGAAGGATGCCCAACTGGTTATTAATGACAATCGCGAACAAGGGTTTAATTTTGAATAGTTTTCTAGAGGATTTTGTTACCGGAGTCTCTTACAGAATGATCTGAATTGTTTTAAAAACCGACTCGGGACTTGTGGCTTTGCTGGCTGACAATGTTTTTTTAAAAAGCAATCCTGAGAGGTTCTTTTCCTCCTTGAAGAAGACTATTGTCCTATACCTAGTTAAGAAATTCGAGACGTTTATGGTGATTTTCACGAGTGGACGAAGGCGTGTATTTTTCAAGAAAACGATTTTCTATATCAGCTTCACGGACAATCCATTTAACACTGAATTTTTAAGCAAGGCCTTTCATAAAAATAAATTATTATAATATCTATATATGTAATTTTACTCAATATTCTTTGAGTGTGTTCAGAAATAAAAAAATTGAAAGTTGTTTAATTTCGCATTCAGATTTATTCTGCGATATTTTGAAAAAATAATAATGAGTTCATCTTTAAAAATTAATAAAAATGCAATTTAAATATTCGTGATATTAAGTGTCACATTTGAAAGTATTATTAAATTTCATCAATCAAAAAAAAAATATCAAAAATTTCAAAAGAAGAGGAAGATAGGGGTGGCTTTGGTACTGAGAAGAGGGGAGTTTCAGTAAAAACACTTTCACAAATATTATTATTATTCCGAAAGAAATCTTGCTTATAAGTCACTACTGAGTTGGACAGATATTATACTAAATATTAGTATACTAAACTTTCATTCAATTTTATCATTTACTCTAACAAAAAGTCTCTTGATGTATGGATTTCGCGCCTGGCATTGTTTCACAAAACTTTCCATTCACGTGAGTTGGACATTTAATATACGAATTTAATTTACATTTTCCACCCCAGGCCTGTTAGATAATGCTGCCTAAATCCTTAATGAATATTATGTTGCTAAAGCAGGCTGCTAATCGTTCAACTTATTTATTTAAGGGAAGATTCTACTTTGTTGGGTAAAAAAAATCGATGATTTTTTATGAATTTGTTTTTAGGAAACTATTAAAGATAGAAATCCACAATTTAGTATGTTTTTAAAAAAACATTTATTGTGTAAATATTTTTTTTTGACTGGCTACCTGAAAGAGGGGCGAGGGGGGGGGGAGTTGAACAATGGCGGTATGTCCTTGAGGAGATGGCTTGCTAGCGGAAGTAATTGAGCCAAAACCGATGATCTGAACCACAAAAACCTGACATATTCTTAATCTGTACCGATTTCTGCATATTCATTACCACGATCATTTAATAATAATGGTAAACTTAAAAGTTACGAATTTTTCAAAAAAATTCTTGATTTTTTTCAAATTTGTTGTCACAAATTATTACGTAAAACGAGCAATTGTTAATATTTTTTGACGATTGTGGTTCACTTTTTGCACACAACCCTGTTACATATTTGTGCTAAATTTGGTAATGATTGGTCAATTAGAACGTCTTGGATTACTTCCGTTAGGTCAAAAAACGTGGTTTTGAGATAAACGCGTTTAAAGTCTTTACAAATAGTTTTGTCTTACGTAGGTACCATTATAAATACAGCTATAAAATTCTTTCTATTCGAGCGCTGTCATGATGGAAAATGATTGCCTCGTGTCTGGTCGCATATTCCGGGCGTTTTCTGGCTATTGCTCTCTTCAAACGGATTAGTTGTGTTCGGTAGCGTTCCCCATTGATTGATTGACACCCTTCTGATTCCACCAAATCCAGAGCATCACCTTCGCGCCATGAATATTCGGCTTTGCCGTTGATTTGGCTGGTTGGCGGGGTTTCACATATGATTTTTTGCGCTTGGGGTTGTCGTAATGGATCCATTTTTCATCACTAGTAACAATCCGATGCAAAAATGACTTCTTTTTGTGGCTTTCCAGTAGCATTTCGGACATGCAAAACCGCCTTTGAACGCTGTCGGCTTGAGTTCATGTGGAACCCAATTGCCTTGCTTTTGAATGTATCCAGCTGCTTTTAAACGTTTTGAAATGGCTGCTTGAGTGACTCCAAAAGATTCTGTGAGCTTTTCTTGTGTTTGGCAACTATTTTTATCGAGTAATGCTTCCAGTTCTTCATCTTCAAGTGTTTTTGGCTGCCCAGGACGTTCTTCGTCTTTCAAGCCAAAATCAGCACTTTCAAATCGTGCAAACCACTTTTGGCACGTTCGCTCAGCTAGAGCATGTTAAACTTAAACATAAACTTCCACCAAAATACGATGACTTTCGGCAGCAGTTTTCTTCATATTAAAGTAATGAAGAAGAACTCCCCGCAAAAACACTTTTTCAGGCACAAAGTTCTGCATATTTGATTTAAAATAAAATTATTGTTGTTTACGTTTCAAATGAATGAAATATATTGAAAAAGACATACTGACAGAAGCTTTCCAACGGATGTTCGGAATATTGGAACGGTGGAATAATAATCAAGTTACGCCATCTCTTAGCAAACCGCATGAATTAAGATATAGATCCAATAAGTTGGACATGTAACTCATTCATTTGAACAGGTTTCTTAATGTAATCTCAGAGATGTATGGATTTCGTGCCCAGCATTGTTATAGAACATTGCAAGCATTGTAAATGTATTCAGCTTCACAAATAATTTCTTTCACGTGAGTTGGACATTTAATATACAAATATATACAAATTTAATTATCATTTTCGACCCAGGACCTGTTACATAATGCTGCGTTAATCCTTAATGAATATTATGTTGCTAAAACAAGTCGATATTATCACAACATCTCTCAGTCAATTCGTCAAATACTTATAGCTATAAAAAAATGCCATTAAATATTAAATTTGTCTATACAGTTAATCCGCGAATTTAATTAACCAAGGCATGCTGGAAGTCAAAGATCTTATAAACTAAAGTTACTTTCTCTACTATGATATTTCCTGATACTGCATCGATTACAAGTTCCGATTATGCATTCAGGATTGTCCACCCTGACCAATTCATATGCATTATGCCCATTTATCTGCGAAATTTTATAAAGACCGTAAAAGAGGTGGAAAAATTTCTCGGTTACATGTTTAAATTTTTTTTCTTCGTTTTTTATAACAATCCCATATTCTTTTGTCAGACAAAAAAATTTTAGCATCATGGGTCAGATCTTTCAACTCCGGAAATTTTATCAATTTCTCAATCTGATTTGCAGGTTTTTTTCCAAAATTCAACTCATAAGGAGAGAATCCGGTACTGCTATGAGTTGTTATATTCAAATATTCTTCAATTACTGGTAAATACTTAGCCCACCGGGTATGGGAATCCGAACAAAAGGTTCGAAACAATCGGTCCAATTCTCTCATCACTCTTTCCGTTGGGTTGCTTTTAATATATATTCTACTCCTCCAATTGATCTAGGCAAAGACCCATAAAAATCAACTGTAACTAGATCACCTGGTCGATCAGACTTTATGAATTTTAATTCCCCCTCCATTTTATAACTCAACGGCTTTATCCTTTGGCACATATCGCATGTTACAACGAATGTCATATCAGAGCTCATAGATTTCCAATAAAAAAATTGTTTAATATCCACCAACGTTTTATAATAACCAGGATGCGCTAATTTCGAATGAATTTGATCCGTAACTTCCATATTTTATGCTCTAGGTAGAACTACATGCCAATTATTCAGAGAATGATCCTTACGAAAGAGGACATTTTCACGAATAAAATAATTATCCCTATATCTCTTACTGCTGACCTCATCTCTCATTCGCTTTACACTTTCATCTTGATCCTGCAAGGCTTGTGTTTTTCAATTTTTTTTTGTAACTCAAATCCACTACAATCGCTTTAGCAGTAACTGGTGAACAGTTATTGGACGAATCCAAAATAAGTTCATGAATCGTTAGGGTATTAGATTCCATATCCTCAAATTTACCCGATGGATTTCTATTGAAAAAATCAGCTACTATATTATCCTGACCTGAGTAATGTGTTACGTCAAAATCATATTTCTGAAGTATCATGCTCCATCTGATTAGCCGATAACTTTGCAAACTTGCCTAATTCAAAAATGTCAAAGCCTGATGATCAGTAATGATTTTAAATTCAACTCCCATTAGATACGTTTGACACTTAATAATTAAGTAAACAATGGCTAGGAGCTCTAGCTCACTTGTAGTATAATGTTTTCCTGCTTCGTTTGGACATCTACTGACCAAATTTATAACATTGTGATTACACTCTCTACCTGTTTTATATAATATACCACTGATACCTTTTTTCGATGCATCAGTTTGTAATTTGAATTTACCATCTGGAATATAATGATTCAACATAATACTATCCGCAAAGCTATTCTTTAAATTTGAGTATGCTACTTTATGCTTTGCTGTTCATCCCCACCTGCTATTCTCTAAAAAGGTTAAAAAGGTAAAAAGGTTTCACCCTAAAAGGTTGAAGATAATTAGAATATCGTACGACAAATTGTCGATAATAATTGCATCTTCCTAGAAAACTCTGCAAATCCTTCTTATTTCTTGGTTCCGCAAAATTTCTAATTATAAAAGGTTTTCCAATAGGGACATAACAATTTCGTATCTTTATATGAACGCACCCTTAAACTTTTTTAATGAACTGTCCATGTCAAAACGTTAGTTAAAGTCAACATTTTCATCATGGTAAAGTTCACGAACCAGCAACGTTTGGAAATTATTAAAAATTACTACCAAAATTCTGAGTCGGTGGTCGCAACTTTAAGAGCGCTTACTCCAATTTTCGGCCGTAATAATCGTCCCACCCGACAGGCTATGCGTGCTATAATGGATAAATTCGAAATCAAATTTACACTATTGGATGTTCCGGTGCCAAAAAGACGTCGTATTGCTCGAAGCGAAGAAATAATCGTAGCCGTAAGTGCATCAATTCAAAATGAGCCAAGTCAGTCGATTCCACGTCGTTCTCAAGAATTGGGCATCGCTCAAACGACACTGTGGCGTATTATGCGAAAAGATCTTAGCCTACATGCTTTCAAGATTAAATTGACTCAAGAACTGAAGCCACTTGATCATTTGAAACGCCGAAACTTCTCCAATTGGGCTCTAGCAAAGCTTGAAGAAAATGAAGAATTTCATCGAAAAATCATCTTCAGCGATGAAGCTCATTTCTGGCTCAATGGTTTTGTTAATAAGCAAAATATGCGTTATTGGTCAGCAACAAACCCAAATGTGCTTTTTGAGACAACGTTGCATCCGCAAAAAGTGACTGATTGGTGCGGTTTTCATGCCGGAGGTGTGATTGGGCCGTATTTTTTCGTGGATGAAAACGACTGTCATGTTACCGTCAATGGAGAGCGCTATCGTGCTATGTTGGAAGATTATTTGTGGCCAGAATTGGATGAACTTGACATCAACGAAATGTGGTTTCAACAAGACGGTGCCACTAGCCACACAGCACGCGTCACAATCGATTTATTGAAAGGCAAATTCGGTGAACGTGTTATCTTGAGAAATTGTCCGGTCGGATGGCCGCCTCGTTCATGCGATCTAACGCCATTGAATTTCTTTTTATGGGGCCATATCAAGTCACTGGTCTATGCCAACAAGTCAGCAACTTTAGACGTCCTCAAAGACAACATCCAACACGAAATTGCAAAAGTTCCGGTTGAAATGTGTGCCAGAATGGTGGAAAATTGGGTCCAAAGAATCGACCGCTGTAAACGGGCTCGTGGTGGTCATATGCCCGATATCAAATTTCATTCATAAAATGTAATGCTTGCACTACACCCACAATAAATTTGAACTCAATATCTCAAATATTTCTGTGTTTTATTCATAGATAAAATTGTTATGTCCCTATTGGATAACCTTTTAATAAGATGTTGTGTAATAATATGAATTTAAATTCGATGAAGTGTAATTACGAGATAACTAATCACGGTGTCAGAAGCCAGATAAAGAAAAACCAATGCAACTCGATAGTTGTGGGTACACATGATAATTCAAGAAATATGTCAGAGTATATGAATTTAAACATTAATGTCGATTTGTGTGATGACTGTGATAATAAATTTAATATTTTGTCGATTCTCTTTGAAAACAATGATTGTGCTAATTATTAGACACGATCTTTGAGAGTAAATAACAATATTGGTTAATAAATCTATGAATGAGAAATCTGACTTTGAAACTTTTGAAAAGGTGAATCGGATTTAAGTGAACTTGAGCTTTCACAACTAAATATATTACAGGTGGATAAGGTATATTCAGCATTGGAAGATGGTATTTTTTTAGCCGACGTACGATCGATCGCGGAATCCCTTATAGCATTGATTTCTGAGGAGCGTGAAATATTTATAAATGAAATATCAAAGTTTAAAAAATTATTTTCACACAAAAATGTCTCTGCAGGAAATTATGAATATGAAATCAAATTAAAACCACATAGTAGAATCACACATAGAACATATCCGGTTCCGTTGAAATTCAGAGAGTCGGTAGACAATGAAATAGATCGGATGCTCTTGGCTGGATTTATTGAGGAATCAACGAGCTCATATTGTAATCAATTGCGTATAGTACAAAAAAATTGATGGGACTATTCGTATTTGTTTAGATGCGCGTTATATAAATAGCATCATAGAATCTGAAAGTGAATCACAACCGCTAATCAAAGACATTGTGCAGAAATTTTATGGCGTTCGTTATATTTCGACGACGGACTTAGCAAATGGGTATTTGAATTTTGTTCCCGGCATTGTTATAAAACAATGCAAGCATTGTAAATGTCTTTAGCTTCACAAATTATTTCATTCACGTGAGTTGGACGTTTAATATACATACATATTTATACAAACTTAATTTACATTTTCGACCCCAGAGCTGTTGCATGATGCTGCGTAATTCCTTAATGAATATTATTTAGCTAAAACAAGTCGCTAAGTTTTTAACTCATACGTTTAAACATGTTTCTTAATGCAGTCTGAGAGATATTTGAATTTCATGCCCGCCATTTTCATGAAAGAATGCGAGCATTGTAAATGTATTACGTTTTATAAAACATTTCATTCACGTGAGTTGGACATTTAATATATATATATATGGGTCATTTCATGGGAGATTTACAGTCAACATTTTTTTTTCAACGAAACATTTTTTGTTGCATTGTTACTTCGAAAATAATCGACACGTATTTTTTTTTTGAATGTAATACTTGAAAATTTCGAGATATAATTTTTTTAAGTTTAGCACTTGGGAAATTTTTTTTTTCTTTAACAGCTCACTGTAAAAGCAGTTTTGAATATAAAATGTAACCCTTGTTTCGTCGAAAAACAAATTTTGACTGTAAATCTCGCATGAAATGACCCATATACGAATTTAATTTACATTTCGCCCCCAGACCTGTTACATATTGCTTCGTTGTTCCTTAATGAATATTAAGAAGGTACAACAAGTCACTATGCGCTCAACTTACACGTTGAAACATTTTTCTTAATACATTCTGAGAGATATGCACTAAGAGACTTTTTATAAGAGTAAACCATAAAAATGAACTATATTTTAGTATGAAATCGTTTTAAATTGAGGCAAACAGCGTTTCAAGCGGCGAAGTTAATATTTTCATTTGAATTAATGGAATATATTTTCTTCTAACTGTTATAAAACCTACGACAATTCGAAATTTACTATATCAAAGTTGTGAAGTGAAACAAAGAATATGTGAATCTGAAAACAATGATATGAAAAACCAATCACTCCACCAAAAGGTTTGACCTCCAGAAGTAACAGCTCCATATCAATAATTCTTGTGTCTTTTTCTAACGTTTTCAAAACAAGAGGAAGATAGGGGTGGCTTTAGTACTGAGAAGAGGGGAGTTTCAGTAAAAACACTTTCACAAATATTATTATTAATATTATTATATACAGATATTACCGTACCTTATTTATGTTCACATATTTAAGTACGCAATGATACACTATTTATGATCGCACACGCTGGAATTAAATTTCATAGTCGCTTTTGGATTCGAACCCTCTAACCCTTGTATATTTACACAACTAAATGTATTCCTAACGCCTAAAGCTTCTCGGCTATTCTCGCTTACCATATTCCGGAAGAAATCTCGCTTATAAGCCACTACTGAGTTGGACAGACTTGGATCGAGTCTACGAAGACAATCGGCTACTGTCGGAAGCACTCGGACGACATTCTGAAACGAATTATATGGAAAACCGAGAATGAATACTTTGATTTTTGCTGCGAGGATGAGGATCCGGGTCAAACGCAAGAAGAGCTTGCTTTAACATTAGGAGTTACCCGCCAAGTCATTTCCAAGCGATTGCATGTGTTGGGAATCATTCAGAAACAAGGAACTTGGGTTCCTTATGATTTGAAGTCAAGGGACGTTAAGCGTCGTTTTTTTGCACGTGAACAACTGCTTGAACAGCAAAAAAGAAAGGGTTTTCTTCATCGCATCGTGACGGGCGATGAAAAATGGATTCATTACTGCGAAGGTTATGCTGTGTATTTGGTGGGACCGGGTCGGTGTTATTTATTATGAGCTGTTGAAGCCGAAGGAAACCATCACTGGGGAACTGTATCGAACGCAATTGATAGGTTTCAGCAACTGTGAAAAAAGAGAAAAAAAGAGAGTGAGAACTGTGCGAAAAACGGCCATAATACGAGCAGAGGCACGAAAAAGTGATTCTACAGCATGATAACGCTCGGCTTTACGTTGCCAAACCCGTTAAAACCTACCTGGAAACTAAGAGATGGCGTAACTTGATTATTATTCCATCGTTCCAATATTCCGAACATGCGTTGGAAAGCTACTGTCATTGTGCGTCTTTTTCAGTATATGTCATTCATTCGAAGCGTAAACAACGATAATTTTTTTAAAATCAAATATGTCGAACTTTGTGCCTGAAAAAGTGTTTTTGCGGGGAGTTCTTCTTCATTACTTTAATATGAAGAAAACTGCTGCCGAAAGTAATTGTATTTTGGTGGAAGTTTATGGTGAGCATGCTCTAGTTGAGCGAACGTACCAAAAAGTGGTTTGCATGATTTAAAAGTGGTGATTTTGGCTTGGAAGACGAAGAACATCCTGGGCAGCCAGAAAAGTTTGTAGATGAAGAACTGGAAGCATTACTGGATGAAGATTGTTGGCAAACACAAGAAAAGCTCGCAGAATCTTTGGGAGTCACTCAAGCAGCCATTTCAAAAGGTTCAAAAGCAGCCGGATACATTCAAAAGCAAGGAAATGGAGTTCCACATCAACTCAAGCCGAGAGACGTTGAAAGGCGGTTTTGCATGTCCGAAATGCTGCTGGAACGCCACAAAAAGAAGTCATTTTTGCATCGGATTGTTAATGGTGATGAAAAATGGATCCATTACGACAACCCCAAGCGCAAATAATCACATGTGAAACCCAGCCAACCAGCCAAATCAACGCCGAATATTTATGGCGCGAAGGTAATGCTCTGTATTTGGTGGGATCAGAAGGGTGTGCTGTATTATGAGCTGCTAAAACCGGGTGAAACCATCATTGGAGAACGCTACCGTACACAATTAATCCGTTTGAAGAGAGCAATAGCCGATAAACGCCCGGAATATGCGACCAGACACGAGGCAATAATTTTCCATCATGACAATGCTATTTCGGTTAAGAAAATCAGAACAGGGTTTCAAAATTTGGCTTCATTCATTCTTGGCCTCCAAGCCTGTGCAGTTCTTTTGGGATTGAATCCACAATTTGCCAGAAAGATGGGAAAAA
The DNA here is from genome assembly GCA_030998225.1 of Diplolepis rosae. Lineage (NCBI taxonomy): Eukaryota > Metazoa > Arthropoda > Insecta > Hymenoptera > Diplolepididae > Diplolepis > Diplolepis rosae. The sequence goes on along the minus strand of JAPYXD010000137.1, from coordinate 762,712 downwards.
GTCAAAGCTTCAGATGGGCAATGCTTTGAATAATACTATTGTGCATGTTTTTCTCAAATAAACGTTCAAATTTTGAAAAAAACCGCGCGAATTAAGTTATAGATCCAATATAATAATACAATTTTTTTATACGCAAAAAACACTATTTATCTCCTAGTCCTTTTTGAAATCGGGAGCGATGACGTCATCTGAATCTGCAGGCATGAATGAGAGAAGCCATAAAACTCTCTCTTCATTAATACGCCCCTCACCTTCATCTGGCTCAAACTGAAAATAAAAAGTAAATCCATCAAAATCCTTTTTTTAAAATTTTATTTAAACCATTTAGAAGTATAAATATTGATAATTTGGAATTTACTCTTTCATCGGGGCACCATTGCTCTTCTATAATTAAAGGACTCCTATCCCAGCCCCATTCGTCCAACATCTTATAAGCCCAGCAGGTGTAAGGAGTAGAAGCGTCAATAATACTATTCTCCTGTTCGGCAGAGACTATACGGTCATCCTCCTCTATATCGACTTCCGAATCGGTTGCCTCCTCTACATCGCTCTCAGAATCACTTAAGTCCTCTAGATTTTCCAAAGCCTGCCGCTTTACAGGGGGTTCCAGGTCTTCGGGACGATTGTTCTCCATGTTGATTGCTGGAGAAAACTGGAGCACACCATCCAAAACATCCCTATTTATACCAAAAGTTAAAAAAGCTAATGCATTCAGTGCAAACCTATTCAGTAAATAAACAATAATAATAAATAATAATAAATAAAACGAAATGAGGGTGCGCATGCAATAACCGTCTAGGCGCTCGGCCAGTAGGCCGAGCGGAGGGGAGACGCGACAAGTGATAAGCCGAATTTTTCCCGAAATGAAATTTCAGCAAATCATTTGTCGCGTTTTCCCTCCGCTCGGCCTACTGCCCGAGCGTCTAGACGGTTATTGCATGCGCACCCTCAATTAGACGAAAATACAAAATACACACAAACAAAATATCTTTATACCTATTATACTATTATAACAAAATAATTTACAAAAATTAAAATTATACATAAAAAAATATTCAATATAAAAATATTTATATGACAACACACTTACATATAACAAAAAAAAACAAAAAAATTACATACATATATTAATCTAAAGCTAATAATAATAAATTAAATATATTAGAACAATTTTTTCTATGAAGAAAGGAACGCTTCCACTCTGCTGGGTAAGGAGCCCAGGACCTCTCGATTGCCGGTCGAATGCTCTATCATCTGAGCTACGGAGGTTCCACAACTTTTCTCACAGAATATTTTTGATGTGATATATTGAATATATATATATATTGAAAATTCCATCTGGTCTTAAATGACGTTAATTTTAAATCACAGGTTGATAGGGTCGATATGGTAGAGTTCGGTTATCATGGTGAATGATACATTCTTCTAATTATCGACATAATTGACTGAAATGATTTAGATAAATTTGTATATAGTTCATGAGATATCCGTGGCCAAATTGGCGTAAATCGTGAGAAAAGTCTCTGTGAGAAAAGTTTTATGGAACCTCCGTAGCTCAGATGATAGAGCATTCGACCGGCAATCGAAAGGTTCTGGGCTCGTTACCCAGAGGAGTGGAAGCGTTCCTTTTTCACAGAAAAAATTGTTCAAATATATATTGAAAATTCCATCTGGTCTTAAATGACGTTAATTTTAAATCACAGGTTGATAGGGTCGATATGATAGAGTTCGGTTATTATGGTGAATGATACACTCTTCTAATTATCGACATAATCGACTGAACTGATTTAGAAAAATTTGTATATAATTAAGTATATTACTTACAATAAACATTAAAAATTAATCTTTACAGTCGCCCCAAAACTGAAAATAAAAACTATTTACTAATAATAAACATATAATAATACACTATAAATAAACACTTTCACATTGAACAAATCATTAGATAATAATTTTGTACATTACTTCTACAACTTCATCATTTATAATGTATTACTGCTTCTCTTTGATGATCAAAGGTACATCCTCCATATTATTCCTCATAATATGCAGAAGATTTTTCTTATTTTTTTGTATTATACTACTATTCGCGTAGAGCCAATCCACGGGTGCACGCAAAATTCGCACACAACAATCAAAATAACGGTCGTTATCCTTGATTGTAATAGACGAATTTTGACCCGTCCATTTTAAATCTTCAGGCCCTACCTATAGAAAAATAGATTGGGTGATCCATCTCATTACTCCAGAAGAAAAAGGTTGTCCAGGATTTTTATATGGCCTCAACGAATCCTTGATCTTCATTCGACGATTGGTTTGCCACTCTTTAGGAAGGCGAATTTTCGGTTTTAACCTGAAATTAGGCCTCACTAATCGCCTTCCATCCTGCATCCACCGAATTCGCGTAGGATCCAACTAATAATAATACATAAAATTACATACTATTTCAAAATAAGCAATTATCTCAAAAATCATCAAAACTAACTTACCTTTTTCAACATATTGTCTCTGCAAATATTCTAAAATTCCCCCTGTAAGTGAAAAGCTCCAGAAACCCTATGGAACGCTACCTGCTGCCTCAATTTATCAAGCAAGGCCATCCGTAATGACGAAGAATTGAACAAATTGCTCTCGGGAGTCACCATTGCCCAGGGTGGTGTTTTACCAAACATCCAAGCTGTTCTTCTGCCAAAGAAGACTGAGAAAAAAAGCTTAAGTCATCTGAGCTTTACACATACATTTAATTTACATTTAATGTTCAAATTAATGTTCAAAATTAATGTTCAAATGTTCAAACTACTGACTCAAATTCTTCTATTATTGTCTCAAAGTCACCTTCAGAACTATATTATCGCTTATTTCCTCAGTTGTTCTCACACTGATATCCTGAATCGAATCCGTAATTAAATCACCAACATTTTCGACATTTACATTACTTGATACTAACAAAGTAAAGTCCATTTCATTTAATAATTAAAAAATTTCTTTCATTTTTCCTTAGTAACTTATTTCACTTCTAAATATATGTCAAGACTAAAAGTCTAAACTACATTGGCTTCTTCATTTCCTCTTTTCAAATTTTTTACGAGCATACCAAACGCCAGCTGAAACTCGTGAAGGTTTTCTTCAAGATTTTATTACCTTGATCGTTAGAACCTCCATGGCTAAACAATACAAATTTTTTTTCTATATTGACCAATGTCGCCTAAAAAGCCGTGTCAATTCTTGGCTTTTACTACTTTTTTTTTCTTTCTCACGTCCAGCCCAGTGATCCCAGAACGTGGGAGCTGGCGGCCCCCACCACGCTCCCATGTGGGAACACACAAAATCAAGCGCACCGTGTCGGTGTGTCCCCACTTCTTCAATTCGATTTCACGCTTTCGTCTGTTGAGCCAAGATCGAAAATTATGTTTCTGTCGACTTCGTGTCAAAGTGGCGCGAAGCAGACGACAAATTTAAAATCACCAAATATATCATTTAAGATATTACCTTTCTTTCTCTGATATTTTGAAAAAAATTCACCTTAAATGAATATCTAAACATTTTATTTTGTATTTTAGGATGATTCAAAGACTTACAAAATGATTTTCTATTGAAATTCAAAATCGATAAATTTTCAAAATTTCAAAACAAAATATCAATTTCAATATTTTTTAGCTATGCAAATCAAATAATTCAATTAGAAAATTATTTAGAGAATATTATATATCAAGGAATAATAAAATATGATATTGGAGTTTAAAAAATAAAATATTAAAATACTTAAGTAATACATAAATTATATCTAATTATACACTCGAAATTATACAGTGGAGTTTCTTCTCTGGTATAAGGCCACATTGAAAAAAATTTCATTCAAATAAAATACTTTGGAAACTTTTTGAAATACGTAATATTATTCACATATGAATTTCATTATAAAACCGTGAATAAAAGGTTTCAGTATTCAAGAAAACCAAAATTACATTTAAATGTGCATTCGAAATTGCACTTTACGATTTCTCTTATATAAAATACGAATATAAAATATTTATTTCGAATAAAAGAGTTTTAAACAAATTTTATGGTACGTGAATCAACTATATCAATTAAAAAATTAAGTGGAAGATATTTTATTTAAAAAAATAGGAAATTAAGGTTAAAAATCTACATTCCTAATTACATGGTGATAGCAGATAGAAAATCTATACGATGGTGCTGTTAATAATTGGCTTTAGGGTCCAGAAATGATAACTCAGGAAGTCACATACTTTCAAACATTTCGACTCTAATCGGAGTCCTCATCAGTAATCATTATTTCCAAAATTTTAAAACAGTGGATAAAATATTCCACATATGAGCCCTATTCTGGAATAAACTTTGGTAATGTAAAAAATGTAAAAAATGTAAAAAAATGTAAAATATCGTGAGAAAATTTACATCAAATTGTACAGAAAACATTGGTAAATTATCTGAAAACTTCCTTAGGAAGTTTTTGAATTTATGTGAAACAGGAGATTCAATTTACTTAAGGCTCTATCAGCCTTAAGGAACACATTCTCATCATGACGCTCGCGCTCGATTTTCGGTATACATTTCAGTAACTTTTTAATAAATTACATGATTGAAATAAGTTCTTTTCTTCCAGATCTCTAAAAAAAAAATAATCGTAGACTTTATTTAAGGAAACGATTTTGCAGAACAACGCTTATTTCGTATCTCACATATTTTGGTGAAAAAAATCGAATTTTTTTAATATTAAAAATCAAAACATAAAATATACATCCTGTCCCGAAATGTCTTAATGAGAATTTGTAAACCTCATTTAGGCAAACAATTTTCCATATAAACGTTTTTTTTTTATCTCACATATTTTGTCCAAAAATGGAATTTTTTAATTTTATACGTATTTTTTTGAATTAAAACGAAAAATATATGTTTTATCAGAAACTGCGTCAGACAAAATTTGTAGATCTTTTTGAAACGAACAACTTTGTATTCTTACGTTTTTTTCGTATTTTACATATTATTGTTAAAAAATTGAATTTTGGATTTTCAATAGTTTTTTTTTTTAATTATAAAGAAAAATATGCATCTTATGAAAAAATTTTACAATTCAAATTTGTAGGTCTTTATGCAGAAAATAATATTTTATCATAACGTTTTTTCGTATCTCGTATAATTTAATTGGAAAATGGAATTCTGTTACATTTTAGTTAATTTATGAAAAAAAATTTTTTTATCTAACTTCAGTTCCAAAGTGTTGAATATTCTGTATATGTTTCCCTAGAAATACTGATACTTGTAATGGGAATAATTTTACGTTTTGTAACTGGAGTTCAATGCTTTTACATGCACCTGAAAATCCATCCACATGCAACTGAAACTCAGCTACAGTTACGTAATTTTATGATAATTTTATGAAAGTTCTGTTACAGTTTGGTAGTTTTTAATATACATTTTTTGAAAATTCAATTGAGCTCCATAATATTAAGAAAACTTTTTTTTTATATATATAAAAATTCAGTACTTTTTTTCCAATTTCAAGTTCTCATTTTACGTTTTAGTTTCTTATATGCATAGACTTTTTAGTGAAAAAAAGAAATACTTTACACCAAGGAAAAATTTTCTAATTGATGCAGTTGATCAAATGTTTAAACCTGAAACATGTTTTAATTAATATCTTGATGTAAATCGTCAAATTTTTATTGACTATATTTTAATGAGAATTTTCCAAGAATTTCACATAATCTCAAAAATGTTTTTACTAGGCGAATGTTTTTACAAATATCAATAAAATTCCATAGTCAATAAATGTTTAAAATTTCAATTTAAGGTATTGATTGGAAATTCAGTAGGATTCTATGCATAGACCATAAAAACGTGAGGTGAAAAATGTTGAATCATCAGCTACAATTTCTAGATAACAGAACTTTTATAAAATTATCATAAAATTGCGTAACTGTAACTGAGTTTCAATTGCATGTGGATTAATTTTCAGGTGCATGTAAGTGCATTGAACTTCAGTTACCAGAACGTAAAATTATTCCTATTACAAGTACCAGTATTTCCAGGGAAACATATACAGAATATTCAACACTTTGGAACTAAAGTTTAATAAAATTTTTTTTTTCATAAATTAACTAAAATGTAACAGAATTTCCTGAAATTCTGTCTAAAATTTGGGAGGCTGTAGCTGAATAAAACTCCACTCGCATGTTCTGGAAAATTGCGGTAGAAAATTCTAACAGTGTAGAATTCGTATTAGCAACTCTAAGCTAAGTTTCATAAATAATCCTTTGTAATTTTATACTACATATGTACTTGCATCTATATCTTCAGTAGCATTTAGACACAAATATATACTAGTTTTTTAGTTGATTTACATTAGATTTCTGTGCTAGAATTTTATTGTTATTCCTAAGGAAGTTTTTAGATAATTTACCGATGTTTTTCTGTACAATTTTATGTAAATGTTCTCACGATATTTTACATTTTTTAAAATTTTTTTTACATTTTTTACATTACCAAAGTTTATTCCTGTGTTACGTCACAAGTACGTAAATACTTACTTTGATCGAAGATTCCTCGTTTTGAGTTAGGATCGAACGATCCTCGCTTAGGGATGAGGATAAGTCAATGAAAAGACACAATGATTATCAAATAATAAAAATTGAATTTATTAAAATAATTATAAATTGAAAATATTAAATTGTCGATACAATTGATTTATAATTGGAGGCACAGGCTGGTTGGTTGGAAAGAGACAGAACATATATATATATATATATATATATATATATATATAGAGAGAGAGAGAGAGAGAGAGAGAGAGAGAGAGAGAGAGAGAGAGAGAGAGAGAGAGAGAGAGAGAGACTTGTATGGTTGAGAATTTAGAAACATTGATGTTTCACAAATAGGATAGTTATCGATGTTAGATATAGATCTTGGTGGGTGACAAAATATTTGGAATCCATTTTGATAACATTCATTGAGGAAATTTTCATTTGTTATAAAGTATGATTTTTTAAAATCGAGATGTATTGGAATTGGATGTGGTTTAAATAATTGAAATTCTTCAGCAGATGGGATTGGTATAGTCATAATAAAAATCAAGTACTTATCGAATAAGAAGTATTGTATTTTACAAAATGGAAGGACCATAGAAAAAAGGGATGTTGAAAGGTGTGGGTCTTCTTTGTTGGATTTGAAGTCTAAGAAGGTATCAGGAAGTAGCATAGGGTGCCATAAATTAGTTGCGGCATGGGTAATAGCTTCTGCAAGTTGGTCAAGGAGTAAAAGAAAAGATTGAGAAATTTCATGCAGGTCTTTGAGCCAATTTGCTGCTAATATTCGATATAGGTGAATATTTGGATCTTTTTGAGAATTATGCCATTTTTTGTAGGTCATAATGTTGTCAAGTTTTGAAGAAAGATTTGTAACTTTTTGGAAAAATGGATTTGGGAGTAGAAATAAATTTTCTTTGGGCCAGTAAAGGGAGGTTTCCTGTCTCATTCTTAATTCTAAAAGTACCTTTTGTATCTGTTGTAGGAATGGATCATTAATTTTAGAAATATTCGTGATATTACGAGCTTGTCTAGATATAAATGATATTTCTTCAAGAAAATAGTTGATGCGTTGTTCTATAAAATCAAGTTGTGTCTGATGATCGTATAAATTACAATTATTGGCAATATTTGAGAGTATGCAATATTCATATAATTTATGTGAGAAATCTATTATTTTGTATTTAAGTACGTCTGGCTGAAAGATATCGATATAAGATATAAAATGATATTTTTCAGAAAAAAGACGAACTTTTGAAATTGGTTCAAAATAAATCCCTGAAGAATGAGAAAATTGTGAGTCTATGAAGTATTTTTCTGCTTTGGAGAAAAGGAGTGGAATTAAAATTAAATACACTCTGGATGCTAGTTGATTAAGGAAATTCATTAGGCTTTTCGGAAGGCTGAAAAAGAAAAGTAGGATTAATATTGGATAAAATAGGATGTTTACATATGGTTGGATTTAGGTCTAGCAGTTTTTTGGAGAAAAGGGGAAAAAAGTCTACTAAATGTTGAGGAGTTTCTTGGTGGAACTGGAGGGGGAAATTGGGTTGATTTGTCCACTTTAAAAATATTTCGTCTACGGCACTCTTTTGAAGCATGCATTTGAGTGTTACAAAATCTACAGGAATTTTCCCAAGGTATTAATTTTGGTCTTGGATCGGTTTGAATACTTTGATTTTTGGTTTTTTGCGTTTTTTTATCATCATTATTATAGAATTTTTCGTGGCAGAGATCGTATGATCTCATTAGTAGTAACAATAATGTTAATGCTGCTCTATTTTCTGCTAATTCGCTTGTATGGCCGCCTTGTATAACAAAATGTTCATTTATATTAATTTGTGCAAGAAAAAATGACTGTTTTCGAATTTGGGTCAGGATAGACTGTATATTGCGGTAACGGCAATCCATATTTTATCCTGAAGTTTCTTAAAATTTCTACATGATTTAAAAATCCCATGGAGTCTGTTCTGTATTTCTTTTTTTGGTAACTTGGTACGTGAGTAGGCTCGTCGGAGTAATGCTCCATTGTAGTTGATTTCCTGAATCGGTATGGAATGTTTATATTAGAATTAATTGTATTGGTTGGGAGGTCTATATCCGCATTAAAACATTTTTTAAAGCTTTTCGTAGAGAAAGATGATGCAGTATGATTATTATTTGTTTTCATTTTATATGAATTTGTATTTGTAACACGAATGTTATTTGAAGTAATAGGTTTTGTTATTTCGCTACACGTTGAAGGTTTTGGATCGTTTAAAGATGATTCTTGAATTGTTACATGCAAATTTTCTAGTGACTTTATCAAACTTAGTTCACATTTCTCGTCTTTATGCGAAAGAGAATTAATAACTTTTATGGCAGCAAAATCCTTAGCAGTTTCTATCGAGTTTGCTATTCCTATTTGTTTAATGTTGTCAATGAAACAAATTGCTATTTATGTTGAGTCTTTTAATGAGCTTTTTATTCGTAATGCTGTATATTGTGGATACTCAAATTTATTTTCAGTGCAAATTTCGTTTAATTTTTTGCAATTTTTACTAATAGAGTTTAGTTGGACGTTTTGATTTGTTTCCTTTCATTCATTAATTAAGGCATTATATAAATTTTGTGCTACCTTTTGCTTTACATTTTCTTTATCTTTGCCACTATTCATTATTATATAATTTTTATATTGTAAATTAACGTGAAATAGACATTCATTATTATTGGTTTGTTCAATGAGTATCTCATAAATGAGGGGTGGATCTCCTCTTTGTTGAATAATTTTGTTTAGTAAGGTTGTAAAAGGAACATGCGACATTCTGAAGATGTTAGATTTGGATAGAGTAGTGTGTTCTACCACGTTCTTCTTTTAGTTCAGAGTGAGGATAAAGAGTTGTGTTTGTATTATTGTGATCTTTACCTGAAGTAGTGTTTGCGTAATACGATGGACTTTTAGGTGCCTCTTTCGAGCTTTGTGGCGCTGAAGCTGTTAGCAGTTCTTGATGACTCTCAGCAGGAGGTCCAGAAGGTCGATGGGTACCTAAGTGTAATAAGAGGTTAGTGACCGAATCCCAGAAGGCGCCTAGTAGATGGAGAGACCATCCAAATAATCTGTGTAGCGCATATCCATGAATAATGGTATCAGCTATCAATTTAATCCCTCTAATTATTATTATTAATCCAATTAGGCCTGCACCAGTAGTTCCAAAACTTGTAAAAATTGTCCAAAATCTACCCCATGCGGATTCAGCAATTTTATCAATTACATCTACATTAAATAAATTCGTTAATGATATTCCTTGATTAATAGTTGGATGTCTTGTTATTTCTCTAGCTAAAGAATTTAGAATCATTGGTTTTTCTGCTGGGAACATAATATGATCTCGCAGTTTATCAAGATCAGATTGAGAATAAATGCCACTTGTTGATAAGGATGAAGGATTTGTGTATTTCCAGGTTGCTTTTGTGAGAGGTTTGACTATATTTGGTGCTATGGATTCGACAGGATTTGGAAGTAATTTGTACCAGGTTTCTCCAAAAAGGTACATTGGTAGAAGGAAAGAATTGCAATTTGTTTGGATACCAGATTTTGTTAATATATGAGTTCGTGGAGAAAGGAAAAAGGACTGATTCCCTCTAAATATTGGTAGTTGTAGATAACATTCTTCAGTTTTACGATATTTTACTTCAACCGGTATACATTTTACGATATGTACTACTTCTCCTGCAATTACTGACATATATCCTGGACCTTTCATTAAATGATATGCAAATTGGTCTGGTGATTGGGTTGCTAAGGTTAATGTATTTCTAAAAACTTGCTGTTCAAGTATGCATCGTTGAGTAAGAACATCGTGATAAAGTCTATTTACTTCATTGCGTATATGTCTTTCTACATATATAAATTTAGAGTTAACGTATGTAAAAATGTCCATATTTTGAATTTCTAAATGTTTATTTTCTAAAAATGAATTTCCAGTTCTGGTTTCAAAAATTAATAATTTTGGATGTTCGGTTTGTATTAAAACGTAACTGCAAACTGGTTTTCTTGTTTTTTCAGCTAGTAAGAAAGTTATATCCTCAGTCGTTAAAGAATAAAAGGTTTCAGAATTGTCTGTCATGTTGTCATATGTCTTATTTGCTGGTCCTTGATAAATAATTTCATTTTTGTTAAAATTACATACATCATTAGGTAATGTATCCCAGAATGTTTGTCCATATTCTACGTCAGTACAGAATGTGTCTGAAAGTGTGCAGATTATTCCAGATCCTAATTGAATTTTATTTGAATTTAAATGAATAGTCGCGTAATATTCTTGTAAAGTTATTTTGAATATTGCTTGGACTACGACATTATTCCATGTTCCATATGGGTCAGAAAATTGTGTACCAGTACAGTCTCCGTTAGGTGCTACAGAACCTGCTAAAGTAACGCTATGAAATGAAGTTTCGTTTACTTTTAACTTTGATATCTGAAGAGAAGGAGTTACTAAAAATGTTCCTATTGTGTGCATTTGATTACATTGATCTCGTGTAAAATCATGTATATATTCACTGTGGCCATTTGCTACTATGGAACTGTGAGAATGCATACCACAATGAGAGATGGCGCGTCGAATTTCTATTTCGCATTGTATTACTTTTGTATTTGAAAATCCAGTTAATTGTAAAAGTTGTATATAAGTTCTTTCAACATGTACTTGAGATCGAGGTAGATCAAATTCTTTGTAATATAAGAATAGGAAAATGTTTTATCATTACACACGTATATTTTTGAAGTTATTGATTTACTTTTTGTATTTTTCGTTCCTAGTTCATTATATCCAACATGTCGGTTATGACAATGTGATTTGATAGCCGTAAACTGAGAATTAAATTTTTGTATGCGTCCGGTCCTCTTGTTTTGATTGTTGAAAAAATGTCTTTTATTATTTCTGGATTGTTTAGGTTTCTGCTCCATGTGGGAATATTACAGTCATCTTGGTTAAAAATTCCAGTTTGAATTAAATATGGCCAGAGAGCTACCATGTCGATAAAACAGGGAACTATTTCAATGAGATCATCTATGCGTTTGCGATGAATTTGTTCCATTATATCTATAGCCAATTACTGCGGATCGAAAATCAAGATGGCTTTTAAAGTTAAAAAAAAAGGTTTTGAGATAAAAAAGTCGTCACGAATTAATTTTTAAAGCAGTATTTGGTATTAAGTAAGTAGCATGCAGTCCTTAAACCCTGAAAAGAAACCAGATTTACTTAGAAAATGCGAATCTAAAGAAAATGTTCCATGTAGGTATTACTGCGGGTTTGCATGAATTACTGCGCACCAATTACTGCGGAAACCCCAATTTCTGCGCGCGTAATACTGCGATATTATTTTGAGTAAACTTACAATTAATTTAGGAGTGTTGAAAATTTTATTTCATCTCAATTATAAAAAGTAAACACGACGAAGCATTCGTAACAAATTAAGATTAATAATTTTATTAATTTTATTTAATTTAACATAAAATTATATCACTTGAGTTCCTCTTGCATCTTTAGCAACGATTAAGGAGTGTTGAACATTTTATTTAAACTAAATTATAAAAAGTGAACATGAAGCATTTTTAACAAATTAAGATTAAATAATGTTATAACTCTTATTTAATTTACCTTAAAATTATATTACTTGACTTCCTCTTGCCTCATTAGCAACGATTTTGGAATTTTCAACATTTTGTTTAATCTCAATTATAAAAAGTAAGCATAACGAAGCATTTGTAATAGATTGAAAGGTTATGCAGTGCCGCCTGACAGATCGCAGTAATTCATACACCTATGAAAATCATGTACCAAATACTGTTTTGGTAAAAAAATGATTAAAAAACGTATTTTTTGTTATTTTGCATAAATATTTAGAAAAATAAAATATTTAATTTGCAGAAAGTAATATCACAATAAATATTTTATTTTCAGAAACGGAATTATAACAAGTTTTTTAGAACGTGTTCATGACCTTTCAACAAATCTAAGCATTAAAACTATGGGAATCGGGAACATGAGAGTTTTAAATTGCAATCAATTAGCTACAAATATCGTAACTATTGATAATTCGTTGATACTTATTATGCTTGGATTAGAAATTAATTGTTTTTAGTTGTTTTGTAGCGTTATATATCTTTAAAACATTGTATATCATTAGTTTTATTTGAAAGCGCAGTAACTGGGGCATCCACAGTAATACCCACACTTACCCTATGCCTGAAATTTCATTTTTATTTTGTTTTATATATTTTTTTATTTTATATATAAAACATATAGGTATTTTCATAAAAAAAAATTTTTATTTTTTATATTTTTACAATTTATCGACAAAATAAAATTTCTATATCTTATTTAAATTGTATATGTATATATATATATATATATAAATATATGTATATTTTTTTATAATTAATGTACAGATATTTTGTTTCTATTTTTATTTATTTACTTTTGTACTTGCACATGTGAGCGTTTTAGTCTATTAATGTGGACAACAGTAGGTTTGCCTTTATAGCTTATTTTTACATTCCCTTTTCCTAACACTTCCAATATTTCATAAGGCCCTGTATAATGGCTGTCAAGTTTTTTAATTTTACCTCCTTTTAATAAAAATACGTAACCTCCAATTTTTACTTCTAAAGGATTTATTTTTTTGTCATAATATAATTTAGATTTTTCTTTTGCTGAAATAAGATTTTCTCTTGCTTGTGTTCGCATTTCATGTAGTTGTGTTACGAAATTAATTAAATAACCGTTATATGTTTGTAATTTTTCTTGTTGTGATAAATTTTTTGCAACAAATTGTTTGAGATATTCTCCTAAAACATGATGTGAACGCTCTAATGGCCCGTTTGATTGAGGGTGAAAAACTGTGGTACGAAATTGTTTAATTCTGAAACGTTTTGCCAATCTTTTTAATAAATTACTCAAAAATCTCTGCCTTAGTCAGTAAGTACTCCTTTCGGTGATCCAAATATGCAAATAAATTTTTTCACGAAAGCGTCTGCTATCGTACTAGCTTGGTGATTAGAAAGAGGTATTGTTAAAGAATATTTGGTAAAATTGTCCATTGATATTTTTTCAAAAGCAGTAGTGGGTGTGTCAGTGATTACCATAGGGTTTTTTGTTTTGACTCTGATTAATTTTTCAGTTGACATTGTAAACAGCCTTGAATATATTTTTGAATGTCTACTTTCATATTTTCCCAAAAAAATTTTTGGCGAATTCGGCTATAAGTTTTTGTAACGCCTTTATGGCCTCCTAATGCTGAAGAATGAGCTTCTTCAATTAAATGAGTTCGTTGTTCCTTTGTTGGATATTGCGTTATTCCATTGCAAACTATAATTTTTGTAGTTGAATTTGAAAAAATTGAATCGAAAATTGATTTCACTTCTTCCCAAGATATATGATTAATTCTGGAAGTTTTTGAAATACTAATTGATCGTAATTTAAATTTTTGAGATAATTCATGTAATGAGTGAATTGATAATTTTATACAATTTAAAGTTTCTGATAAATTGTCCTTAGTTTCTTCTTCAATTGGAAGTGCAAAATGGTAGTAGTTTCCTTTTTTAATCTCTTTTGCTATTTCCTTCTGTAAATTTTTAAATTTTGGTAAAGTTTCACGTTTTTCTAAAATTTTCGATCCGTTGTCGCGAGGAGTTCCATTTGTTGTAACAAAATATGCATAATTATCTTTTCGCATAGTTAATTGATCGCGACATTCCAATAAATTTTTCTTTGTTATAATTTTTTCTGTTTGAGAGTTTATAGGAGGAGGTTCTGGGGGTGGACGATTATAATTATCATGATTTTTATCGATTTTTTCAGGATTTATTTGAGATCTTCGGTTTAATCTCAAATTTTCTTCAAAATAAGCCTCTTCAAATTCTTCTTCCAATTTTTCTTCTTGGTTTTCTTCAAAATTTCCCTCAAGATTGTCTTCAAAATTTTCTTCACAATTCTGTTCGAAATTCTTTTCAAAATCGTCTTCAAGATCATCTTCAAAATTCTCTTCCCAATTTTCTTCATAATTTTCTCCACCATTTCCTTCGTGTGAGGTTTCAATGTCGTTGATTTCATCTTCTGAGGTTGAAAAATAATTCTCACTTTCAAATTCATTAATATTTTTTGGCTTCTTGGCATTCTTTTTCTTTTTGTTTTTTGCTTGACTTTGTTTCAAATAATCTAAATAATCAGGATCAGAGTCGGAATCTGATTCTACTTTTGTTCGGCTTCCCTTTTGCATATTTATTTTTGGTAATTCATCTTCATATATTTGTTTTCTTGGTCTACCTCTCTTTCTTTTTGTTTGAGAGGGAATATTTTTCAAATTTGTAAGTAGATTTTTTCTTGGTCTACCTCGTGGTTTTTTCACAAGAGGTTTAGAAGAAAAATTTTCGCCTAATTTTTCTTGAATTTCATTTCCATTCAAATTTTTTGCTTTTTCTAGTTGTATTCTCTTTTGAGCTCTCGTAGTAATAGTTTTCCATGATAAATTTTCGTATTTTTTGGAAAACACTGGACTTAATAAAAATATTGTCATAAAAATAAGTCTTGAAGCCATATTTTTGAATTAATTTGTGTATTTTAATATATTCTTACCAATCTCACTAAATAATTCTTCACTAAGAAATTCCTGGAAATATTCTGGGATTTTTGAGTTGATATTTAATATTTGGGCTTCCGAAATTTCGCTAAAACGATCTACGTCGTCTGGTACGATTTCTGGATTCAAGTTTCTTCGTTTTGAAGGTCTTACCTCATTTTTAGAGTTTTCTTGCTTTTTTCTTGTAAAAGTTTTCTTGGAAAACATTTTTTCTTGGGAAGTCATAAAAGTATCGTTGTCATCAGCTTGTAAATATTTTGATTTCTCTTTGTTATCATCAATAGGGTTTCTTGAGAAAGCGTCTGCATTTATATTCATTTTTCCTGCCTTCTAAACTACATAGAAATTATATTCTGCGAGTTTCAATCTCCAACGTAAAACTCGTGAACAAGGGTCTTTAGACTTTTGAAACCAAACTAGAGGTTTGTGTTCAGTCACTAAAGTAAATTTTTTTCCATACAAATTTGGACGAAAATGAGTTACGCAAAATATTATAGCAAGAGCTTCTTTCTCATATGCATCATATTTTTTCTCAGTATCACTTAGACTACGTAAAGCATATGCTATTGGCTTATCTTTACCTATTTTACCTTGTGATAAAATACCTCCTATTGCAAATCCTGAGGCATCTGTTGTGAGTATAAAGGGTTGAGAAAAATCAGGTCGTTGTAAAAGTGGTTCTTCACATAATTTTGCTTTTAAAATTTCGAAAGCTGCTTGTTGTTTTTCTGTCCAATTAAAAGGTGTATCTTTTTTCAGAAGTTGATTTGAAGGACTTTCAATTTTTGAAAATCCGTCAATAAATCGTCTATAATATCCTGCTAAGCCTAAAAATTGTTTAACATTTTTCTGTGTTTTTGGGACTGGAAAGTTTTTTCTTTTTGGATCTGGACGTACTCCATTTTTATCAATTATATGACCTAAATATCCTACTTCAGGTCGTAAAAATTCGCATTTGTCTGGTTGTAAATGAAGATTTGTTTTTCTAATTCTTTCTGCTAAATTGTTAAATTTAATTTCGTGCTCTTCTAGAGTATTTGCATATATAACTATGTCATCAAGATATACAAAAAGTTCCGTTCCGATTAATCCAGTTAATGTTAAATCCATTAATCTTTGAAATGTGGCGGGTGCTGTTTTCAAACCGAAAGGCATTCTATCGAATTCGCAATGACCGTGAGGTGTAGAAAATGCGGTTTTATGTGAGTCTTTTGGGTTCATTTTTATATGGTGAAAACCGGTAGCTAAATCAAACACTGAAAACTATTTTGCTGATCCTAAAGAATCAAGTATATCGTTTATATTAGGTAAAGGATACGAATCGCCAATTGTTTTTTCATTTAATTTACGAAAATCAAGAACCATTCTCCATTTTATTTTTCCTTGAGAATCAGGTTTTTTAGGAACTATCCACACTGGAGTGTTATATGGTGATTGTGAGGGCTTGATTATTTTATTTTTTAATAATTCATCGACTTGTCTTGTAATTTCTTCCTTGTGAACTGGGGGAAATCTATATTGTCTTGAAAAAATTGGACCGTCATCTACAGTAGGAGTTGAATGTTGCAATACATTAGTAGCTTCAAGTGGTTCTCCTGGGATTTGAAACCTGTCTGCATTATTTTTAATTAATTTTTCTACATGTTCATATTCATCTTGATTTAAATGGTCTAATCGAAGAAGTTTTTTAATACATTTTACTCTGTCTTCGTCTGTTACATTATAAAATTTGCATGAGTTAATTAGAGAATTGTCAGTTCTTAAAAACTTATTTAATATTTTACTTGATAAATCTTCGCTATTTGGTTGTTTAAAATTATGTAATTTTTCAATTTGTTTATAACATTCTTGTTTTTCAAAATATTCTAAATTAACTATTGGGACAAATAATGTTATTGGTATTTCATTTGTATTTGCAAATTTTAAATAAGCCTTTCCCTTGTGATTTTTTATAACTGCGTCACCTACGTAGACGCCATCTTGGATATGTAATCTAGGTAAATAACCTTCACTCTTTTCTGTATTTTTTATATTAACATAAAATGTTGGAACTGTTCGAGCTGGAATAGTAAATGTATTGGTAGATTTAAAAGGGTAACAGTGGTTCTCAGTTTCTAACCATTTTGAAGTATAGTTTATATTCACACTATTATCTTGAAAAAATTCTGATCCCAATACTCCATCTTCTTCTACTGGGACTTCATTTGGAATAATGTTAAATATTGTTGGGTAACCAAAAATGTTTATTTTTACTTGTCCTAATGTGTAAAGTGGTAAATCATTAATTCCTGTAAGTTTTAATACGTTTTGGCTATTTATTGGTACTTCAGGGTTGAGAACCTTTTGTTTAATTAAATTTCGAGCAGCACCAGTATCAATCATCATGTGTGTTGGCTTTTTAAACCTTCCGTTGATATTATAATTGATGGAATTGAAGTGGACTTTGAAATATTTATTGTTGTTGTTGTATGATCGTTAGAAGTGGATGCCAGTGGTTCTCGATTTATGCTTTCCTCAGTGCACCCGTGATGGGGAGAGCTTTGGAGTTTTCCTGATGAGCTGTTTGTGATTGGCTATTTGGTCGTATCTTGCAGTCTCGTACTAAATGACCGGGTTTTTTACAGTAATTGCAAATTATTTCAGTATAATTTAAATTTTGTTGAGTGTTATTATTTTGTAAAAATCTATTTTCATATGATTTATTTCTATTTTGGAACTATCCTGAGTTAAGGTTTTTATACTGTCCCATTGTCTATTATTATTATTAACACTATTGTTATTATTGTAAAAATTTATAGGAAAATTATTATTATTGTTGTATCTTTGTTGTAAAAAATTATTATTATTGTTTCTATAATTATTATTTCTATTTTGCAAATTATTATTGTTATTGTTATTAAAATTATAATTTTTATTTCTTAAAAAATTGCTATTCGGAAAATTATTGTAATTGTTTCTTGAAAAATTATTATTATTACTATTTTGACCATTTCAATTACTATATCTTTGTTGGTTAGGATGCAAAAAATTTGTTTGTTTATTATTAAGAACTGCCTCTTGGGCTTTACTTAAATGAAAACATTTTTCAGTTGTGTGACCTGGTTTTTTACAAATTAAACAAGTAGTTTTGTTATCAAGTGCTACGTTGAATCGGGTTGTTTTATCATTTTTATTATTAGTTGATTCGTCACCTTTTGAATAATCCATGTTTTTATTTCTTCGTAGTGCGGAATTTGCAGCTAATCTTCGTTCTATATCAATACTGTCGCTAATAGCTTCTTTAAAAGTATCCTTTTCTTCAACACGAATTTCTAACTCAGGACGCAAACCGCGTATAAAACATTGAATTACGTCTTTTTCAAGGTTTACTTTAAAATTATTATCTACCTGACCATTATTATTGAGCCTGTGAGCATCTTCGATTTTGTCGGCAATTTATTTTATCCTAGCAGCATAGGAAAGTACATTTTCTCTTTCCCACATAAATGCATTACCTAATTCTCCCTGTAACTGGTACACGCTTTTCGCAGGGGCATATACTCTTTTCAATTTTTCTATCAATTCTTCTATTGTTGTATAAGTAGAACCAAAAATGCATTTTCTAGCTTCTCCAGTTAATTTACCTCTTAATAACCTTGCGAGGTTTTCTTGAGCTGCAGGTGTCGGTAGCATTGCCTTTGCCTCCATGCAACCCTCAATAAAATGTGACAATGGGAGGTTACTTCCGTCGAACAATGGGACCACCTCTAGCGCGTCGCGTAAGGATACCTGCTGGCTGTTGGGTATGACCACGGCAATCTCTTCGTTATTTACTCTTACGGGATTATCCTGATTTATGACTTCTGTGTCGCTTTTGTCGACGTCGCTATCGTTGTTACTAATTATAGATTCGCGTGCCAATGAGGTTTCCAATCTTTCTTTCAAAGTTTTATTATCTACTGTTATTACTGTTGAGCTTAGCAAATTGAATTCGTCAAAATAAGACGTTAATTTAATTATAATTAATTTAATCTAATTCGTTCGTTAGAGTTTGATCTTGATTACTAGATCCTGTTACAATGCTTAAATCTGGACAGATACTTGAATGAAACCCGGTAGTTTTTTCTGAATTTTCACGTGATATATTTTGATTATTAATTAGAGTCTTGTCTAAACTTGAATCATCTAACTTAAGAGCGTTATCTAATTTTTGTTCTGTAGGGATTGGATCAGGGATATTTTGGCATTTATTATCAGTTAAATATTCTCTATTTCTAATTGGTTTTATTCTTAAATTACCCTTTTGATTCAAATCTACTATTTTTGCAAGCTGACTATCTTGTTTAGCTTGACTACGTGTTATAACTTTCGGGGTAGATTCTAAAGGGATATTTGGTTTTGACATTGAGTCATTATAAATTTACAATATTTTGTATTG
Organism: Diplolepis rosae; assembly: GCA_030998225.1. Taxonomy (NCBI): domain Eukaryota; kingdom Metazoa; phylum Arthropoda; class Insecta; order Hymenoptera; family Diplolepididae; genus Diplolepis; species Diplolepis rosae. The sequence continues at coordinate 743,131 of JAPYXD010000137.1, read as the reverse complement.
AGCGTTGATTGTTTATTGTTATTTTAAATTATTCGATTGTTTATAACAATAAAAATAACTATATATAAAATTTGTTTTTTAAGAAAAATAAAATGAGATTAGTAAAATTTATTTTTAATTTGTTATTTATTTTTAATAACAATATAATTTGAAATGAAATTTGTATTTCTTCATTTGGAAATAAAATAATGATATAAAAATATAATTATTTCAAATATTTAAATAAAATAAATAATCGCTCAATTGATTGCAAATTTATAATTTTTAATAATAAATTTCTTAAAATAATAAAATATTTTTCTTTACCAACTGCATGTGCCCTTTATGTAAAATTAAAATAATTTATTTTATTTATTTATAAATTGTTTATAACAATTAAACAAATTTGTTTATAACAATGATCATTCGAATTATTTTCATTATATTGGACAAGTTAACTTGAGTACAAATCCTTGGACAATTTTCTTTTTTTGCAATTAAAAATATTTTGTTCCTTAACAGAGTTAAAATTAAAGTTATAAACAATACAATCACAAGCACTTCGAACTTTGCCCTACCCAATGATCGTAATCAATGGTGACCGTTCAACGTACCCAAAAGGGACTTATGCTCTTGTGTGCTGTTTTTTTACATTCTCATCATGGATGAGAAGGTATTGGTTTTATGTGAAAAATGACTTTCGAAATTTTCATCGAATCTTTACGTTTTGAGACCCCCGAGTCAGAAAAAATGGTTTTTACGAAAGTGTCTGTCTGTCTGTCTGTCTGTCTGTCTGTAGGTTGTGTGCGGCATAACTCTCGATAGAATTATCAGATTGAATTGAGCTTTGGTACACTTTATCGGAGCCGAAAAAGTAAGGACAAGTTCGTTAACCAGCCACATCCAATCAAAATTGAGGGATTGAGCACTACATTTGTGTTTTTGAAAATAATTATAGATAGGACTTGTATCGACCCTTTGATGAATATTCGATATATGTGTAATTTGAATTTTTTTACATCATTTTTTAACAGTATGTTCATCGGTCACACATTCAAGATTTTAAGTTTCTTCCTCTGTCTTTTTACAAGAAATTTTTCTGTAAAAGTTTTTTTACATTTTTTACATTTTTCTTCCATTTTACATTTTTAACATTTGGTTTATACCATTTATAGTTTCACTTGTACAATTTAATTCATATCGGTTAGCCAAAATTGTTATCTGTCACACGTGTTACTTTTAAGTGTCTCTTGTTAGTATTTCTTTCAAATTAAAGCTTTACGCCTTTACTTTTTAGTAAATTTAGTTATTTAGACCAATTTTTTAATTTCAAAATTGCAATCCTTTTAAATTATTCTTAACATATTTTTCATCGGTCACAGTTTCAAATTGTTCAAGTTTCTTCATTTGTATTCTTATAGAAATATTTTTTTGTGTACAGTTCATTACAATTCAGTTTAGACCAATTCTATAGGTTCACATGCATAATTCATTTATATCATTGTATTACAATGTCTCTTTAAGGTTCTTTTTTAGCAATTTTACGAAAAACATTTTTTTTGCACAATTTTGTTACAGTTTTACTGTATTGCAAATTTAGTTACTTAGTCCAATTTTATTTTCACACCTGCGATTCTTATATCACTTTTTTACTACAATGTTTATCCGTCACACGGTCAATTCTTAAGATTCCTCCTTTGTATTTTTTATAGAAATAAATTCTCACTGATGAGGACTCCAACCTGAGTCGAAACGTTTGAAAGAATGTAAGAACTGAGTTTTCATCATTTCTGGACCCTAAAGCCAATTTACACGTTTTTGAAAATAATTTTTTGAAAAAATCAAAAATTTCAATACTGGTTTTAGATAGTGCTCATAAATCTCTAAAAATTATCCTGATAACATTTTTTGATTAAATCAAAATTAAAAATGTTACAGCATATTAAAACTTGAAAAAAGTCAATATCAAAATTCCATTTTCCAGTTAAATTATACGAGATACGAAAAAACCTTATGATACAATATTATTTTCTACATAAAGACCTACAAATTTCAATTGTAACATTTTTTCATAAGATGCATATTTTTCTTTTTAGTTAAAAAAAAAACTATTGAAAATCCAAAATTCAATTTTTTAACAATAATATGTAAAATAAGAAAAAAACGTAAGAATACAAAGTTGCTAGTTTCAAAAAGATCTACAAGTTTTGTCTCACACAGTTTCTGATAAAACATGTATTCTTCGTTTCAATTCCCAAAAATACGATTAAAATTCAAAGATTCCATTTTTTTGACAAAATATGTGAGATTCAAAAAAAACTTTGAGATGAAAATTGTTTGGCTAAATAAGGTCTATACATTCTTATCGAGAAATTTCTCGACAGGATGTATATTTTATGTTTTGATTTTTAATATTAAAGAAATTCGATTTTTTCCCCAAAATATGTGAGATACGAAATAAGCGTTGTTCTGCAAAATCGTTTCCTTAAATAAGGTCTACGATTGTTTTTTTCTTTTTGAGAGATTTGGAAGAAAATCAATTATTTTAATCATGTAATTTGTTAAAAAGTTACTGAAATGTATACAGAAAATCGTGCGCGAAGTGCGAGTGTCATGATGAGAATGTGTTCCTTAAGGCCGATAGAGCTTTAAGTAAATTGAATTTCCTGTTTCACTTAATCTGAAAAAGAAACTTAGTGAATTTGAGAAAATGACTAATTTACATCATCTTTAATATCATTAAATTGGTTTGAGCTTCGGTATTAAATTATAAGAAATAAACTTAAACGTACGCGAAGAGCACAAGACCGAGCGCGAAGCGCAAGGTCCAGAAAGAACGGAGCGCGAAGCGCGACGATTGAATCGCGCGCCCTAGGCGCGCTCAAACTTGCGAGCTGCGCGTGAAGCGCGCAATGATAATGTGCCCGCGAAGCGGGCAGATTTTGTTTGTTTGTTTTAACTTAAATCAAAACTTAGTTAACAAATTAGAATAATTTTTTAAATAAGATAAGTTACTTAATCACTTAGGTTAGCATCAAAGTCAGATCCCTGCGTGATTTTTCAAACTTATTTTATTTTATATGATTTATATAAATTATAAAATTTCAAAGAAATTATTTGTTTATTAAATCATTAAGGTTAGCCTTAATAGTCACAAAATTTGTGATTTAACAAATCTATTTTATTGAAATTTCAAGTTACAAGTTGAAATAATATTTCATAATCATTTATTTATTCACTAGAAATAATCAATGTGTTAATTTTCAATTGACTTGTGTTTCCCGGGCCGATGCACCAGAAAAAAGGAAGTATGTTACGTCACAAGTACGTAAATACTTACTTTGATACAAGATTCCTCGTTTTAAGTTAGGATCGAATGATCCTCGCTTAGGGATGAGGAGGATGAGTCAATGAAAAGACACAATGATTATCAAATAATAAAAATTGTATTTATTAAAATAATTATAAGAGAGAGAGAGAGAGAGAGAGAGAGAGAGAGAGAGAGAGAGAGAGGGATGGGGGGGGGGGGGGGCTAGAGAGAGGGGGCGAGAGAGAGAGAGAGAGGGACGAGAGAGAGAGAGACGAGAGAGAGAGAGGGGGGGGGGAGGGAGGGAGAGAGAGAGAGAGAGAGAGAGATAGAGAGAGAGAGAGAGAGAGAGAGAGAGAGAGAGAGAGAGAGAGAGAGAGAGAGAGAGAGAGAGAGAGAGAGAGAGAGAGAGAGAGAGAGAGAGAGAGAGACCTTCTTTTATTTAAATGGTCCTCACAGCTATGACTGCGATGCGATTCCGGCAGGTTTGACTGCGAAGGAGTGAATATCCACAGGTGTGGCAAGGACACAGCAACTATTCACTCTTTTTGGCACTGAGTCTAAGATCCTTTCAAGGATTGAAAAACGGACCACGGTAAATTTATGACTCTCGAGTCTTTACACTGTCAAACTGCACGGTATAATTGTCTCACGCTGAAAATCCTTTTTAGTTTTTTTAGAAAATGCCGCACTTAAATTCTGCTCACAAGACTAGTTTTCCCTTGGCGGCGTGTCCTTTTCATATTATATTTTTTGGTGACGTCACGCGTTGCGCAGTCTCCCGCTGCGTGTGACGTAGTTATACCTCTCTTTTCAATAGGTAGTTTTCTCTCTCTTTTAGCAATTTCCCCAGATTTCTCTCTACACCTAGCCCATGCCTATAGTACATTCTAATGCGCCGCGGGACGTGACACCTGAATAGGGCACATATTTACAATATTTTATCCACTGTTTTAAAATTTTAGAAATAAAGATTACTGATGAGGACTCCGATTAGAGTTTGAAATGTTTGAAAGTATGTGACTTCCTGAGTTATCATTCCTGGACCCTAAAGCCACTTATTAACAACAAAATCGTATAAAATTTTCATCTACTATCACCATGTAATTAGGAAAGCAGATTTTTAACCTTAATTCCTTATTTTCTTTTAAATAAAATATTTTCCACTTAATTTTTCAATTGATATAGTTGATTCACGTACTACAAAATTTTGTTTAACCAGTTAACTGTGGCGACCATGGAGAGTTCCATGTATTTATGACGAGTATACTCGTCAATCACAGTTAACTGTTTAAACTAATTTATTTGGAATAAATATTTTATATAAGAGAAATCGTAAAGTGTAATTTCGTATGCAAATTTAGATGTAATTTTAATTTTTTTCAATATTAAAACCTTTCATTCACAGCTGTATAATAAAATTCATATGTGAATAATGTTACGTATTTCAAAAAGTTTTCAGAGTATTTTATTTGAATGAAATGTTTCTCAATGTGGCCTTATACCAGAGAAGAAACTCTACTGTATTATATTTCATTATTCCTTAATATATAATATTCTCTACATAATTTTCTCATTGAACAGTGGAACTGAAAAAGCAGCATCTAGAAATTTCCAAGAGCGCTAAATATCTAGGAGTTATCTTGGACAATAAGCTCACTTGGTAAGACCACTTCTAAAACAAGTGCAATAAATTTATGTCAACCCTCTGGCTCTGCAGAAGAGCTATTGGCAATAATTGGGGCTTGAAACCCGACACACTGCTGTGGATCTTCACGGCGATTCTGCGACCCAGACTAACGTATGCGTCATTGGTCTGGTGGAGCAGATTCAAGCAGAAGACAGCCATGGCCAGGTTGGAAAGACTTCGAGGGCTGATCCTTAGAGGGATCACTGGCGCCTCGAAGTCCTCACCCACAACAGCGTTGGGAGCACTAATGGGGCTAGAGCCTCTGCACCTAACCACCACAGCCGAGGCTAGCAAGGCGGCCTGGAGAATTGGTGAAAACCCTAACACAGTGATTTCGAAAAAACTAAAAACCACTGTCAACATCGCGAAGAAACCGATCATGAAAATGGTAAGAGACAGGACGTCTCCACGGTACCTCTTCGACAAAACGGACAAGGTAAGCTTGTCAACCATGGAAGACTGGAGGGTGGGTCGCGCACACCTCCCAGGGGACGGAGACAACTGGTTTACAGATTGCTCCAAAAACAGGGAGGGTGCGGGGGCTGGTGTCCATGTGAAGAACATCGACACACGCCTCGCGGTCCCGCTGGGACCCCACTCCACAGTTCTTCAAACCCGGGTTGCGGCCATACTCCAATGCGCACACGCAGCACAGAATCATGTTCGCAGCAGGAACATCCGCATCTGCTCAGATAGTAGAGCGGCCATCACGACACTAGATAAGTCAGTGACTACCTCGAGGCTGGTCTGGGAATGCTAGGAAGCATTGAACAAACTAGCGGAAGACAACCGAGTCACAGTCCTCTGGATTCCTGGGCACAGGGTATCAAGGGCAACAAGACAGCGGATAGACTAGCCAAGCTAGCGACGAAAAAACAAAACCCATCTGGTCTAGAACCGGTAATAGGTATTTCGAACAGGTCGGCCACAGAAGACATTAAAAAGTGGCTGGCCGAGAAACATCAGGAAGAGTGGTACAAGACAACGGCATGCAAACCAGCTAAAGCCCTCATGGGGGAATATCTAAACCCCAAACGAGCTGAAGATCTGCGCAGACTCAGTAGAACCGAGGTAAAGACCATAACAGAAGTGCTTATTGGTCACGGCAACCTCGCCTCCCATAGACATAAGATAGGGCTTGCTAAAAGTCCACTTTGTCGACTATGTGGGGAAGACAATGAAACTTCCACCCATATACTCTGCCATTGTCCAGCAATTGGGGACAAACGACAGCTTCTCACGGGCTACGTCTCCATAGACGTAGCCGTGATTCAGACCAAAAACGTGGCCCAGGTCCTTGCCCTTTGACACGGGCTGTGGGGTCCCGCAATAGGTTTTAGTTGGTGATGCAACGGGATTAACCAAGCATCAGGGGCCCTTCCGGGTCCCAGCCATGTTTATAATTATAATAATAATAATAATAATAATTTTTTTTTTTTTTTTGAGGAAGGGAGAAATGCTTTATGCACCGTCAAGGGGGCTCCGTGCCCCCCGGGTGCGTGGGACTCTGCTGCTCATGCAGCCCTACGCACTAAAACTCCCTCTCTGTCGCTAGGCCATGGTATCCCACCCGGAACCGCCGTTAGGCATTACTTCAGGGTGGGGGCCATCTATTGGCATCCTCTGCCTCTCCTTCCGGCTTCTTTTCTGCTATTAGCTGGTCCTATCCGGTATGTCCTGCTTTTTCTTTCGCAGCACATCCCGGACGAAGCCAGCGACCGTCGTCCAATTTTTCCCGCCCTGGAGCATGACGCCAATGATGTTGTCAGGCGATATCTGCCCCAGGGCAGTCTCCAGATCATGGCGCTCCTGCGCCCACCTTTCACACCTGAAAAAGGTGTGGAGGGCGTCGTCTTTGGGGTCCCCATGGTATAAGCACTGCGGGTCCCCTACCTTCCCCATTTTATGAAGGTACGAGCGGAAGAGCCCGTGTCCTGTCAGCATTTGCGTGAGGTAGTAGTCTACCTCACCATGCTGACGATGGAACCACGGGGACAGCTCGCCAATAAGCTTCGCCGTCCATCTTCCACGCGTATCCTCCACTCAGCGTCCTTGCCAAGCTCAAAGCGCCTGGTCTCTTGCGATTGGGCGGCTTCTTGTATGCCCGAGTGTGCCCGTCGATTGGTGGACAAACTTTCGGCCCTGAGAAAGTAGGTCCACGGGGATCACTCCCGCGATAATAATGATAATAATATATATATTTTTTTTTTCTTGGAAGGGAGAAATTATTTATGCACCGTCAAGGGGACTCCGTGTCCTCCTGGTGTGGTTGGCATTGCTTCGGGGTGGGGGCCATCTTGAGGAGATGTTAACCTCTCCTCCGTGCTTCTTCGTCTATTTTCCTACACTTACTCCTCCAGATCTCTTCTCTATTGCGGCCTTCCTGAGGCTTCCTATTGGGGGCTGCCTCCCCAAAGGCCGCGCAACTTATAGTTCCCGGTATGTGATCATTCAGGGGCTTTTCTTCCATTGCGGCACAGAGGTAGCACCGCGGTTGCCTTGTACAGGACCCCACGGTATGTACCTCTTCGCCGCATCTCCAGCAGCACCTACTGCGGTCTGGCCCACCACAGTCCGCTGCTATGTGGCCGAAGCCAAGGCAGCGATAGCACCGGTTAAGCGCCTTCTTCCTGGGAACCCTGGAGGATACCCACCCAATTTTGATGTGGGCCGCCTTGAGAAGTTTCAAGGCTTTTGCCTCCTCTAACAGAATAAACGCCTTCCTGTTTCCCCTGTAGGGTCTCTTTGTTAGGGAGACCGTAAGCTCTATCTCCGACTCTTGATTGAAGAGGCCTCTCACAGCCTCCTCGACGTCTCCGACTTCAATGCTTGGGTCCAAGTCAGCGATCTCAACCTCGATCCGGGGGATGAGATGATGGACCATCCCCCTGGATCCAACTGCCTCCTTGAAGGCAGTGTCTAGCCTCCCTCTGCTTTTTGTGGAACATTTCAGTTCCACCAGCAGGTCTTTGGAGCGCGTCTCCCTGATTCCCTGGACTGTTGCGCCCAGTTCCTAGGGGTTGACGCTCTTCTTCAGTTCGCGCAGGTTGGAAGCGTAGCTCATTCCCTCTCCTGGTTTAATGAGCACCGCCTCTGAGCGCGGATGACTGTTTTTCTTAGGCGTTTTCTCGGCCTTCTTTCTCTTCTTCTTCTGGAGGTTCTTCCTGGAAGGAACCTCCACCCACTCCTCTTCTTTATTGGAGGCTTTAGGCCTCTTTTCCGCCAGTTTCTTCACCACTGAAACCTCCGGACTCATAGTCGGCTCCCTATGCCGCTTGCGCGTGTCCGGCGTGGACCTCGGAGCCGGCTGTGAGATGATTTGGCTACTCTCGTCCACAGCTCCCTTGTTTTTGGGTGGCTTTACCTCCTTCATTTTTCTCACCAGCAGGCCTCTCATAAGGTACTCGAAGGAGTCGAAGTAGCAGACGGTATCCTCGATGTCATACCGCAGCGCCCCGAGCTCCTTTTTTGCCTCCTGGATTCCATCCCTGATAGGGAGGTGCATGTTCTTCTTGGTCCTGGCGAAGTTCTCCATCTTCTCCAGGGCCGAATCCACCTTCTGTAACAACTCCAGCAGTTTCTCGTTTCTTTCATGGAGCCAGTCCCGGTACTGGCGAACCTGGGACTTATCGCTCTCGAACGGATCCAGCGTCTTCTACGTCACATCTAGCTCCCCTCCAAATAACTCCTCACATACACTTTTATTTAAATTTTTAAACTCCATTTTTATTCCCACGATTAGCTAGGGAAGTATTCGGTCCGCCACTGAAGAGCCCCGCATGCAGGGGTAAGGCCTCAATACTCTAGGAGGTGGCCTGGTTTCCTAGAGACGCCGTGTGAGACACCACTCCCTGGTGCCATGCAACCCTCAGCACGGTAGTTAACACCTTGGCTTGGGGGTTAGTCCTTCGGGACCATCCCTGGAACATTGTCCGCGACTGCTTATTTAGTTTTGTATCCGTATTCAGCAGTAACCGTCGGTACAGGGCCCCTCTATCCGCAACCTGAGGACGCGCCCGGTGGCCTGTTCTTGGGCCTCTGATCGATTTCCGAAGAAACCAATGCAGGACCGGGAATAATAATAATAATAATAATAATATTAATCCCCTTGGACTGGTACCTTGACGAAGTCCTTCTCTTGGCTATGCCAAAAAAGGACGGGTGGGGAGGCTTAGCAGACGGCCCTCAGGTCATGGAGGTTGTAGTGTCCCGATGAATCGGTGAACAAATGCAGGGGGCTCTATAGACGGGCATCTTCCCATTGCGTGAAGGGTGCCCTATAAACGGGTCTATCCCAGGTTGAGAGTGGGGGACGCTATAAACGCGCCCATACCCATGCATGGAGAAGGATGTATGCCCCAGGTAGCGGCGCTGAAAGAGAGTCTGAGAGTGCTTGTGAGCAATGAGTGAACTGAACGAACTTCAGCGCCACATGACTGTGATATGTATCCTTCGAATGTGAGAGGAAAACCTATAGACGGTCTCTCTCTTGAAAGAGGCTAAGAGCGAATTGGTGTATGGAATCTCCTGGGGGACCATGCAAAGCCTCCGCAGTCTGTGACCAAGAACAGTCCAAACGATCGTTTCCGTATGGCATCCCATTGGGAATGCTTCGTCGCCGAGTGGTGTCTTCCCCGGCCCACGAGGAGGCGAGGCTGCTGTGAGCCTAGCTCTGCCGAGGTGGTGTGCCATGCGGGATCAGAAGCCAGGCCCTTCGGGACCTTCATCAGGTAGTGCGTATTGAACACAGGTGTCGGAGCCTGTGTTGCCTCGAGCGAGTCCGGACTGTCCGTGTATTCCGGGACCGGCCTCAGGGAATTGGGGAAGGACTTCGATCCGAGGGTACACCCGTTCCCAACTATTCTGACCCGCTCCTCTACGCACGATGCGCTGGTTAACTGTTTTATGGATTTAAAAAAAAACAGTGATAGGGAAAGAGGACTTGGGTGCTTCTTCTGGAACTTAAGAATGGAAGGACGTCCTTCAGCTCCTGAAGGAGCAGAATGATAAAATGGAGAAACTATCCAGGGCCCTGAGCGTAATACAAAAGGGTATGCTCAGGAACAACCCTGGCTTTGTAAAAGATTCAGTAAACGAGGCAGCTTTGGTGTTGGGCGGTATGCTCAACACCCACAGGTGCCCACTTGAAAGCGGGGTGGAACTCCAGAAGAGGCTGGAGACCCACCCCGTCTCGAAAAAAATGGGTATCTTCCGGAGACCGCGCTCTGCGTCTCTGGAAGACACCCCAAAACTTCAGAATAAAGGTGAGAAGAGGGCACCCCCCCCCCCCTAGGAAAGAACTCCTAAGAGGGGTAAGGACGGCCAGTCACCGTCGTATGCACAGGTGGCCAAGAGCCAGGCCCCGAGTAAAGACGGGGACTGGAAAGTGGTCGCCAAAAAGAGAAAAAAGAGAAAGGAAAATAGAAAAGTGGATACCGAGAAAAGGGCGAAGGACCCTGTGCAAGAAGCACAGGGTTCAAACAACAAGAGGACTTCGAAGCGCTTCTCGCCCGCCAGGTCGGGCGACGCCATCAAAGTGTCGACGAAGTACGGCCAGTCCTACGCCGACATCTTGAAGGAGATGAAGGCGAAAGTCGACCCCCGGAAGGCAGGACATGAGGTCCTGCCTATCCGGAGGACCAGGAAGGAAGAAGTCCTTCTGGTCCTCAAAAAGGGGGGAGACGTTTTGGCCTTCCGAAAAGAGCTCGACCTGGCGGTCGGGGGGAGGGCAGCGATTTCGGCCCCGGTCTCGCCCAGGTCCCTCGGAAATAGGGACCTCGACGAGACCGTTGAAAAAGAGGAGGTTTCTTCTGCCCTGTGCTTAGCATTGGGCAGACCAGCTTTTGATGGGTCCTGCAGGCGCTTCACCCGCTTTGGTGGGGTGAATACTGCAGTGATCCGGCTAGCTGAGGCAGACGCCACGCGTCTGCTTCAGCTAGTTAAATTGAGGATCGGGTGGGAAGAGTGCCGCGTTAGCGCGCACGTGGAAGTCGCCCGCTGCTTCAGGTTTCTTGGGTACGGCCACGGGTCCCGGGGATGCAGCAACCCCGACCGGAAAAACGCCTGTTGGAGATGCGGCGCCACGCGACACTTGGCCAGGAGTTGTAAGACGCTACCAAGGTGCCTGACATGCGCAGACAGGGGCGAAAAAGATGTCGCTCATGTGTCAGGGTCAGCCTCTGAAGGGGGAGGGATAACCAGGACCTCCTGATGCAGACTGCCAGGGAGATGGGGGCCGATGTGATGCTCATTAGTGAGCAGTACAAGTGGTCCGAAAACTCTACTTGGTATCAGGATGCATCAAGGAGTGTCGGCATCCTTGTTTGTAACCCTGATTTGGGCGTCGGGGACTTCCTGGAGACCGACGCGGGGTTCGTTCGGGTGGAGGTGGCGGGTTTGCGTATGTACAGCTGCTACTTCTCCCCCGGCGATCCCTTCGCTGTCTTTGAGACCCAGATCCTCATCCTATAGAAAAGTCTCCGTGAGGCCATCGGGCGATCCCTCATAGGGGGTGACTTCAACAGTAAGTCGCCCGAGTGGGGTGAGGCCCGCCAAGATAGGAGCGGAATCTTGGTTGGCGAGATGGTCGCTAAGAAAGACCAGATCGTTTTGAATTAGGGCGAGGAATTCACGTTCAGACGAGGAGCGGGGGGTCAAAAATTGATCTCACAATTGCCGCACCTCGCCTCGCTTCAAGGATAAGCGACTGGTCGGTCCTCGAGGTAATAACTTTGAGTGACCACCGGTGCATCGAATTTACACTAGAACAACGGTGTCAAGCGGTGGATAAGGTTAGGGGCGGCGAAGGAAGGAGCCCCTCCTGGAACACGAGACGACTCAGCAGGGAAAGACTTCGCGAACACCTCGAGGACACCAGGCTCATTGATGAGCTTGGTTAAGTCCGCCCTGCTGGATCGTTTGAAGCTACTGTGCGCTCGTCGAGGCAGAAGGTGGTCGCGGCTTGCGACTACTCGATGCCTCGCCGTGAGCGCAGGCAAGCCAAGGGTTCGATGTACTGGTGGAACGACTAGTTGGCAGCCCTACGTCGAGAATGCCTCGCAGCGCGGCGAAAATTCAACCGTTCAAAGGGGGATGCTACGCTGCACGAGGCATGGAAAGGGGCAAAAACAGCTTTGAGGCGAGGCATAAAGAAAAGCCGACTTTAATGCTGGAAAGACTTGATCGGTGAGGTCGATAAAGACCCATGGGGTCTCGCCTTCAAAATAGTCACCAAGAGATTGGTTGCTAGAAGAAAAACCCCGGACCTCGATAATATCGATAATATCGATCGAGTCAAGTACATTGTGCGAAGCTTGTTTCCACACGTGGAGCCGTTCCAAAGACAGGGCCGAAGTTCCTGCGTGGTCCGGCGCGAAGAACTCTTCACTCTCGAAGAACTAAAGAGAGCGGGTGGAAGGCTTAAGGCAAATACAGCGCCGGGTATCGACGGGGTGCCGAACGAGATCCTCAAAGTGGTGATCGGGGCCTACCCGGAGATCCTCCTAGAAGCCTTTAACTCCTGTCTTCGGGAGGGGAGGTTCTTCGCAGAATGGAAGAAGCAGAGGGTGGTCCTGCTGAGGAAGGGCAACAAACCTCTAGAGGTTGCCTCGTCGTATAGACCAATATGCACATTGGATACGATGGGGATGCTTCTGGAGGAGTTGATTCTACAACGGCTTCAGGCTCTCTTAGTCGGGGAGAACGGGCTCTCGGAAAACCAGTTCGGATTCAGGAAAGGCAGGTCCACTGCGGACGCCATCCAAGCTGTGGTTAACATCGCCACAAATGCAAGAAAAGGAACTGGTAAGCGTAAGGGATTCTGTGCGTTGATTAGCATTGAAATACGCAATGCGTTCAATACCGCGAGATGGGATGTCTGCATCGAGGTGATGATGCGGAAAAAGGTTCCACACTACCTGTTGCGAATGATAGATGACTACCTGAGCGACAGGTAGGTGATATACGAGGGCGACAAATGGTCTCTTCAAGAAGAGATGACATGTGGCGCTCCTCAAGGGTCGCGGGTGGGTCCACTCGTTTGGAACGTCATGTACGATGACTTTCTGCGCATGGACCTACCTGCTGGAACGAGCATCGTCGGCTTCGCGTATGACGCACTTGTCATGTGCGCCGCTGACGACGTCAGAATCCTAGAGCTGAGGATCAATGAAAGTCTGTGGCGAGCAAAGCGCTGGTTGGATAGCAGAGGCCCTGAAATGGCCCTGAGAAAACCGAGGCTTTGCTCGTTACGGACAGGAGATCCTCCCAATACCCGAGGATCGTTCTCGGAGAGCATGAAGTCGAGTGGAAAACAAGCATTAAGTACCTGGGGGTGCAGCTGGATCGTAGGCTTAGCTTTGGCGAACACCTAAAGATCGCAGCCGCCAAAGCCATCCAATGTGGAGCGATCTTGGCCCGGCTTATGCCAAACATTGGTGGACCCAGGGAAGCGAAAAGAAGATTGGTGGCGAGCGTGGTCCATTTGAAGCTGCTTTATGCAGCTTCGGTCTAGGCCAATGCCTTGCAAAACCATGCTATCCAGAAGAAGCTGTTCTCGGCGCAGAGACTTGTCACGCTGAGAATAGTTTCGGCATATAGAACTATCTCGACGAGCGCTGTGCTGGTCCTGGCGAGCGTCCCGCCAATAGATTTATTGGCGGAGGAAAGGCAGGAAACCTTTCAGCTTCGCAAGGAGCTTACCTACGCCGACCTGCAGGAAATCTCTCGCGCGAAGGAGGCCATCCGCAAGAATGGAAGGCGCAGACTCGTCGAGAAATGGCAGATCAGATCGCAAGGTGAGCAGACAGGGAGATGGACCTACCGCCTGATCCCGGAGCTCGCCACCTGGCTGAACAGAAAGCACGGGGAAGTCGGCTTTTACTTGGCGCAAGCGCTCTCGGGCCATGGCTGTTTTAACGCATACCTGAGGCGCTTTAAGAAGATAGACGAGGAGACGTTTTGCTACTGCGATTTCCCGGTGGATAACGCAGAGCACGCACTCTTCGTCTGCGCGAAATGGAGTGTGGCTAGGGAGGCCCTCGGTCAGGCAGTGGGTGCTGAGCTGACTCCTGATACGATGGTCCCTCTGATGCTCCAGTCGGAACGGATTTGGACGCTCATCGAATCATTCGTCACACTTGTGATGAAGACGAGAGAGCTTGATTGGCGTCGAGAGCGAAATAACGGGGAGGGCCAGTAGAAATCGCATCGGGGCCTGCACCCGCGATCGTGCGTCTCGGGTCGACTTGGCTGTCCGCGTCGTTCGGGGGAGGAATCTGTTTGTTTATCCCCTGTGTGGCGCGACTATTCGGTTTGCCCAGTGGGCGTGTGGCCGCGGATGGAAGTTCCGAGCGAACGGATGACGGAAGAGTCGTACGCGACTTTAATGTAACCAACCACCCGTGAAGTTTAAAGCCGAAAGGCGGTTCCGCAGGTGGTGTATTGGTTCGAGAGAGGGGGTTTTTTGTTTTTAACAGGTATGCCTAGACCCGTCCTAGGAGAGTACTGTACAACGTCTGTAAAAGATTTTGCCATTTTTCCTCCTCACAAAAAAAAAAAAAAAAAATAATAATAAGAATTTCAATAGAAAATCATTTTCAAGTCTTTAAATCATCCTAAAATTTAAAATAAAATGTTTAGATATTCATTTGAGGTGAATGTTTTTAAAAATATCAAAGAAAGAAAGGTAATATCTCATATGATATATTTGGTGATTTTAAATTTGTGGTCTGCTTCGCGCCACTTTGACACGAAGTCGACAGAAACATAATTTTCGATCTTGGCTGAACAGACGAAAGCGTGATTCTGGGATCACTGATGCAGCCAAGTATAAACCCATATTTTCCATCCTTTCAACTTTCCTGGTACAGGTAAAATCCATCCCTCTCTTTCTATACTGTAAAGCCACAGCATGATCACTGGGAATATACCTTTAGAAGAACAGTTTTTGTAACAGTACTGTAATATAAGATTTGTTTTTCTAACGGAGAAATAGAATACTTTCCAGTAATGCTGAACCTCTATTAGAATCAGATTTTGGTACGATTTACAGGGATGAAGTATAAAAATTATATAATCAAAAGTATACTCGAGTGAAATTGGATCCTTTTCTTTTATATATTTATAGAATGATAACCAACCGTATATCGACCAAATCATTATAAATCATTTTTGTTGCTACTCTTTAGAAAACGAAATCTACCATAATACTTTAGACCAAAAATTTATATGTAAAGAATGTTACAGAAACATCTGTACCTTTCCTTGACCGCCATATTGTAACGACGGATCTTAATGAATTAAAATGTTCTGTCTGCGAGGAGAAAAGTTTTTGTATACGTTTTAGAGCAGACCACTGGTTATTTACAAATTTTTCCAAATCATTTCAGTCGATTATGTCGATAATTAGAAGAGTGTATCATTCACCATGATAACCGACCTCTACCACATCGACCTTATCAACCTGTGAAAAGGAATAAGTTAACTTTGATCTATATAAACAATGCTTGGAATGCAACAGGAACTTCTTCCGTTTGAGGCAACTTGCGAAATTTTTAAAGATAATATAAATTATGCTTGTATTAGGGAACCAGCGTCCCAAAAGAAAGTAGCCAAACAGAACGCAGCAGCTGCAATCTTGGAAATACTTTCCACAAGATGTATATTTTTAGAAGAAGAATTAGAAAAATGTTTGGTAACAGAATCAACATTTTCTAAAATAAGCGATAAAACCGGTTAAAAAACCCTAAAAAATGGACTAATTCATGTGAAAGGTGTTTCTAAAGAGGTCATTTAGCTCAGAACTGCCGCAACCCTTTACGTAATGAAAAATATAAAAATAACCCTTAAAAATTATCCCTAATCTACGACATTTTAAAATTATGTTTTATAAAAAATATTACAGCATGTTATTTATGATACCAATTTACGAATATGAAATGTCTCAATTACGTATAAAAATTATGGATGTATTCAGAAACAGTAACGAAAATAAATCATATGTAACTTTATACTAATATCAAGTTCATATTATTACAAAAACTATGTAATAATTTATAACAAAAAAGTCTAATATTAGAATAATATAATTTTTTCATTTGTTATAGAAACATCTCCTGAGGGTATATTTGTTACTTATAGCAAGACATGTTCCTGTACATGTTTTGGATTTTTATATTGACCCACAATAATAAATATGTGATAATTGAATCGGCATGGGGTCAGTTACTTTTTTTCAAATATATAAAATTTCAAAGTGGCAAACGTTTCGGCCACAGATGTGGGCCCTCTTCAGTGCTAGATTTTTTAAAAAGTAAAAACATTGAGGTATCACAGCCGCCTTAGAAAATAAACCTTAAAAATTAATCATTAATAACTAACTTGAATTGCGTGCAATTTTATAAGTTATTTAGTAACCTGAGAGTAATACTAATTTTTGTTTTTGTTTTTTTGGATTTTTTATTTTATTACTTTAAATAAGTTAGTAGATCATGCATAAAAATTTGGAAAAAACTCATGAAAAAGTGAAGGCCTGATGTTGTACGACCAAAGGAGAGGTGCAGTTTTTCGCACTAAAAAAATTATTCCCGCTTGCGCTCGTGAGAGTGTGAGGTTGTCAACCACAAACAGCACATAAAAACTAAAAGATCAACAAACACAAGAACCACGAGAAGACACGAAAACACACAAAGAACACGAAAAAACACGAAAAAACACAAAAACAACACAATAAATTCAAAAGACAAATTACCGATTGAGCAAGCCTCTAACATAGTTTATAGCGTCCCTTGCAAAGGAAATAACTGTAAAGCCGTCTACATAGGGCAAACGAAACGATTCCTAAAAAATCGATTGAATGAACACAAAAACAACATTAGGGAAACCCCAAATAAACAAAACGCGTTAACAAAACATATAATTGAAAAAGATTACTTCTTTGACTTTGTTAACACACAAATTTTAGCCAATGAACCAAATTACAAAAAAAGATTGCTGTTGGAGATGTGTCATATTGCAGGTACAGATGACGCTGTAAACCTCAGAACAGATGTAGAGAATCTCCCTAAGATTTATAGCCCTATACTTAGAAAAGGGCCATAAAAAGTTTTTTTGTCCCTCACAATAGTACCTGTGCCTTCAGCACTAGGGTCCTTAACTCTTAAAAGAAATTCTCTAGACAAATAAAATTTTAAAACTTTCAAAACAAGAAAGGGTTCCCGTTGAATTAATAAACCCAGATTCGTATTTAAAAATTAAAAATTTCAACAAATGAATTTTCAATTTTCAATTATTGTTATGTAAATGTTACATAACTCCTTCGCAATAGTTTTTTTATCATATACTTCTCTTTTTACTATAAAACTGCATTTAAATGTCAGTTTTATGATTCAATCAGTCAGTTTTTCAATCAGTGTTATGTAAATGTTACATAACTCTCTCACAATAGCTAATTGTCATACATCTCCCTCTGTGTTACTGAACTACATACGAAGATTTATTTTCACGGCTAGAATTCTTCAGATAGCGACGGAGCCGATGATGCTTCTTAGGAATCCCAGCAACAAGGTTGTTCGGTGCCTTCTCAAATTGTCAGGCATCCGTGCTAGTAGTCTATTTCTTGTTTGTCGACTCAATTCGTTCATCTCACAGATTACACAGGTACACGAACAAATATTTTTTTTAAACTGCCTCGAATGTTTTGACTGATTTTTATGTTTTTTGGTGCGCTGAATCCAAATCTAGTAACCGATTTCCTTCATCACGTACAGATTTTTTGCTGCATTGGGATATCCTTAGTCACTGGGTTAAAAATAAGGTTCATTTCACTGTGGTAATGACCAGCAAATTTTTTTTTCAAAATTTAGTAAATGAAAAAAAAATGAAATTGGCCAAGACAGTTTACATGTAAAGTCACTCTTGGGTCAATGAATCTCCTGGTGGGCCCGTTTCTTCTTCTCCTGAATGCTTCTCTTGTTGCGATGCTTGGCGTATTATTCATCAGGGGTTTCCCGCAGCAGCAACCAGCAGAAATCAGCCATAATATTGGTGTTCCATCTTCCTGTTATATGTATAAAATGAATACAAAACCTAAAATATTATGAGGGAGTGTTTCTAGTTAGTTAACCATTGCAACCTCTATTTTGGACCAAGAAACTAAACTGCAGTCGGATAAAAAGAAATTATCTGAACATTCCTTCTATGGGTATGAAATCAAATTTTGTAAGAAAACGTGACGTGATGGGACATTTTGGCTAAAAAAACTGAAGGCAGTTTAATAATTAATATTGGTTAACATGACCCAGGGTGAGCCCTTAGCTTACGTCCATAGTTCTCAAAACACTGGTGCAATTTGTCGATGTCGAGGAAGCTGATAACCCTCCATGTGCTCACTGTGCGTCTGATTAAGCCCTGGTATAACTTGCGGAATTCATAGTTTACTTTAGCTTTTGACTCATTCATGGGAAGTCAGGCACATGTTATTAGATGATTATAGACTCTCAGAAGAAGACTTGTCACTAGGTACGGGTGTTTTAGGGAGTTCTGTTGCTCCTCTTCGCCTGGAGAGACTTTTTACAATACAACTTTCGTCTGGATCTCGATTGTTTATCTTTGCCCCGGGAATATAGGCCTCATCTGGGTCTGTTTTAGACATTGCAGATATTCATCCTGACTGTCTAACTGGTATGAAAATCATCCACTTACGTATCATGCTAAGTACACCAGAAATTAATCTGGAATGTACTTGTTAACAAGATAGGTTAGTTCGTCCCGATTTCAGAATTGAATCACTATTAACCGACGCGACTAAATATGATGATACACGTAATCCAAAGGAACTATATAGCACTACTGTTTCCGGACTTGCACCACTTAAGGACCAAGGAATTTATTTACCAAGTACCGAAGGTAGAACTGTGTTCAAAGAAATCGATGAGATTTACGTTTATCGAAGGGTCTGCTCACGACGTTGACTTACTGGTCCGAAATGAATCGAATTGACCGTACAACTGATCGAAACTTAATGACAAACCTCCAGAGGTGAATCTCGGGTATATGTATTTTTTGATCTTCCAATAGCGACTGAAGTCGGAGTGGATCGCGCAAAATTGTATAAAGTCAGGCGCCTTGCAAATTTGTATAAAGCCACAAGCGATGCAATTCTTTATAAAGTCACGTTCGTGTTTCTCTCCCACCATTGTCTATTAATATTGGTCAACTTTGATTTGAAACTTGGATATTATATCCTTTCTCTTCTCTCTTTTGCCTATTTCTATTCCTAATCAAAAAGTAGATTCGGGTATGACTAATAATACCTGCATCTACTTAGTTGTAGCTTATACGAGGTCTGTCCGGAAAATATCAGGCCTACCTTTACCAGGGGTGTTAGTTGAAACTTGCCGGTTTTACTCATAGATGAGTCCAGTGATTAGAACATGTGAGACATGGTTTCGTCAATTTAAAACACTGTGGCGTTTTATGCGGAAAGATCTTGGCTTACATGCTTTCAAGATTAAATTGACCTAAGAACTAAAGCCACTTGATCATTTGAAACGCCAAAACTTCTCCAATTGGGCCAAGCTTGAAGAAAATGAAGAATTTCATCGAAAAATCATCTTCAGCGATGAAGCTCATTTCTGGCTCAATGGCTTTGTTAATAGGCAAAATATGCGTTATTGGTCAGCATCAAACCCAAATGTGCTTCTTGAGACACCGTTGCATCCGCAAAAAGTGACTGTTTGGTGCAGTTTTCATGCCGGAGGTGTGATTGGGCCTATTTTTTCGTTGATGGAAACGACCGTCATGTTACCGTCAATGGAGAGCGCTATCGTGCTATGTTGAAAGATTATTTGTGGCCAGAATTGGATGAACTTGCCATCAACGATATGTGGTTCCAACAAGACGGTGCCACACAGCACGCGTTACAATCGATTTATTGAAAGGCAAATTCGGTGAACGTGTTATCTCGAGAAATGGTTCGGTTGAATGGCCGCCTCTTCATGCGATCTAACGCCATTGGATTTCTTTTTATGGGGCCATATCAAGTCACTGATCTATGCCAACAAGCCAGCAATTTTAGACGACCTCAAAGACAACATCCAATGCGAAATTGCCAACGTTCCTGTCGACATGTGTGCCAGAGTGGTGGAAAATTGGGTCCAAAGAATCGACTGCTGTAAACGGGCTCGTGATGGTCATATGACCAGTATCGAATTTCATTCATAAAATGTAATGCTTTCACTACACCCACAATAAATTTGAACTCAATATCTCAAATATTTCTGTGTTTTATTCATAGATAATATTGTTATGTCCCTATTGGAAAACCCTTTATATGTGCGCATACATGCATATTGCATATACACCCATGCATACATATACACACTTGTTACGTCCAAAAACGCGTAGAAATTATGTCAACCGTGTTGATTCTCGTTTTAGGTCAACGCTTGCGAGCTCTAACCTGGGACACGACCTCAATGACGTGGAACGATCACTAGAAACTAACCGCAGACGTAAATGTAGAAAAATTTTAAATTTGAATTCTATTAATCAAATTTGTTATAATTAAAAACGTGATAAAGTTGGGAGAGAAAAACAATTCGGAGCTTCCCTGAATAATAATGAGTACGAGGATAATATGATCTGAGCGAGATCTAAATTAGCCTATGTGTCAGACATGGACCATATTCAAATGATTTTGTCGAAAATTACAAGTTGAAAACCTAGAAGGGCTGCCTGGGTGAATGAAACACCCAACACGTTGTTAAAAATGAGTAGGAATAAAATGAAGGATCAACTAATAACAGCCTGGTTGAATTAAACTCTCAGCACCTTATTCAAATATGGTAGAAATAAAATTGAAAATCTACGAATAAATGCCTGGTAGTATTAAACACTCAGCCCGTTATTAAAAAATAGTAAAAATGAAAATGAAATTCAACGAATAACTGCCTGGACGTGTTAAACATTCAGCACGTTATTCAAACCTGGTAGAAATAAAATTGAAAATTTACGAATAATACCTAGTTGTATTGGACGCTCAGCATGTTATTAAAATATTTTTTAAATAAAATTGAAAATCTACAAATAACTGCCTACTTGTATCAAACACTTATCACGTTATTCAAAAATCGTAAGAATACAAATTAAATTCAACGAATAACTGCCTGGACGTGTTAAACACTCAGCAGGTTAATTAAATAGATAGACATAGAATTGAAATTCAACGAATAACATCCTGGTTGTATTAAACACTCAGCACGTTATTCAAATATGGTAGAAATAAAAATATAATTTAATGAATAACTGCCTGGTTGTGTTAAACACTTGTCACGTTATGCAAATATGGTAGAAATAAAAATTCAATTCAACAAATAACTGCCTGGTTGTATTAAACACTCAGCACGTTATGCAAATATGGTAGAAATAAAAATATAATTTAATGAATAACTGCCTGGTTGTGTTAAACACTCGTCACGTTATGCAAATATGGTAGAAATAAAAATTCAATTCAACGAATAACTGCCTGATTGTATTAAATACTCAGCACGTTATTCAAATATAGTAAAAATAAAAATTAAATTCAACGAATAACTGCCTAGTTGTATTAAATACTCAGTACGTTTTTCAAATATGGTAGAAATAAAAATATAATTTAATGAATAACTGCCTAGTTGTGTTAAACACTAAGCACGTTATTCAATTAGAGAGAAATAGAATTAAAAATCAACGAATAACTGCCTAGTTGTATTGGACGCTCAGCATGTTATTCAAATATTTTAAAAATAAAATTGAAAATCTACAAATATGGTAGAAATAACGTATCTGTCTGATATAATCTGTCTGAGCAACGTACCCTGTCTGATACGCGAGTAGTGATTCTCCAATATTGTAGGCAGTGGCAAAAATTTCAAACTCAACTAATTAATCCAAAATAATTTTACAGCCGCAAGGCAGGGCCACTAGGCGATATAAGATCTTCCTGTCACAAAGACCTATAATCGAATTTGTCAAAAATGTTTTTGGGAAAATATGAAAGTCGACATTCAAAAGTATATTCAAGGTTGTTTACAATGCCAAATAAAAAAATTAGTTCGAGTTGAAACTAAAATCCTATGGTTATTACTGATAAACCGACTACTGCCTTTTAAAAAATATCAATGGATATTGTTGGTCCGCTATCAGAAACAAAATCTGGAAATCTGTATATTCTTACTATACAAGACAATTTTACAAAATACTCTCTAGCAATACCTCTTCCTAATCATCAAGCTGGTACAATAGCAGATGCTTTCGTGAAAAAATTTATTTGCATCTTTGTATCGCCGAAAGGAGTACTAACGAATCAAGGCAGAGATTTTGTAAGCAATTTATTAAAAAGATTAGCAAAACGCTCAAGCTTTAGAGAGTACCACAGCTTTTCACCCTCAATCCAATGGATCACTAGAACGATCACGTTATGTTCTAGGTGAATATCTCAAACAATTCAAACCTTCATCCCTTCATCACAAAATGAAAAATTGCAAACCTATGATGATCAGGGAGGAAAAATTGAAAAACTAGATAATCAATACACAGGTCCTCACGAAGTTTTAGATGTACTAGGAAAAGGAAATGTGAAAATCAACATAAAAGGAAAACCGACAGTAGTTCACGTCATTCGAATGAAAATATCGCATATAAATATACAAAATTGATTAATTGAATTTGAATTAAAACTAAAAATAGTATAAACTTTACATCAAACCAAAGCGTTTAGAATAACTAAACCAGGAAATGTTTAAAAAAGAAAGATCTTTTGAAATTTCATTGTAATATTATTATTTTTTTTCAGAGATTCGAGATCGATTCGATCCTAATATAACTTAAAACGATGAACCTTTGATCAAAGTAAGTATTTACTCAATTGTGACGTAACATACTTCCTTTTTTCTGGTGCACGGCCGGGAAACTTAAGTCAATTGAAATTTAACACATTGGTTATTAATAGTGAATAAATAAATGAATATAAAATATAACTTCAACTTATAAACTTAAAATTTCAATAAAAAAGATTTGTTAGATCACAAAGGGATTTGTCCTTGAGGCTAACCTTGATGATTTAATAATCAAATCATTTCTTTGAAATTTTATAATTTTTATAAATTGTATAAAATAAAATAAGTTTTGAAAAATCACGCAGGGATCTGACCTTGAGACTAACCTAAGTGATTAAGTAACTTATGTTATTTCGAAAATGATTCTAATTTGTTAACTAAGTTTCGATTTAAGTTTAAAACAAACATAAATAACAGCACACGAGAGTATAAGTCTTTTTTGGTACGTTGAACGGTAACTATTGATTACTATCATTTGGGTACGGCGAAGTTCGAAGTGCGTGTGATTGTATTGTTTATAATTTTAATTTTAACTCTGTTAAGGAACAGAATATTTTTATTTGCAAATATTGTCCAATGATCTGAGCCTGAAAGTAACTTGTCCAATCTAGAGAAAAAATAAAT
Organism: Diplolepis rosae; assembly: GCA_030998225.1. Taxonomy (NCBI): domain Eukaryota; kingdom Metazoa; phylum Arthropoda; class Insecta; order Hymenoptera; family Diplolepididae; genus Diplolepis; species Diplolepis rosae. The sequence continues at coordinate 719,655 of JAPYXD010000137.1, read as the reverse complement.
TGTGCATAACTCGAATCGTATCAGATCCTTGTTATAAACAATTTTATTTATTTAAAAACAATTTATAATTTAATATATTAATAAAATAGATCATTATATTTTTTTAAAAAAGGCACACGTAGTAGGTACAAATATATATATATGTATCTTTATATATATATATGTATATATGTTCGATCGGTTCGGCCGTCTTTGGAAAGAAAGACAGAGTATTCACATTCTTCTAATAGGTATATTATGTGCCATGTTATATATTATGTGCTCGAAATTTTCAAACGTATGCTAAAAAAAACAAAATGCAAAGAAAGCAAAACAAGATAATCAGCTCGCAAGACTCGTGGATCAGAATCATATAGATTCCTTGAAACTAAAAAGATCAGGTAAAATCAAAAAAAATTTATTCGATAATAAATACTAAGATACATCCAACCCTTTTCCTGCTGAACAAGAATTAGATGACACTCTTGAGCTAGACGATTTAAGTTTAGACAAGACTCTAATTAATAATTGAAGCATATCAAGTGAAAATTCTAGTAAAACTAGCGAGTTTTATTCAAGTTTCTGTCCAGATTTAAGCACTGTGACAGGATCTAATAATCAAGATCAAACTCTAACAAACGAATTACCTTATTTTGATAAATCTAATTTGCTAAGCTCAACGGTAATGTAACGTCCTAGTTACTCACCGTTTAATATATTATTTATTTTTCCTCGTTTTTTGTTCAGAAAAGAGACCTGAAAATATTACTTAACCGAAACAAGGGATGAGGATAGCCAATAGTAAAACTCAAGAATATCACAATTATCAACCTTTTTATTAAATATTTTGAATACAAATGTGATAGTTCCCCTTGAAAATTCCTCCTGGGAAGCAGCTTGAAAATGAAAGGGGGAGAATTTATAGAGCTATTCAAGTTAAATAAGGGACTTAATAAAAATTTGGTACTTACAGTAAATGTTTTATCTTAGTGATTCGAGTCCACCAAATCCTTGTGTCTTCTGGGTACAATGATGAGGATAATTTATGTAGATCCAATTTGATATTTAAATCCTCTAGCAGCACTCATAATCCAATTAATATTTACAACGATGAACGACCTGATAAACTGATGGAAATGAGTGACGATTGAAATTGCTTTCTAAGAAAAGTACCGAGTTCCGAAGTCAGTTCTCTGAGGAGAGTTCCGAGATTCAAGTCACTTTTTCGAGGAGAGTCACTTTTCTAGGAGAGATCTGAAATTCAAGATGGTCCGACGGTCACGTGTTACTTTTCTGAGAAGAGATGCGATTCTGAAGATGGTCCGACGGTCACTTTTCTTAGACAAGTTCCGAGGTCCAAGATGGTCTGACGGTCACTGAAGATTTGCGGATTTTCAGGTGCTTTTATTGACTGTTTTTCCGGTCGATACCGACATGAAATCCGCCATTTTTCGATCGATATTGACATGACATTTCAAGTAGCTGCCTAAAAGCTTTTCTTCCAGCCAGATGAGACCATAATTATTTCAATGAAGTTTTTACACTTTCTTTAATTTGTATCCATAGCGACAAGATTCAAATTTTATTCCCACTCAGTAACAGGTCTTCTAAATTTTCCTGCGTGTTCCTCTAGCTTCCCTATTTCCCTTAGGCGAATGGACTATGCAGGAAGTAGAGGGTTAATGTCTTGTGTACATAACGCATTATAACGCATTCCGATGGGGTTTCATTTAGGGTTTCTCGACGATCGATATATGTAGATACCTGTTGGTTTTATATGTTTAATACTTTCAAATTATTAATTTTACACATATCATTTTGTAAATAAATAATAATAGTCACGGGACGTGACAGTAATAACAATAGACAATAAAACTTTGAAAGAGAAATTGAAAACCTCATTGGCACGCGATTCTGTAGTAAGTAACAACGACAGCGACGATGACGACGACAGAAGCCATAAATCAAAATAATCCCGTAATGATAAATAACGAAAAAATGGGCGTAGTCATACCCAACAGCCAGCAGGTATCCTTACGCGACGCGCTATAGGTGGTCCCTTTGTTCGACGGAAGTTAACCTTACGCTTTTTTTTACACTGATAGAAATGCTTAGGTTGATTTAATCATACAATTGTAGGTTAAAAATGTACGGGTATATTTGCAATATAATATGTGTCACGGAACCATATGTAATTTGAAGCACAGCAATTAAAATATTACAAATACTTTTTGTTCGAATCAGAAACATAAATTGGATGAGAAAACAATTAAATATTACTGGTACAATTAATAACTATATTTGCGATACAAAACTGCAGTAGTTAGTAGTTACTACCGTGTGAAATCTTTAATTCTCTTAAATATTTGTTTCCTCGAGCACTCTCTAAGAAGTGTATTTTGGCAATTGCACTGGATGGTTGATTCACTCGAGATTGTTTCCTTCATTTCCAAATTCATATTGGTTTGCTTTTAATTAGGTTAATTAGATGTACAGTTCTTTTTAAGATTTTGTGATAGTCTATAATTTAATTGGTGGAAAAAATTTAACTATAAATTAAAAGTATGTGATATCTCAGAGTTAACATACGTACTATTGTTCAGAGTTAACATTATATGCAGTTTTGAAAAAAAATTATTTTACGAAACATTATTTAGGCCTTATCAATTTCTTTAAAGCAGCAAAGTATTCTGTTGATACTTAAATACAATAAATCTTATTCTCATGATTTGTCATAGCATATATTGTATTTTATTTATTTATTATGTACCTCTACTTAAATATTTTCGCTTCAAACTAAAATGCATTGCTTCACATTTTTTCTAATTTATTCATCCCTTTTTATAATTATATGAATAAAAATGTTCCCAAATTTCTTCTTAACCTTTATATTATTTAATTATTTATTTGTTCGATACTTTGAGAAAACATAAAATTAAATTCCATAAGGAAACTGATATGCAATTTATACTTAATTTATTAAACATTGAATTGATCCCTATTATACATATAAACTCATTCGGCACAAAATTTGAAAACTCAATTAGAACGTCCTAAAATCAATTTTAAAAAGTACATTAAATTACTATAAATTAATTAGTCTTTATTTTCTTCTATATAAGTTTATGTCATTTTTTATACACCTATCAATTCTTTCAAATTTAGTTTTCAAAACTTTTACTCTCTATTTATTTGCTCATTTTATTCCCAGATAACAAAGTGCGTGCACAGTGCGAGCGTTACCGCTCGCACGGGTGCGGATTATGCTGCACGCGTGCGTTCACCACGCCACGCAGATGCGTTATCATATGCGACGCATATCGCCGGCACGTTGTGAAGTTCGCATTCGTGACGGTGAAAAGCGAGCTTTATGCGTGTCGTATAATTAAAAATTATGTACAAAATATTAATTATAATATGAAATAAAAATACATAATGTACTTGAAAACATTATATTTAAATTTGAAAAGCGATATTTTATACATATATATATATATATATTTTTTTTTTCTTTCTAAGAACTCTCAACAAAAAATAACTTTAACAAAATAACTTTAATATTTAAGTTACGAAGAACGAGCACAATTTTTGGTGCTACGAAAATAATACTTTTTCTCATATTATTGGTCATACATTTGAGGTAAATCTTTTCTAAGACGTCTGAACAAAAGATACGTGTTAAACTTCTATTTAAATCACAAGGAATGAGATCATTTTTCGTACTAAGAAAAATAGTACACTTTTTTATATTAATATAGTAATTAACTTTTTAAGTAGTCTGAACGAAAAGTAAGTCTTTTAAATCACGAGGAACAAGAACATTACGTGGTAGTAAGAAAATAGTAGACTTTCTTATGCTAATTATAAAGAGTTACACTACCGATCAGAGATGTGGGATCACCTGGTTTTCGATGATTGCTTAAATTATCTTAATTTCAATTCTGTGAGTGATGAAATTTGTACTCTTGATATATTTTGAAATCCTTTGGAATCTTTAAATCCGTTAAAATCACTTCAAATCCACGTAATCTCTTCAAATTCTTTAAAATCCACTAAAAATTGAAGAAATTCGCGATTGAAAAATAAATTCAGTGTCACTTCCCGCTTTCTCTTGGTCTCAAAAAATTCCCGGTTTCCCGGTCTAGCTAGCACCCTGATTTTTGGGAGAAAATGTCAATCATGGGGGGAAAAATGCCGATCATAGTTATAATGAAATGTCTTTCAATCTGTATTTTGTATGTGTTACAAGCAACTTTTTATTTTTCGTTCAATTTGAAAATTAAATTTTGTATCATTCGAAGCCGAGTCGCATGCTTAAAATAAGGTTATGTTAGTGATACCGCTCAACGCGTGGTCAACTTTGTCATTGTGGCTTGCACTTCTGAAATAAGAAAAATCACGTGTCAGACTATTAACAAACTATTAGAATAAATATTAATTACCTTACCTGTCAGATTTCCTTTTATTTATAAGTTTTTCTGTCTAATGAATTGAACGCACACTGAATTCGCACTGAATCACTGAATGCACCATGCACCTAGCCTAACCAACAGAAAGAAACGCCATGTTGAAGTTTATTCCAAACATGTGATCACGCGGGAATATTATAAGATGAAATAAATTGAAAAACATTTTTAAAATAGTAAAAGTAACTTAAACTTTAATTATAAAATGTCTAACTTGTGAACATTCGATATTTAAATAAGTCTGTCGATATTAGTAAACTAAAAATATACTTACAAAATTTAAATTTATATTCCAGGAATTTTTCATATTTCCTTTTTTCTGCAGGAAATTATTAACATTAATTATGTAATTATTAGTTACGTTAAATAAATGAAATAAATGAAATATTATTTATAAATTAACACAAATTAACATTTGTATTATAAAAAAAGGGCTTATATCAATAATATTTCATATACATATAAAAAGATGCCTATTACAAAGTGCGAGACATATGCCTTGCACGCTGGCACACAGTGTGCCTCTCCCATTATGCGACACATATGCCTCGCATGTGCGTGCCTGCCACAAAATGCGACGCATATGTACCGCACCATGCACGCACCGAGCTCCTCGCATGCTGTGCGGGTAACGTGCCTTGCACGACTATTATCTAGGTTATAATGATTATACATAAAAATAAGGATCAAAAGATAGTCGAAAAGAAATTTGATATTTAATTTCAACTAATTATTTTCTCAATCATTAAAATAATTGCCTACACAATATAACCTCTTAAATGACTAAAATAATAATGTTTTTAAAAGAATTCACTATACATATCGTTATTGCTAGTACAGTATACAGTATCTTTTTATAAATAAGCTATATTGAATATAAGTATTTTACTTGTCATGGATAGTTGCTCCACTCATACTCATTCAACCACAATTGGATGGCCAAACACACATCCTATATTGCTGTATCTATATCAGCAAAAAAATATTGTTGAAGCAATAACCTGCATATGAAAAAATGATCGTTCAAGTACACCGGGTTGTGATAAGGAAGAATTTAAAAAAAATTTAGATAAATCGGACAACTATTTTTTATGAAATCGTGTTCATCCCTAGCGAACTGGCTGAACGATAGCTTTACGCTGTAGCGTAACATTATCGTAACATTATCGTAAAGTTGTCGTAAAGTAGCATTATAACTCATGAATGAGGCAAAATAAATATTCAAAATGTTTTTATCCTTATTCTACGTTAAAAATAACGTTAACTGGTAATTGAAATATGCAATAATTTTATTTATTTACGCTAAAAATTAAAAAAATATAATACCTGTCATTGAAGGCAGTGCAGTGGTTCACCTTTTGTGGAACTTCTCCGTTAAAGTTGGCCACTGGTTGGAGTGAGACACAACTATACTTTCATTTTACTCTAACAAATAGTCAATCCTCACGGTGAAGATATGGAAAGTGATGAACCACTGCACTGCCTTCAATGCCAGGTATTATGTTTTTTTAATTTTTAGCGTAAACAAATAAAATTATTGCATATTTCAATTACCAGTTAACGTTATTTTCAACGTAGAATAAGGATACAAACATTTTGAATGTTTATTTTGCCTCATTCATGAGTTATAATGCTACTTTACGATAACTTTACGATAATGTTACGATAATGTTACGCTACAGCGTAAAGCTATCGTTCAGCCAGTTCGCTAGGGACCGCAAAAACACTTTTTGAAAAACATCATTCTGAGATATTCATATTTGAAGTTTTGAGTATGCTTAATTTGTTAACAATAGCGCGCTATGAATGAGGTCGTTACTCGGGATCTACTGCTCGGTCTACAAGAAATTTTGAAAATAAACTTTCGAAAGTATGGAATATTCAAAAAGTGACGGACCAACTAATAATAAAAATAATAAAGTTACTCGGTTTAGTGTAGCACGTGAAGATAAATTTGTTTCTTTGATTCGTAAAAAGCCAGATCATGCAACTGAAAAATATTTTCATTTAAGTAAAGCTCAAGAAGCAGTTCTTAATAAACGACAAAATTGTTTGTATCCTAACCAAGAAAAATAGAATAATATAATAATAACAATATTTAAAGAATTTGAAAATCTTTCTGTGGAAAAAATGACGCTTTCGACTGCGCTGGGATTCGAGCCCAGGTCTTTCGATTGCCGGTCGACTGCTCTGACCACTGAGCTACACAGGCGTCCGACATCTCCTTCTCCACAGGAAGATCTCCTTATATCGCCTAGTGGCTCAGCCTTGCGGCTGTAAATGATTTCAAATTAATTAGTTGAGTTTGAAATTTTTGTCACTGCCTACATTATCGGAGGATCACTAGTCGCGCATCAGATAGGATACGTTGTCGACAGGTGTCCTCGTAGACAATTTCAAACTCTTATATCGCAAATAATGCAAATAAATTCAATATTTAAAGAATTTGAAAATCTTTCTGTGGAAAAAAAATGACGCTTTCGACTGCGCTGGGATTCGAGCCCAGGTCTTTCGATTGCCGGTCGACTGCTCTGACCACTGAGCTACACAGGCGTCCGACATCTCCTTCTCCACAGGAAGATCTCCTTATATCGCCTAGTGGCTCAGCCTTGCGGCTGTAAATGATTTCAAATTAATTAGTTGAGTTTGAAATTTTTGTCACTGCCTACATTATCGGAGGATCACTAGTCGCGCATCAGATAGGATACGTTGTCGACAGGTGTCCTCGTAGACAATTTCAAACTCTTATATCGCAAATAATGCAAATAAATTCAATATTTAAAGAATTTGAAAATCTTTCTGTGGAAAAAATGACGCTTTCGACTGCGCTGGGATTCGAGCCCAGGTCTTTCGATTGCCGGTCGACTGCTCTGACCACTGAGCTACACAGGCGTCCGACATCTCCTTCTCCACAGGAAGATCTCCTTATATCGCCTAGTGGCTCAGCCTTGCGGCTGTAAATGATTTCAAATTAATTAGTTGAGTTTGAAATTTTTGTCACTGCCTACATTATCGGAGGATCACTAGTCGCGCATCAGATAGGATACGTTGTCGACAGGTGTCCTCGTAGACAATTTCAAACTCTTATATCGCAAATAATGCAAATAAATTCAATATTTAAAGAATTTGAAAATCTTTCTGTGGAAAAAATGACGCTTTCGACTGCGCTGGGATTCGAGCCCAGGTCTTTCGATTGCCGGTCGACGAGGACACCTGTCGACAACGTATCCTATCTGATGCGCGACTAGTGATCCTCCGATAATGTAGGCAGTTGACAAAAATTTCAAACTCAACTAATTAATTTGAAATAATAACAATGTTAATAACAATAATGATAGACAATCGAATCCAGGACAGTATAAAAACTTCAACTCAGGACAGTTCCAAAATCGAAGTAAACCATATGAAAATAGATTTTTATAAAATAATAACACTCAACAAAATTCAAATTATACTGAAATGATTTGCAATTACTGTAAAAACCCCGGTCATTTAGTACGAGACTACAAGATACGACCAAATAACCATTCACAAGCAGCTCATCAAGAAAACTCCAAAGCTCTTCCCAGCACGGGTGCACTGAGCAAATCATAAATGGAGAACCACTGGCATCCACTTCTAGAAATCATACAACAACAATAAATATTTCAAAATCTACTGCAATCCCATCAATTATAATATCAACCATATGGAAGGGGTTGGGTAAGAGATTATTTAGTCAAATTTTCAGATCATTATTTGCCATTTTAAATGAGTAATGGCGGATTTTACCATTTTCGTTTTTTTCTTTTTTTAGCTAAACTAATCATAGGAAAATAAAAAAAAAATCAGGGTTGTTTTTTCTAATAGAAGACACATTTGTAAATTTTTGCAGATTTTTTTATGCATAATTCGCGATAGAAAAAATTGTGAAAATTTTTGCACGCAATTTTGTTCATGTTTGAATTGCGCGACCACTCTTTTGAATTATTCTATTCATTAGTTACTAATCGATGATTAAAACAGAATTTTTGCAGACTTCTGCAAGGTGTGGACGGGGGTAAAAAAATAAAAACCATCAAAATACGCATTCTTCCAACATCTTACTATTAAAGAACATTTTATAATAACAGTAGACAAATGAAAAATACAATTTTATTTGGTAATCAACCTCTAACACGGTTTATTTCTGGAATTTTTGCAAAAATTTTGCAAAATATTTTGCGAATTTTTTTTGCTGCGAAAAATCGAAATTTTTACACGCATTGTGAACAAATGGCTGACTGTCTTTATTCGCAAGTCGAAATAGTGCTGCTAAAAATATCTTTTTGTAATCTTGAATAATTTTCGGATATACAGGTTAAATTAATTTCTCTTTGTTAAAAATAACATATACTCATTTCACCATACATGACATCGAACATACCCTCAAATCGTCCTCCACATACTTTACTTTTTGAAATTTTAATGGGCACAAATAATAAGAAAAGTTCGTAAATTAAATAAATAATGAACTTTGACTTCTGGATAACAACAAATTTTTTACAGTTATTTTGCATTGCAATACATACATTTTCGTTACATTTTTACATTCTCATCATGGATGAGAAGGTATTGGTTTTATGTGAAAAATGACTTTCAAAAATTTCATCAAATCTTTACGTTTTGAGACCCCCTGTGTCAGAAAAAACGGTTTTTACGAAAGTGTCTGTTTGTCTGTCTGTCTGTAGTAGGTCGTGTGCGGCATAACTCTCGATAGAATTATCAGATTGAAATGAGCTTTGGCACACTTTATCGGAGCCGAAAAAGTAAGGACAAGTTCGTTAACCAGCCACATCCAATCAAAATTGAGGGATTGAGCACTACTTTTGTGTTTTTGAAAATAACTTTTTGAAAAAATCAAAAATTTCAATACTGGTTTTTATAGAGCTCATAAATCTCTACAAATTATCCAAATAACATTTTTTGATTAAATCAAAATTAGAAATGTTACAGCATATTAAAACTTGAAAAAAGTCAATATCAAAATTTCATTTTCCAGTTAAATTATACGAGATACGAAAAAACGTTATGATACAATATTATTTTCTACATAAAGACCTACAAATTTGAATTGTATCATTTTTTCATAAGATACATATTTTTCTTTATAATTTAAAAAGAAATATTGAAAGTCCAAAATTCAATTTGTTAACAATAATATGTGAAATACGAAAAAAGCGTAAGAATACAAAGTTGTTCGTTTCAAAAAGATCTAAAAGTTTTGTCTCACACAGTTTATGAAAAAACATATATTTTTTGTTTCAATTCCAAAAAATACGATTAAAATTCAAGAATTCCATTTTTTAGACAAAATATATGAGATACATAAAAAACGTTTAGATGAAAAACTATTTGCCTAAATGAGGTCTACACATTCTTATTAAGAAATTTCTCGACAGGATGTATATTTTATGTTTTTATTTTTAATATTAAAAGAATTCATTTTTTTTCACCAAAATATGTGAGATACGAAATAAGCGTTGTTCTGCAAAATCGTTTCCTTAAATAAAGTCTACGATTGTTTTTCCTTTTTTAGATATTTGGAAGAAACTAAATTATTTTAATCATGTAATTTATTAAAAAGTTACTGCAATGACGTTTCACTTAAACTGAAAAAGAAATTTAGTGAATTTGAGAAAATGAGTAATTCACATTAGACGTGTGCATTCTGTCGGATCGAATGTCGAATATTCGACATTCGATTGGCCGTCCGTCGAATGTCGAATATTCGACATCCGAAGAACCCTTCTTCGGATCGGATTTTTTCGATTCGATCGGCCGCATAGTCGAATGTCGAATATTCGACATTCGATTGGCCGTCCGTCGAATGTCGAATATTCGACATTCGATCAGCCGCTCGTCGAATGTCGAATATTCGACATCCGAAGCACCCTTCTTCGGATCGGATTTTTTCGATTCGACCGGCCGCATAGTCGAATGTCGAATATTCGACTTTTTCGACTTGCGAATAACGACAATCAACCATTTGTTCACAATGCATGTAAAAATTTCGATTTTTCGCAGTAAAAAAAATTCGCAAAATATTTTGCAAAATTTTTGCAAAAATTCCAGAAATAAACCGTGTTAGAGGTTGATTACCAAATAAAATTGTATTTTTCATTTGTCTACTGTTATTATAAAATGTTCTTTAATAGTAAGATGTTGGAAGAATGCGTATTTTGATGGTTTTTATTTTTTTACCCCCGTCCACACCTTGCAGAAGTCTGCAAAAATTCTGTTTTAATCATCGATTAGTAACTAATGAATAGAATAATTCAAAAGAGTGGTCGCGCAATTCAAACATGAACAAAATTGCGTGCAAAAATTTTCACAATTTTTTCTATCGCGAATTATGCATAAAAAAATCTGCAAAAATTTACAAATGTGTCTTCTATTAGAAAAAACAACCCTGATTTTTTTTTATTTTCCTATGATTAGTTTAGCTAAAAAAAGAAAAAAACGAAAATGGTAAAATCCGCCATTACTCATTTAAAATGGCAAATAATGATCTGAAAATTTGACTAAATAATCTCTTACCCAACCCCTTCCATATGGTTGATGCGAAATTTTATTTGGTTTTAAGGCCGATTTCACATGGAAACCCGGCTATGCCCTTTAATTAAACAAATGGTTCTCTACCCTGAAGTATCAATAAATAGACAAAACATAAAAACTTACAGGAATTAATGATTTACCACTTTACACATTAGGTTAGGCGAAAATAAACATTTTTGGTTATTCAACGATATTTAACATTATTCCAAATGAAGTCCCATCCCAGGTGCGAATTTACCGTCGGCCCACGGTTGGGCCAACCTTGTTGGCCAGAGATCGGGCCAACTAGTGAAATGATAACGCTATTCGTCCATTGGCATGAACAGTTGGTCCGACGCCGGGTGCCGGAGATAGGCTGTCTTAGGCAAAATATGCTTGTACCCGTATAGAAATTGAAATAAGAGCACTAGCCGGCCCTGATAAGGTATATTATTTGATTAGTACAGTATTAGTACATTATTGATACATTATTTGTAATCACACGCTTGAATTAAAAATTTCTTATTCGCTTTTGGATTCAAACCCTCTAACCTACCTACATTATACATAACTAAACGCATTCCTAACGCCCAAAGCCTCTTGGCTATTCTCGCTTACCATATTCCGAAAAAATCTCGATTATAAGCTACTGCTGCAAAGGTCGTAAAAGATGGGTCCGTACCCTACTAATAAGCAATCATTTTGTTCAAGGTATTTTAATCAGTTATGGGTTTTAAATTTTTCCACTTTCAATGACTAAATTAAATTTCTATAAAACACAGTATTTTTGTATAAAACTTGGCAAAAACTTTTTTATCAAAAACATTATCTGATATAAAGTTGTATACTTTAGAAGTATATTTTTTTACAGTACGTTAGTAATAATTCACATAGTATACAACTTTTTACATTTTAATGTCACGATTTTTCTTTCAATTAGACAAAATAAGACAATTTTCGCACGGGTATAATCTAGTTAATAATATGCCAAAGATTGGTTCAACCATGGCCCAGAGGTGGGCCGACCAAACTATCACAGCCATCTAAGGTAATTCGCCAGGGTTGGCCCGACAGTCGGTTCGAGTCTAGGCCATACTTGAGCCGACGGTCGTGCACATCTTTGGTTGCCGGTGTTGGCTGCCAAAGTTGGTAAAACCGAAACTAACACAGTTGGCCCAACTATGGTTACCAAACTTTGGACGCCAGAGTAGGTCCAACCGTGGCCCGATGGTCGAACTCTGACAGCCGACCGAAATTCACACCTGGGAGTAGAAGAACATAGAGTATTAGGATCAGAATTTTTTCAAGATAATAATGTAAATATAAATTATACTTCAAAATGCTAAGAAATTGAGAACCACTGTTACACTTTTAAATCTACAAATACATTAACTATTCCATCTCGAACAGTTACAATATTTTACGTTCAAATAAAGAATACAGAAAAAAGTGAAGCGTATATACCTCGATTACATATCCAAGATGGCGTTTACGTAGGAGACGCAGTTGTAAAAAACCACAAGGGAAAAGCTCTTTTAAAATTTGCAAATACAAATGAAATACCAATAACATTATCAGTCCCAATAGCTAATTGACAAGACTTTGAAAAACAAGAATGTTTGAAGAACAAAAATTACATAATTTTGAACAATCAAATAACGGGGATTTATCAAGTAAAATATTAAATAACTTTAATAACTGACAATTCCCTAATTAACTCATTCAAATTTTATAATGTAACAGACGAAGACAAAGTAGAATGTATTAAAAAACTTCTTCGATTAGACCATTTAAATCAAGATGAATATGAACATATAGAAAAATTAATTAAAAATAATGCAGACAGATTTCAAATCCCAGGAGAACCACTTGAAGCTACAAATGTATTACAACATTCACTCCCTACTGTAGATGACGCTCCAATTTTTTCAAGACAATATAGATTTCCCCCAGTTCACAAGGAAGAAATTACAAGACAAGTCGATGAATTACTAAAAAATTAAATCATCAAGCCCTCACAATCACCATATAACACTCCAGTATGGACATTTCCTAAAAAACTTGATTCTCAAGGAAAAATGAAATGGAGAATTGTTCTTGATTTTCGTAAATTAAATGAAAAAACAATTGGCGATTCGTATCCTCTACCTAATATAAACGATATACTTGATTCTCTAGGATCAGAAAAATATTTTTCAGTGTTTGATTTAGCTACCGGTTTTCACCATAGAAAAATGGATCCAAAAGACTCTCATAAAACTGCATTTTCCACACCTCACGGTCATTACGAATTCGATAGAATGCCTTTCGGTTTAAAAACTGCACCAGCCACATTTCAAAGATTAATGGATTTAACATTAACTGGATTAATCCGAACCGAACTTTTTGTATATCTTGATGACAAAGTTATATATGCAAATACCCTAGAAGAGCACGAAATTAAATTCAACAATTCAGCAGAAAGACTTAGAAGAGCAAATCTTCATTTACAACCAGTCAAATGTGAATTTTTACGACCCGAAGTAGGATATTTAGGTCATATAATTAATAAAAATGAAGTACGTCCAGATCCGAAAAAGATAATAACTGCCGCAACCGTTTACGTAATAAAAAATATGAAAATAACCCTTAAAAATTATCACTAATCTGCGACATTATAAAATTAGTTTTATATTAAATATTACAGCATGTTATTTATAGTACTACTTTACGAATATGAAATGTCTCAATTAGGTATAAAAATTATTGATGTATTTAGGTATAGTAACAAAATAAATCATATGTAACCTTATTTTAAGTTCATACTATTACAAAAACTATGTAATAATTTGTAACAAAAATTCTGATATTAGAATAATGTAATTTTTTTTCATGATAAGATAATAAAGATATTTGAACTGTGTCATAAATAAGGATCGCCGCCTTTACGGAAAATACCTGTGCGGACTATATCTCCGTCTCTTTCGCACACCTTGTCTACCCTATTAAAAAACTTGACTTCAAAAACTGCGTCAAAAACAACATGAAACAAGACGTCAAAAACGTGATAAAGAATAACGTAAAAAATTACGTCAAAAACGACGTCAAAAAGAACATCAAAATATTGTCATGTATTGGGACAGTTTTTGACGTCGTTTTTGACTTGATATTTCACCTAATTTTTTATTATGCACTGATATAATTTTTATAAAGTTCAAATATTAAATAAAATAAGTTTACAGTTAAAAGGTATGGAAGTATTTATTTTCCGCAATCACAAGTCTCCTTAATATTCCTTAATATTCAACTTATAGTCATAATAAATAGTACGTTCGTGCAAAAGTGGTAAAAATGTTTACGGTCCTGCTTGTATTAAAAAAGAAAATTAGGTCAAAGTGAAGCCATAAAAACGATGTCAAAAATGATGTCAAAAACGACGTCAAAAACTGTCCCAATTCATGACAACGTTTTTGATGTTCTTTTTGACGTCGTTTTTGACGTAATTTTTTACGTCATTCTTTATCACGTTTTTGACGTCTTTTTTCATGTTGATTTTTGACATGGTTTTTTAAGTCAAGGTTTTCAATAGGGTACACCTGTGGGGATCCTTCGTACTACGTACTCACCGCCGTGTGGATTAACTCTCTCTCTTTATATCCTGGCTCTATCTAACTTATGCACCAACCAGCCTGTGCCTAAATTCATATATAAATTGTATTAAGAAATTTCGTCAATTACAACTTTTAATCATTTTAATAAATTCAATTTGTATTATTTCGATAATCGTTTAATTCCATATATGGAAAAGGTGGTACACCTTGTCTTTTACTCCCACCATGGTTGACCTTTCAAAGGCCTATAAAAAGTGAAAGTTCCAATAGAAGTCAGTCCAGTCTAGTCCAGTCTCATCAGATTATTCACCGCCAGTTGGTCCAGTTCTAATTCGACGCCGAGTTCAACGACAGTAAAAAGTGAAGGGGAATCGCCCCTAGAAAATCTTCTCTAAAATCTGGGATCAGAGAATCTACCATCCCAACCGGCTGGACCACAAATTCCCCATCCGACTAAATTTATCTCAACGTCTACAAAGTGAGGACTCCAGTTACCACATTCAATCTACTGGACTCAATTTATCACCGACTTGTCCCCAATCCAGAGTAAATACTAAGTACTTCAAAACTTATATATGTGTTTCCATTTTTCCATGGTGCTTACTTAAGATAATTTTTATGTTAATAAATATATTTTATATGATCAACCCTTCTTAGTCACTGACTATTCCTCATCCCTTAGAGAGGATCCTTCCGATCCTTACATAAAACGAGGAAATCTTTAAAGAAGAGAAGTGTGACGTTTCTGACGTGAAAAGTGCAAAAAAAAATCTCAAATTTTAGAAGCATCAGGAACAGAAGCTGTCATTTTTGAAAACCTAGAAAAAACGACAGAACGAATAAATGATTTAGAGGATTTAGATCAAGATCGATGGGCTACCGTCGCTTATCTTTGTGATAAAGTAAAATCTTTAGAACAGAGAATCAAAACAGCGTTCACAGACTGCGTAAGATTTTTGCTCCCACCACGTTCCCTTGTGTAAGCAACACATGTAAACGCGGCGTGTCGATGTATCCCCGCTCCATCGCTTGTTTGCACGCTCGCAAATCGAGAATTGGATGATTGTCACTGCTTCTTCGTTTCACAGTGCGGCCACTACCATGTATTTTAGGAGGGTACTGAAAAAAGTAAAAATGAGAATCAGCGCTGCCAAGTTATGATAGCAAGAACTAATATCAATGCAAACGAAACCCCCGTCACCCCAACCTGATGTATTCTAAAGAACGGAAAATTTTGAAATATATTATATGAAATCCATTTTATAAATTTAAATGATTTAAAATTGAAAATAATTTGTGAAAGAATAAAAGTACATCAAGAATTTTTAAATATGAATCACGATGAAAAGTTAAATACTGTACTATTACACGGAGAAAAATAGTTGAAGTAATTTTACTCAAGTCTGTCGATTAAACTTGGGACTTAAGGACATTTGAACATTTATTAAATGCTAGTCGGGTAAAATGAATCTGATAAATACCTAATTCACCCAAAGTGAATATCAATAAGCGTTACATAGGAAATAGTAAGGAGTTGAGTAAAACGTTGTCGACGACAGGGCATCACAATGCGTTAGTGGGTTAACCTGAAATTTATAAATATATCACCGACGCTTGAGATGCTTGAGTTTAAAAATAACATCGGTAGCGACAATAGCGCCACCACTTGTTGATAGCACACATTATAATTCGTTCCCCCTTTCTCCTATAAGAGTGGACCCACTGTGCTTCGTTTTATCTCGGCTTCGCTTCGGCTTTTGGGTTCGGCACCTTCGGCACTGTTGGTTCGTCGAAAGTCAGGGCAGGTCGACCTCTAATGTATTGGGTGTCTCCGTAGGATAGCTCATGTGCGGTGGTGTACGCGGCGCTAGTTGTCGGAAGCGGACGGAGTGCGGCAAAGGGAACGACTTCGTATGAGTTCCCCCATTTTTGTATACAAGTATCGACAATTCGTACGCGATCGCGCTTTATAATCATTTAAAATGAATTCCAAGTACGAAATTCAATGTGCTGTGAGTGGGTGTACCTACAAAAGGGGTCGGAAGAACAATGTGTCAATTCATCGGTTTCCGAAGAAAGAAAATGCCGGACAACGATGGATAGAAGCATGTTCAAATCCCTACTTGTCGAGGTTAGGATACCTCGAAGTACTAGAAAGACAATTTTTTATTTGTCATCGACATTTTTCCGACGTTAAATTTACCGTCGTGTAGTGATGTGTAGAGTGGAAGTTATGTGAACATTAAACCGGCGAGTGTTTCTTCCCCATCAGACTTCAAAATTTTTATTCCCGAAGTAGAAAAACCTGCAGAAGGCACACGAGACTTTGAAGAAAGTAGCGTGCAGTTTGCACACGTAAGTAACAATATTTTTAATTTCATACGATATTGTATATAATTTCAAACTTTTCGACTCTGATCAGAGTCCTCATTAGTGATCTTTATTTCTAAAATTTTAAGTGCAATAAATAAAATATTACATATATGAGCCCTATTTCGAAGTAAACTTTGAAAATGTGAAAAAATGTAAAAATCGTAAGAAAATTTACATAAAACAGTACAAGAAACTTCGATGAAGTATCTAAAACTTCCTTAGGAATGACAATAAAATTCTAGCACGTAATTTTGAGATACCAAACTAAAAAAGTAGTATATACACTACCGGTCAAAATTATTTATTCACCTGCTGTGTTAGCTATTCTTAAAGTGTCTTAATTTTTATAATTATTTAAATTTTGCATCTAGTGAGCCCAAGTTTGTTAACTTATCAAGATATTTTTAGAATTTTTCTTTTGGATTCTACCCTGGGGTCAAAAATTGTACAAACATGTCGAAAATTTTCAAATGAAGACAGTAATCTATAAATTTTATTAAAATATGATACACATTGGTTTTTAAAAATTTCTTGTAAGTGGCTACACATTTTTAAAATTTTATGACCTTTTTGTATCATTTTTGACGCCGGGTAGAATCCAGGAAAAAAAATCTGAAAATATCTTGATTAGTTAGCAAAATACTATGAAAACCTACCATTTAAATGAGACAAAAAACTTTTAAAAATCTTAATTAATTTCAGAGTTGTTAATATTTTTCAGAATGATTGAAATTTCAAGTTTTTTGAAATATTTTTTTATAAAGTTAACATTTTGTTATTTTTTCTGATTTTTCTAAATCATTTCAGTCGATTATGTCGATCATTAGAAGAGTGTATCACTGTACGTGACAACGGAACTCTACTATATCGACCTTATCAACCTATGATTCAGAATTAATCCAACGTTATTTAAAACTAGATGGTATTTTCCAATATAAATTGAAGAAATTTTTAGTTTATTTAGTTTATTTTATTATGTTTTATTTTGTTTTATTTGTTATTTGCAAAATTTTATTGACTTTTATTTTATGATAGGGAAAAAAATTTCAACTTGTTATTATAAAAATTAAGACACTTTAGGAATAGCTGAAACAACAAGTGAACAAATAATTTCGACCGGCAGTGTACTTCTGTCTAAATGTTACTGAAGATATAGATGCAAGTACATATATAGTATAAAATTACAAAGGATTATTTATGAAAAAATAGCTGAGAATTGCCCATACAAATTCCACAATGTCAGAAATTCCCACCACAATTTCGCGAAACATGTGACTGGAGTTTTATTTTATAAAATTTATTTTTATTTATTTTATAAAATACCTACGAAATAAATTTCAAATATTCATAGAAATTAAATGCTTTTAATCTATATTCCAGAAAAAAGAATCAGAAGATATCCCAGAAGCAGGAAGCAGCAAGGATGTACTTGCAGAAGACTTTCACACAACACCGAAGAGAGCTATCTCGACCCCACAAAGTGTTCGATTATCTTGTAGTACAAAAATCAACGCAAAATGTGCTAAGCAACTATATTTTCTGAAAATAAAAATACAAATTACAGATATTTTTGATTTTTATTTATGACGAGAAAACCATGATTTAAGGAAAAATTGTGAAAATGTAATTAAAGAGTGAGTTGATATCAATATAACTTCTCACATTACATTACATTCTTTGTAACACATTTAAAGAACCTACGTATGCATGTATATGCACTAACACGTGCACACATAATGGTAGTTCATGCGCAGTGCTGTACGCGGCGCTAGTTGCTAACGGTCCACCACCTTTCCATTAGGTTTGCACGTCCTGTCGAAAGTCGAGAATTGCCGAGGATGCACGCTTGTAACACGCATATTTTCAGATTTCATGCTGTCGGTAATTGAGTGGAAATCGAGAATTGTGTTTCTCTCAACTCTCTCGACATCGTACAATAGAGGCGCGAAATATACGACAATTTTAAATATATGAAATATGTTGTTTAAGATATAATATTTCTTTTTTTGAAATTTTTAGAAAATATGCCTAAAATAAATATCTGAAAAATCCTGTCAAATCATTTAAGGGTTTTAACACGTTAAGTTTGAAAAATTTGAATTAATATATACATTTAAAACATTTTTAGCTCTTCAAAAATCAAAGCTTCAATTAGTAATTACGAATTTCCATACTTCTTAACAAATTCGTACATTAAAGCAATTTCCAGATGGCAAGCTATTTTCCATTGAGAAGAGATGTACATAAAATTTATGTTTGAAACTTACATTTTCAGTTTTACGTTAGAAATATTTTCATCTGAAGTTTTAGTAGCCTAATTACAAATAAAAACCTGTAAATTCTGCAGATTAAATATACGGATTATAAAAAAGGAAAATCTATTTTCAATGAGTTCAATCTATTAATTTTACAAATACAGTTAGTCAGTTTACTGGCTATGTCGTAGATACTGCAGATGAAAAGTGTATATTCTATATATTCTATCTGTTTTTTGTACAAATACAATTAGTAAATTATATAGATATAATCGCGTTTTATACAGATTAGATCTGTATATTCTACAATTTTGAAAACTATAATTTCAGTAGACTAAATCCTTTGTATATATACCAATAGTAAATTTTTTGTATACGTTTTCAACGTTTCTGATTTTTGAAAATAATTTCTTTAATGGCGGAGAACAGTAAAAAAAGATTTTCAAAAACAAAATTTTTATAGAAAAATTGCTGAATTTGATAATAATTTATTGATTTTCGGAAATTGGAAATGGTTTAAGTTCTGAATTTTAAATTTAAGACCTGATTTTGAAACATGTACAAAAAAATCTTACATTAAACTTTAAAAAATGTTCTTTTCGTTACCATTTTTTATAAATAATGAATTGTAATAATAATTTCAGGTTCATGCATTTATATATACTGTATTAACTCTTCTAATGCATATAATTTATTCAACCATTTTTGAATTCATTTTGTATATTTTAAAATAGAAATTATGGTCCTTGGTTGTACTATTTCTTATTGTCAACATTGAAATCAAATATTCTTTTCCCGGCGAACACAGTTCATAGAAAAGTTTGATTTAACCTACTGCCTGAACCCAAAATAATTCAAATATATTATATACATATATTGTATATTTAAATAATATATATGAGAATTACTTACCCTTACAAAAGCTCCGTTTAACATAATAAAACTTTATTTCTGTCAGAGTATTCTTTTACATATTGGTGGGACTGATATTTGATTATAAAAAGTTAAGTAGAGCTCTTTAAAATTTGATTCTTATAAATATTACAATTTTTATTTGCTTCAATCCATCAGGGTTCAAAAAGTAAATAACTTGTTCATATTTTCACTATACTTTTGACACTCATCCTTTCAATATTTTTCAATATTATTTATTCCTATAATGATATAAGAATTTCAAGCCATTAATAGTTTTGTAAAGTTTTTATAAAAAAACTTGTAGTTATATTAATAAGTTTTCCTCTCAAAGTTGTGGTTTTTATTATTCCATATATATGCTCTATTTTCATTGAAAATAATATGATTATTTAATATTTAATTTAATGAAAATTTAAGAAAGTACTTATGCAAGAAAAATTTGAAATATGAATAGACTGTTATTATAAATTACAAATTTTTTAGTTTTCATGCGTCTTTACGAAAATATCATTAAAATAAATAAATAAAAATAAATAAATGTTGACCTAATTTATGATAAATATAATTAGTATTATTCTAAATTTGCAATATTTTAAATTAATTGAAAAATGAAACACAAAATTAAAAAATTTAAAATCACTCGAGACTTGAGAATGATATATATATTATAAATCTAAACTCTACTTTTCTTATGTAATACATTGAACATATTACAACTTAACAAACTTCCAGTAAGTTATCATATATTGAATGTAGATTACACACTCGAAAAGATCCTGTAAAATGTCCTGAAAGTAATTAACATATCATATTTCAAGACTTCAAACGTCAATGTTTTCAAGCCTTCTTTGGGGTTGTCAAATTTTGTAAACAAAAGTGACAGAAGATGACCCCAACCTCCAAATCCTCCGAATCTTGAAATCTTGAAATTAACCAAGCCGGCGAAAATATACAAGTTACAATCGTACATTCTCGGTAATCCTCGACTATCGACGAACCACAGGACGTGCAAACCTAATGGAAAGGTGGTGGACCGTTAGCAACTAGCGCCGCGTACAGCACTGCGCATGAACTACCATTATGTGTGCACGTGTTAGTGCATATACATGCATACGTAGGTTCTTTAAATGTGTTACAAAGAATGTAATGTAATGTGAGAAGTTATATTGATATCAACTCACTCTTTAATTACATTTTCACAATTTTTCCTTAAATCATGGTTTTCTCGTCATAAATAAAAATCAAAAATATCTGTAATTTGTATTTTTATTTTCAGAAAATATAGTTGCTTAGCACATTTTGCGTTGATTTTTGTACTACAAGATAATCGAACACTTTGTGGGGTCGAGATAGCTCTCTTCGGTGTTGTGTGAAAGTCTTCTGCAAGTACATCCTTGCTGCTTCCTGCTTCTGGGATATCTTCTGATTCTTTTTTCTGGAATATAGATTAAAAGCATTTAATTTCTATGAATATTTGAAATTTATTTCGTAGGTATTTTATAAAATAAATAAAAATAAATTTTATAAAATAAAACTCCAGTCACATGTTTCGCGAAATTGTGGTGGGAATTTCTGACATTGTGGAATTTGTATGGGCAATTCTCAGCTATTTTTTCATAAATAATCCTTTGTAATTTTATACTATATATGTACTTGCATCTATATCTTCAGTAACATTTAGACAGAAGTACACTGCCGGTCGAAATTATTTGTTCACTTGTTGTTTCAGCTATTCCTAAAGTGTCTTAATTTTTATAATAACAAGTTGAAATTTTTTTCCCTATCATAAAATAAAAGTCAATAAAATTTTGCAAATAACAAATAAAACAAAATAAAAAATAATAAAATAAACTAAATAAACTAAAAATTTCTTCAATTTATATTGGAAAATACCATCTAGTTTTAAATAACGTTGGATTAATTCTGAATCATAGGTTGATAAGGTCGATATAGTAGAGTTCCGTTGTCACGTACAGTGATACACTCTTCTAATGATCGACATAATCGACTGAAATGATTTAGAAAAATCAGAAAAAATAACAAAATGTTAACTTTATAAAAAAATATTTCAAAAAACTTGAAATTTCAATCATTCTGAAAAATATTAACAACTCTGAAATTAATTAAGATTTTTAAAAGTTTTTTGTCTCATTTAAATGGTAGGTTTTCATAGTATTTTGCTAACTAATCAAGATATTTTCAGATTTTTTTTCCTGGATTCTACCCGGCGTCAAAAATGATACAAAAAGGTCATAAAATTTTAAAAATGTGTAGCCACTTACAAGAAATTTTTAAAAACCAATGTGTATCATATTTTAATAAAATTTATAGATTACTGTCTTCATTTGAAAATTTTCGACATGTTTGTACCATTTTTGACCCCAGGGTAGAATCCAAAAGAAAAATTCTAAAAAATATCTTGATAAGTTAACAAACTTGGGCTCACTAGATGCAAAATTTAAATAATTATAAAAATTAAGACACTTTAAGAATAGCTAACACAGCAGGTGAATAAATAATTTTGACCGGTAGTGTATATACTACTTTTTTAGTTTGGTATCTCAAAATTACGTGCTAGAATTTTATTGTCATTCCTAAGGAAGTTTTAGATACTTCATCGAAGTTTCTTGTACTGTTTTATGTAAATTTTCTTACGATTTTTACATTTTTTCACATTTTCAAAGTTTACTTCGAAATAGGGCTCATATATGTAATATTTTATTTATTGCACTTAAAATTTTAGAAATAAAGATCACTAATGAGGACTCTGATCAGAGTCGAAAAGTTTGAAATTATATACAATATCGTATGAAATTAAAAATATTGTTACTTACGTGTGCAAACTGCACGCTACTTTCTTCAAAGTCTCGTGTGCCTTCTGCAGGTTTTTCTACTTCGGGAATAAAAATTTTGAAGTCTGATGGGGAAGAAACACTCGCCGGTTTAATGTTCACATAACTTCCACTCTACACATCACTACACGACGGTAAATTTAACGTCGGAAAAATGTCGATGACAAATAAAAAATTGTCTTTCTAGTACTTCGAGGTATCCTAACCTCGACAAGTAGGGATTTGAACATGCTTCTATCCATCGTTGTCCGGCATTTTCTTTCTTCGGAAACCGATGAATTGACACATTGTTCTTCCGACCCCTTTTGTAGGTACACCCACTCACAGCACATTGAATTTCGTACTTCGAATTCATTTTAAATGATTATAAAGCGCGATCGCGTACGAATTGTCGATACATGTATACAACAATGGGGGAACTCATACGAAGCCGTTCCCTTTGCCGCACTCCGTCCGCTTCCGACAACTAGCGCCGCGTACACCACCGCACATGAGCTATCCTACGGAGACACCCAATACATTAGAGGTCGACCTGCCCTGACGAACCAACAATGCCGAACCGAAGAGCTGAAGCGAAGCCGAGAGAAAACGAAGAAGCAGTGACAATCATCCAATTCTTGATTTGCGACCGTCCAAACAAGCGATGGAGCGGGGATACATCGACACGCCGCGTTTATATGTGTTGCTTTCACAAGGGAACGTGGTGGGAGCAAAAATCTTACGCAGTCTGTGATCACTGAATCAAAAACGTAAAAAGAGAAAACGAAGACCTTCTTCAAATGAATAATAACTTGACCATTCAAAATAATATATTGAGCGAGGAATTTGTGCAAATGTCAGAAATACAAAAAGAACTGATCACATTAATGAAACCTCAAGATTTGAAATTATGATTTCCAAATTCTAATTATTTTTGCATATGGTACACCTAATATAAAAACGAGTGATTGATTTGCGGACTTTTCAAATATTAACTTTGAGATCTTTGAAATCAAATAATTGCATTATCAATAGAGAATCTTATTGGGTCGTAGTTTTTTTTAAATGTTCCTTTATACTTAAAAAGAAATAAGAATCTGTTTTTATTTTATAGTGCACGCAGAAGTGTACGGTTATCTTAGTCATAGGTGGAATATGCCAACTAAAAGGCAAAGGCAAAGAATAAAAATTAAAGAGGCTAAAAATAAATAAAACTGTTTAGAAATAGTTTTTGTGACACATTTCCTGTCTATGGTGTTAGACTTAGTTGCTTTAAATGTTTTAAAAAAGAATCGTAATTATAAGATACCAAAAAAATCATAAGTTACAAATTAAAATTAAATATAAGCGAAATCAGTTGATAAAATTGGGTAAAATCAGTAAGATAGAATTTTATGATCCTACAATTTCTTTTAAGATTATTTTTTCTGTGCTAAAAATTATTTACCAAATAAATATATGTATGAAATAAATCTATATGTACAATATATGTATTTAATATTTCAATTTTTTGTGCGTATTCAAGTATTTATCGGTTAAAAGAATATCACGAACCCAAGCTCAACGTGATCCTGAATTGAGAAATTAAATAGAAGAATTTAATCCTTTCTAGTACGTCCACGGAACCATTAACCAATTCGAATAATCTTAGTCAAGAAAATTTCACCGATAGCAACCTCATTGACGTTTCAGTGTTATCTAATAATACTACAAAAACTTTGATAGACTTAGACAATTCCTATTTAAATAATTCTTTAAAAATTAAAATCGCCTCTCCAAATGAAGAACGTCCCCAACCTCAAGTACCCCAAGTACCTCAAGTAGTTTCTCTCCGAGACGCTATCATGGTGATACTTGAATTTACGGACGAAAATATCCATCTAGGCCAGTTCTAACGAAGCTAAAGAAATGGTAGAACCTGCTTTTGAGGCCAATCTAGTAAAATTAATTAGAAGTGAAGTACCGGGCGAAGCACGTCAAGCAATATCAGGACATTCTTTCGCTACGGTTGGAGCAATCAAATATTTTATGAAAAATATTTATGCTCCTGAAAAAACAACTACCCAACTTGTAGGTGAATTGGGAAATGCATTCCAGCACGATGACGAGAATGTAATATTTTTTATATGCCACCGGCGCGCAAACTCGTTTTTTCGCTACAGTTAACAGTAGCGCAATGTAGTATATGGTCAGAAATATGGTATATATATAATATATAATATAATATGGTATATGGTAGGAAATGGTCACACCAGTGTTCGCAGAACGTGGACGTAAACGGCCCCCACCATAGATGCTTCGAGCTCATTGTGTCTTCCTCATTCAACCAACCTATGGCAGTGGAGCGAGGAAGAAGCCATGAGCTGGTAGGGTCCATGGTGGGGGCTGTTTACGTCCACGTTCTGCGAACACTGGGTCACACTGCAAGTTCCTGTGGAAAAAGGTCAACTGAAGTTAAGGTATGTAGATTTTGCAAAACTAAGGGATACACAATTAAAGAGTGTAGAAAAAGAATCTACAATGAAGAGAGACGAGCAGGAAACGAATAGAATCTTCCAGGATCGAGCGCAACCAGGGGGATAGCAGCAACACATCAGCGCTCTATGAGTTAGAAAGGAATAATTATTTATTTCCCTATATCGAATTTGAACATCCATACAAAAGTAGTAAAATCAATATTTTATTAGACTCAGGATCAAAAATAAATTTATTAAAAAACGGAACAATTCCAATAAGAAATTCAATCAATACTGATAATATAAGTTGGATCAAAGGCATTGACAATTCTATAATCCCCTTAATAGGAACAATTGATCTGAAATTTCTAAACAAAATCATAACGTTCTATGTGGTCCCTAATAATTTTTACTTACCATTTGACGGAATTTTAGGGTCACAAAACTTTTCGATAACGGTGCAAAAATAAACTGTAAAACAAACAGCCTTCTCGTGAGAAATATAGAACTTAAATTGAAACAAAGATTCAGTTCAAAATCCAGATTTCCGTTAGGAGAAGTAACGAATTGGAATCCAAAGCTTCCTTTAGGTGTTCCATCATTCATAGACATCTTTAATCCGCCATCTAATAGTACAGGAAGATTCATGGTCGATAGTGGATCAGAAGCTAACATTATTAAATCAAATCTTTTACCTGTTGAAATTGATATAGATAAATATAAAACTATTCTATTAAAAGGAGTTAGACAAGAATTTCATATAATAATCGGTACCAAAGAAATAGCAATTTTTGGAAAAACAACTACTTTCCATGTAGTTTCCGAGGACTTTGATATTTCCTGCGAAGGAATTCTAGGAGCAACTTACTTAACTCAAACACAAGCAATAATTGATTACGAAAACAAAATTCTGCAAATATGTGATGCTCAAGCTACTCTAAAATTCAATGAAATAATAAGCCAAGAAGATAAAAATTTCACAGAAAAGTATCAAATAACAAGTACAAATCAAAACATGGAGCCACAATCACAAATCTATAAAAGTAAAATTATTCAGGTAATGAATACAGTTATAACTTGGAGTTTAGATGTTAACCATTCATCTGAAAATGAAGATGAAAAGGACAAGAATAAAAAATTATTAGAACCAAATCGAATAAAATTTGATGAAGACCCACTTAGTTTAAATATTGAAAAATGTTCTTTAATTCTATGGACTCAAAAAGAATTTATTTTTGGATATTCTTTCAAAAAAACAATCAATGAAGTAATTGACAATCTCAATATTGAACCCTATACAAATTGGAAAAAGAAAAGAATTTACGAACATTTTATCCACATATTCCAAAAGAATAAAAAAAATATATTTTCAATAAACAATCAAGAAATAAATATTGAGAACAATCCAATTATCCACCGCTTACGAATAGACCATTTAAATGAATCTGAAAAGGCAAGTATAATCAACCTTGCTCCCACAAATATGGACAGATTTTTATTGGACGAACAAAGATTACAAGCAGCAAGTACTGTAATGCACATAATCATTACCACTGACGATATACCTGTAAATGTAAAGCAGTATAAAATTCAAATTTCACTTACAGATGAGTTGGATAAACAAGTCCAGGAAATGCTAGATTCAGGAATTATTAAATCCTCATCGTCACCATACAATTCTCCTTTATGGATTGTACCCAAGAAGGTAGATGCTTCAGGTAAAAAGAAATGAAGAATATTCTTAGATTTTAGACTATTAAATGAAAAAACAATTAGCGATGGGTATCCATTACCAGACATACCCCAAATTATTGATTTAGTAGGTGACCATAATTATTATACAACTAGATCTGTCGAAAGGATTTCAACAAATTCTAATGGATCCAAGAGATTCTCATAAAACCGCTTTTAGCACACCCTTTGGTCATTATGAATATGTACGAATAACGTTTGGTTCAAAAAATTCACCCCCTACATTCCAACGTTTCATTGACGAAACATTCAAAGGGTTGCAAGGAAAAATCATGTTCAGTTTCATTGATGATATTGTAGTATAGATATTGTAGCTGATCCTCTTGGAGAACATGAAGATAAAATAAAATTAATAATGGAAAGACTTAAAGAAGCCAATCTTCTACTGAATATACCAATATACCAATCTTTGGTTTGGTTTAAAACAGCCGACTTAAATACACGAGTGCAAAAATGGCGTTTTAAGTGATCAGAATTTGATTATGATATAATCTACAAATGGAAGTCCCTGCGACTTAGGAGCAGCTAAATTAACCGAGTTCAACAAAATCAAAACTCAACAAGCTTCGCAACATTTGGAAATGAAACATACAAAGAAAAATAAATCTAATCAATTTGCTCTTTGTATCAGAGGAGAAAATCCTGTATCAATATCCACTGTTAAGGATAACTTATATACCTTTCTAAAACATTTAAAGGACCTTTTAATCGAATTAAAATTAAACGAAATAAGCAAAGCACATAGTGACTATATTGAAAATTTGCCATGGTCGGAAATAGTCATTTTACTAAAAATAGTATTTAAAGATGTCCCAATATAAATTATTGTCTGCAAAGGAACTTTGAAATACGTTCCTAAGGAGAAACGAGAAGAAATCTTCGAAGAACTTCATCTTTCACCAATCGGAGGACATCGCGGTGTTTCAAAGACCTATAATAGGATAAAACCAAATTTCTACTGGGAAAATCTAAAGGAAAATATTCAACGAAGAATCCAACAATGTCTGAAATGTCAGTTAAATAAGTGAGTCAGGTTAAAAAATAAGCAACCTATGGTAATTACTGATACTTCAGGTACGGTATTCGATGAACTAGCTCTGGATGTAGTAGGTCCACTACTCAAAACTAAAAATGGCCATGAATATATTCTCACAATGCAAGACCAATTATCTAAATATTGTATTGCGGTTCATTTGAAAGATATTCTCGCTACCACAATAGCAGATCCTTTCGTAAAATGTTTCATATGCACTTTTGGGACGCCTCACGTAATAATCGTCGTGTAGTGATGTGTCGAGTGGAAGTGATGTGAACATTAAACCGGCGAGTGTTTCTTCCCCATCAGACTTCGAAATTTTTATTCCCGAAGTAGAAAAACCTGCAGAAGGCACACGAGACTTTGAAGAAAGTAGCGTGCAGTTTGCACACGTAAGTAACAATATTTTTAATTTCATACGATATTGTATATAATTTCAAACTTTTCGACTCTGATCAGAGTCCTCATTAGTGATCATTATTTCTAAAATTTTAAGTGCAATAAATAAAATATTACATATATGAACCCTATTTCGAAGTAAACTTCGAAAATGTGAAAAAATGTAAAAATCGTAAGAAAATTTACATAAAATAGTACAAGAAACTTCGATGAAGTATCTAAAACTTCCTTAGGAATGACAATAAAACTCTAGCACGTAATTTTGAGATACCAAACTAAAAAAGTAGTATATACACTACCGGTCAAAATTATTTATTCACCTGCTGTGTTAGCTATTCTTAAAGTGTCTTAATTTTTATAATTATTTCAATTTTGCATCTAGTGAGCCCAAGTTGAAGGCAAAATGATAATTTTATAAGAATATATTGCAAAAAACGTCAAATTTCGATCTTTTTGAATAAATATTAATAACACTGAAATTAATTAAGACCTTTAAACGTTTCTGGTCTCATTTTGAAGGTTACTCTTCATAGTATTTTGTTAACTCATCAAGATATTTTTAGAATTTTTCTTTTGGATTCTACCCTGGGGTCAAACATGGTACAAACATGTCGAAAATTTTCAAATGAAGACAGTAATCTATAAATTTTATTAAAATATGATACACATTGGTTTTTAAAAATTTCTTGTAAGTAGCTACACATTTTTAAAAGTTTATGACCTTCTTGTATCATTTTTGACGCCGGGTAGAATCCAGGAAAAAAAATCTGAAAATATCTTGATTAGTTAGCAAAATACTATGAAAACCTACTATTTAAATGAGACAAAAAACTTTTAAAAATCTTAATTAATTTCAGAGTTGTTAATATTTTTCAGAATGATTGAAATTTCAAGTTTTCTGAAATATTTTTTTATAAAATTAACATTTTGTTATTTTTTCTGATTTTTCTAAATCATTTCACTCGATTATGTCGATCATTAGAAGAGTGTATCACTGTACGTGACAACGGAACTCTACTATATCTAGATCTAGATACTATATCTAGATCTAGACTAGATGGTATTTTCCAATATAAATTGAAGAAATTTTTCTGTGAAAAAAAAAATTTCTTCAATTTTGTTATTTAGTTTATTTGATTATTTTTTATTTTGTTTTATTTGTTATTTGCAAAATTTTATTAACTTTTATTTTATGATAGGGAAAAAAATTTCAACTTGTTATTATAAAAATTAAGACACTTTAGGAATAGCTGAAACAACACGTGAACAAATAATTTCGACCGGCAGTGTACTTCTGTCTAAATGTTACTGAAGATATAGATGCAAGTACATATATAGTATAAAATTACAAAGGATTATTTATGAAAAAATAGCTGAGAATTGCCAATACAAATTCCACAATGTTAGAAATTCCAACCACAATTTCGCGAAACATATGACTGGAGTTTTATTTTATAAAATTTATTTTTATTTATTTTATAAAATACCTACGAAATAAATTTCAAATATTCATATAAATTAAATGCTTTTAATCTATATTCCAGAAAAAAGAATCAGAAGATATCCCAGAAGCAGGAAGCAGCAAGGATGTATTTGGAGAAGACTTTCACACAACACCGAAGAGAGCTATCTCGACCCCACAAAGTGTTCGATTATCTTGTAGTACAACAAAAATCAACGCAAAATGTGCTAAGCAACTATATTTTCTGAAAATAAAAATACAAATTACAGATATTTTTGATTTTTATTTATGACGAGAAAACCATGATTTAAGGCAAACCACCTTTCCATTAGGTTTGCACGGCCTGTTCACGGGCTGCGTCTCCATACACGTAGCCGTGATTCAGACCAGAAGCGTGGCCCAGGTCCTTGCCCTCTGGCACGGGCTGTGGGGTCGCGCATGAGGTTTTTAGTTGGTGATGCAACGGGATTACCCAAGCATCAGGGGCCCTTCGGGGTCCCAGCCATATTTGTAATAATAATAATAATATAAAGGTAAAATTTAATAATTTTGTGTATGTTTTTGATATTAAGTTAATTTAATTTTTATTTTCCTTGTGTGTGACAATTTTACTATTTGGTGTTTTTTTTAATTTAATAAAGCCTGATGAGGTTGGCAAACCCATAGCCAACGAAACGTCGCAACAATTATGACATTATAAAGAGTTTTCTTCTTTATATTTGACCCTCATTGATCTTTACATTCAGTATATGGATGGTCCATACACTTACTTTGAGCTATATGGAGTTCAGTTACGAATTTATTACTTAATTTAGCCAAAAAACCTTATCAACCCGTTGATTTGAACTTGGTATGTCTACCTGTTCTCTGGTGACAACAAACATGAACTAGGTCCTGAATAGTTATTTGGTACAAGTCCCTACTTTCTATTTTAATCCTGTAATTCATACATTGCATATTCAAGGATATTATAACCAAGAATTATTAAAAAGACAAAAACTTATAGATAATTATGCAGAGAGACGCTTGCTATTTAGGTTTCACATTGCTAGCAACCGTTTTACGGTGGGGATGTAACGTCCAGCGAAACTGACCCTTGAACCGTAACAATTATCTCTTATCTTATGTACTAAATTCTATATAAATATATTTAACATCTTATAATAAAATCAAGTCCAGATATCGACTTTTAAATAAGGTTTATAACTATACTTTGAAACTACCACATATATTTATTTACCTTAGACTGACTATTAGGAAAAAGTATATACAGCGACAGACACTGTAATCATAAGGGCAAGAGTACATTAAGTTTTTTGAACGATAAAAGGATGAAATGAAAAAATGTGTATTTACCCCACCAAAAACAAAAATGGAAAGGGAAGGAAACGCATTATATAAAAACTCACTGCACATAAAAAAAAGTTAGTTCAGTTCAGCTCGGTAAAAAATTAATGTATTTAAAAAAAAAACGTTCAATCCAGTGATCCAGCAAATTCAATAATATAAAGCAAAGCCAATAACATTCAAAGTGGAGCGATTCAACAATTTCATCCAAAGAAAACTTGTCTACCAAAGGAATCAAAAAAAAAAGTAAGTCAAATAAAGGTTATTTTAACGAATTCTTCCTCGTATCCTTTTTCTTCTCTATTCTTTTATTCTTATTTCAATAATACTTTAAACAAGCCACTGAGTGCCAGTAACCATCCTGGTCTCGTGACTTATATTTTAATTAAAATCTGAAAATAAACTCTGCCCTTTTCCACAATCTTGAGGTGAAGACATCTGACGTGATCCTTTTTAAAGTGATGGTCGATTTGTCTAAACCTGACCTTCCAATTTCCAACAATGTGTTTAAATTAAGGCATAAAAGCTGAAAAGGGATTGACAATTTTTCCGGAGCTATTAGGATTAATTTCCTAGGCTCAAATGAGTTCAAACACGTCCTAGACGTTACAGATAATTTATTTCCTTTTTTTATATGTCTTCATATTGTAATCAAGATGATGGAAAAATATTAAAAACAATTTGTCAATAAATTTGTAATAAATTTTTCAAAAAATTTTTAATTTCAAAACATGGTTTTTTCTGAATATCTTTACTTTTTAAAAATATAAATCCGATCTTAGGAAAAGCGAAGTAGAAGGAAAAGGGCGAAAAAGCTGTGTTGTAAAATTCTATCGACAAGCTAGGGTTGAATTGACGAGGATTTCCTGACCTGAACCATCATGAAAACAGCCGACTCACCAACAGAGGTTTGGGGGTCACTCCTGCAACTTACTTCTTATCCGTGAGATTTTTGCGACTTTCGAAAGTTTCGATTCACGCGTTGGGTTCCGGAACTTAACCTACCCCTGACGTCTTTCCCCACAAGGGCTGAAACATTCAATCACCCTCGATGTCTCCTCTATAACTATCTTCACTCAACTGTACGGCTATTATTAAATTATTTTAAATAATTGAATAATCAAATGTAAATAAATATAAATATTATTCGGGAATTTACATTCCCTCGAGAGTTAAATGAACAAGTTGTCCTTATATTAATAGTATTTCAGGTACTAATCACGCGGAAATTCTAATTTTCATGCTACACGAGAGGTTGAGTCAATGGCTCCATATTTGTGATACTCACTGTACACTTTCTAGGACCCTGAACAAACCCCTCAATTATGCAACTGCTGAGCATGCCGAAATGCTCAGGTAATGAAACCTGGAAATAAACTTCTCACATTTATTTCCGCCTTTATGCGAAATGTTTTAAGTGAATCACTGATTTATTCTTTATTTATCTTATAACTAGATTTTGCTCATTTTCAGCTTGTCCACCGTGAATCCGTCATGTTATTTTCCTCTCGCTACGCTGCTACTAAGTGTAGACGAAAACTCTGGTCTGGCCTGTCATAGACAGCAATGTTATATTCTGCTGCGTTAATTCATGATGAATATTATGTCGCTAAAACAAGCTGCTAAGCTTTATACAGCATTTCATATGAATAAATTTTATTCTAAGTTATAATGGAAGACCCTCGGTTTATAGAGGATGCTTTTATTGCCTCCGTTACCTGGGTCTCCTACCTGCTGCCGAGGATCGGCTACGAGTCTACAGAAAAATGATGTGTGACGATTTGTCTCAAGTTTGAGCTTGGAAATTTCAATTTTTTGGAAGTGAGACGAATTTATGCAATCAGGAAAACAGTGAAATCTCTAGTCCTATGCATTTCTTTCGCTTTTTTATCTATGCAATAGAAAGCCGAGAATTTCTTTTATTACCTAGGCTTAAATTCAATCTATTTGGAACGTTTAGAAAGGTTTGTTACAGCTTCTAAAAAGAGACAAATTTTCTCTATTGTTTTCGTAAAAAAAAGTAACTTCTTATTGAACGCTAGCGATCTCACGTACTTGCGTACGTTTTTAAACAAACGCTTGTCAATTTTGCGCATTTTCACTTGGCGAAAATTTTATTCCGCGAATAAATATGATATTACAATAATACCCGGATGATATGCTTTTAAAATTTTTCTCTAAGCACATGAGAGCATGTACACATTTTAAATTGTTTATTTTAAAATTAGTTTATTATAAATATATAACCAAATTTGATAAAGTTCGATTGCACTTCGCGCGCTAACCACTCATGAACATGTGTAATGAGAAATGTTTTAATTTTATTAGGTATTTGCAGAGAAATCGTAAAAAGGAAACAAAATTTCCCGGAAATTCAATCATTTATAACTTCTCAACAATGATTATTTTGCAAAATGGTTTGGACCTTTTTTTATCACTTAAACTGCAATTTGAGATAAAAGGGCACATGGAATTCAGAAACTCATTTTTGAGTGACCCACTTGGGAAATTTTGACTCGAAGTGTAAGACCGCCTGCCTCCAAGACAATTTCTGTATAGAATTTCGTTCTAAACTTTGTAGATTATATTCTTGGCATGTTAAAGCATTTATTTATAAATTGAAAAAAATCAAGTTTTTTGGAAAATTACATCTCGGTCCTTAACTTTTACAAAACATTTGATACTGGGTGTCAGAAACACTTCTTTTTCGGAGATACTGATTTCCACAGAGGTTTACTGATCATTTATTTTCTACCAAAAAACTCCATCAGTCTGTCTAAGATTAAAAATAGGTAATTTAGGTGTTGAGGAGACATCTACTTCGGAAAATGTCGGCTTCCATGGAGATTATACGATCATTTATTCGATATTTGGAAAACCTGTCAATTAAAAACTAAGAGTGGATAGTCTAGTCGTGAAAACATGTCTTCTTCAGAGGTTTTTGGTTTACATGGAGATTTTGTAACTATTCTCTACCTCTATTACATATCTGAAATTCAATGATGTTTTAGACATTCAAATTTGCTGTACGTATCGTAATTGCTATACTCTTCTGTTCCGCAAACAATTAGAATATTTCAGTAGTAATATTTCTTACATTTTTTATGAAACATATCGTATGCAACTTGTAAGGTATCATGCAATTCTGACTCGTGTTGCAAATTTGGCACTCTTCTGTAATTGCATGCTTTCCTTATTTGTTATAGAATATACGAAATTACATAAATACATGAATTTGAAATGTATCTTGAATACAATATTTTCCACCTTGGTGTGAATCACACTTTTTCGGCTGTTCTGTCACAATTCCAGAACAGTGACAATGCAGTGATCACTGGGTTGCTTTTATGCCTATTTGAAAATTGCTAGATACAAAAAGATATCAATAGATATGTATGTAATAGATATATATATATATATATATGTATCTATCTATAGATAGATGAAAAATATTTTGATTTATTTTACATAAATTGTGACAGAATTAAGTTTTTCAACAGATTAAATAGAAAAAAATTTTATATTCAGATATCAATGTTAAAAAAATTGTTAAATATATAAATTTAACTATGACCTAGGAGAAAAATATATAAGCAAATTGAAATAAATTGAACTAAATTGAACTAAATTGAGAAAGTTTTAATTCTTTTAGACATATAATTCTAATTTAGGTAATACAGCATTTATTCAAGGTCATACAATTTTAAGAAACCAGAAAGATTCAGAGGTCTGTGTCAAAATATTTATTTTGCTTATATGCCCTTCAAAAAATATAAATCACAAAATCGTCGTCTACGTAGGTACATTTAAACATAAAAAAATTTAAGCTTCATTGTAGAATACATTGTTCACGAGTCTCACAAGCTTGTTGTATATTATTGTCTTTAGTGATGAATAGACCCTTGGTGCTTTCAGCTGTTTTCATCCAAAGTTGTATCTGCTTTGTCAAAAGAAAAGTTTATTAGAAATTTGAAAGAGAAGAGATAAGATATATGTTTGAAGATACTAAAAATTGTTATTTTCATATTAAGACAACAAGGAAGATTTTCATGATTATAAACAAAAATCATAAAATAAGACTTGTATCGACCCTCAAATAATAAATTTCATACGATGTTGTTAATATGTCATGTCCTGTGACCATCGCTATTTATCCCTAGTAATAATAATTTTG
The DNA here is from genome assembly GCA_030998225.1 of Diplolepis rosae. NCBI lineage: Eukaryota > Metazoa > Arthropoda > Insecta > Hymenoptera > Diplolepididae > Diplolepis > Diplolepis rosae. The sequence continues at coordinate 684,065 of JAPYXD010000137.1, read as the reverse complement.
AACCCGAGAAAGGAATTCATGATTTTATAAGTAACAGGTTTTAGATGTATTGATTATACGGAAACCCGAATTGTCTAGACACAAATGACATTGTGATAGAGAGAGAGGAAAATGTGAAACTATAAATGTAATATAGTAAACCATTGATTATGTAAACAAAGGGAAACCCATCGGAATGTATTGTATACACAAATCTCTGACACCTGTCGCTACAGGTAATGGATTAACCCGAGGGTCAGCTGATAAAGAAAGGAGGAAAATCGGGGAAACTAAAGAAGAGGAGTATTCTAGTACATCCTTTCCCCTATCCTCGGAACATGGAGACTCCAACCATAGGAAGGAATGAGATCAAACATGCGACAACATTGTCACAGTATTAACTAAAATTTCTTAGAAAATGAATCATCCGGATCTTCATGACTCATCATATCGCTCAGAAAAGGGTCTATAAAAGCACCTGCTCTTTTGCAAATCGGCAGAGTGGACATAATACATGGAATTATTCGATTATTATATTCGGATTCGGAATTTTTTTGATTCGATATTAGTGATATAATTATTCGCAAATCATTGAAAATATTATCATCATTGATTCGATTCGATTACTATTTCGTTATTATTTATACACATTGAATTATTATTGAGTTTATATAAATTCTCTTTTTTTCTTCATTGACATTATCAATCATTACATATTCTAGATTCATTGAGTTTATTATAATCGAGTGAATAAAGTGTAAATATATCAAGTGCAGAATGGATTCCATTCAGAACAATTATTCATGAAAGTGATAAGTGAAATTGTGCATCGATGAAGTCAAAAAGGCCTTGAAAATCACTCGAGGATGACATCATCACTAAAAACAGGTTTGACGTACTGTCTGACGAAGACACGGATCACTCCCAGGACGAAGATGAAGGAACAAGCAATGTACCCGAGAAAAAACCCAAGCAGAAGGTACCACCGATCGTGCTAACTTCAAACCTTAATAACCCCAACCAAACCATCACCGAGATAAATGAGCTGACGACCACCAAAAAAAGCAGGTTCAACTTCTCAAGGCAGGGAATAACAATCCATGCCTACAACAAGCAGGAATATGATATCATCACAAGCAAGCTGGATGCAGCCAATTCAACCTATTTTACTCATCCCTTTAAAGAAGACAAACTGAGGCATCTGGTACTCAAGGGGCTGCCAATAATACCGACACAGGAAGTGCAAGATAATCTCCAATTACAGGAAGTGAAAGTAGCTGAAGTTATCCGCATGAAACAAAGAATAACAACAGACTTTCCACTCTTTATGGTCACCCTAGAAGCAGACCAGGACATCAATAAAGTGAGAAAAATAAAGTACGTGTGCCTAGTTAAAATCTACTGGGAGAATTATCGCAATAGCAGGCATGTGACTCAATGTAGGAGGTGTCAACTCTTTGGACATGGGAGCTCGCACTGCAGAAACACACCCAAGTGCATGTTCTGCGCAAAAAAACACCTCACTGAGCAACACATAGATGAGAAGACTACGCAAAATGAAAATGAACCACCGAAATGTGTGAACTGCAAAGGGGAATATCAAGCCAACGACGCTAACTGTCCAGTTTATAAAAGGAGACTGGAGAAATTGGACCAAGGCACTAAAAAACAACCAGCGGAAATCCAAGGGCGAGGGAGAAAACTTCCACCCCCAAGAACTCAGCAACACTATCCACAGCTGAAAAATACAAAGCCGATTTCGTAGACAAACACCTCTGCGCAGCAACACATAAGCAACGCCACCTACAACGAAGAAAGAAAGGAATATGCTACCAACAAGGAGGCACGAGAATTCCAGGAGCTAGCAGCTGAACTCAAGAAACTTAACTCAATTTGTAACCTAGGTAAGATGTTTAGATTAGTAAAAACCTTGAACGCAAAACTTGTAACTTGTAAGACTGACATGGATAGGCTTGTTGTTTTCTCTGAAATACTAGCTAATGACAGCAGATAGAGAGACTGTCGATAAATTAACATTGGGACACTGGAATGCTAATGGCATCAGAGGCAACTCCAGGGAACTTTCGCAATTTCTCTGGGACCATAATGTAGATATAATGTTTATAAATGAAACTAGATTAACTCCTAAAAATGAATTTTATATGGCAAGCTATAATGTTGTACGAAAGGAGAAAATAGGAAATAAGACTCAGGGAGGGGTACAAATTCTAATTAAGGATAATATTAACTATATACAGGTTAATCTAAACACAAAAAATATAGAAAGCGTGTCGATTAAGCTCTGTGACAGCGCAGTATTAGCCTCGGTGTACAACCCGCCTAACGCCAAGCTTAATTTAAGAGAACTAGAAAGTATTCTTAGGACTGGGAATAAAGTGTTATTGTATGGGGACCTAAATGCCAAAAACTCAGTGTGGAAGTGCAAAAATGGAAATCACAAGGGCAAAATACTACTTGACTTTGTACTTAAGAACTCATATAAAATTATACACCCTGACCATTTCACCTTATTCCCATACACGGGCGCGCTGCCAAGTATCGTTGACATAGGGCTAGTGAAGAATTTTGACTGTTATATCGATATTAATGTAGTTGATGAGCTTAACTCAGATCATTTATCTGTACTTATGACATTCCAAAGCTTTAGCAATATAATATAAGTGGAGACTGAATTTTATAATTATAAGAGTGCAAACTGGAATAAGTATAGAAATATTCTTTGTGAAAAGTTAGAACTTGTACCTAATCTTAAAAATATAGCCGACATTGACAAAAATGTTGACAGACTCACCAGTGTAATTACGGGGGCTGCTGACCTGGCCATACCCAAAAGTAGAACAGGGAAACTGCACATTAATATACCCCGACATATCAAATTACTAAAAAAAAACATAGGAATGCACTGCGCAAAGTCTGTCAAAGAACCTGTAGTAGTGATATCAAAAAAATCTATAACAAATTAGCCTATAAAATGAAGAAGGACATTAATAATTTCTATAATAAAAAATGGGATGATAAACTATCAAATTTAAATGTGAAGGATAATTCCTTATGGAAAATGGCTAAGGGCCTTGTTAGAAAAAGTCACTTGAATAATGTTCCCACCCTGCATGGCAAAAAAGGACTAGCCATCTCGGACACAGACAAAGCAGAAGTGCTCGCGGATCATTATGAGTTAGTCCACTATCTCACACAAGACTATGGTGACCCTAACACTGATGGGTCTGTCAACAAAAAATACAGAGAAATTGCGACTTCCCTGCCTGACTTAGTTACCATTGAACTGGTAACACCTAGGGAAATAAGACTGGCTGTCATGAAAACAGGCTCGAGGAAGGCGCCTGGCCATAATGGCATACAAAACATCCTGCTAAAAAATTTGCCAAAAAAAGCTTATGTCCAAATTAAGTATATCTTCAACGCCTGCCTCAAGCTTTGTCATTTTCCAGACAGGTGGAAAATTGCTAATATCTTACCATTTCATAAAACTGGAAAGGATAAGTTATTTGCGGCTAGCTATAGACCGATCAGCCTATTGCGTACCTTAGCTAAAATCTTTGAAAGAAGCATATTTAACAGAATCCTAGCTTTTGAAAATAAACATAAAATGCTCATCTCTGAACAATTCGGGTTCAGGCAGAAAAGGAGCACGGTGCAACAACTCATCAGGTTAGTTAATACCATCAGTACTAACTTAAATAAAAATAAAACTACGGCAATAGTCCTGCTAGACCTCGAAAAAGCATTTGACACTGTGTGGTACAAAGGCCTTATATATAAACATAATGAATTAAAATACTCAATTTACCTGATTAAATTAGCGCAGAAATATCTATCGGGAAGAAAATTTAGCGTAGTAATTAATGGAACTAAATCTGAATATCGAGACATTAAAGCAGGGGTCCCGCAAGGATCTATTCTTGGTCCTCTACTCTTCATTTATTACATAAATGACATTCCAATGTCCCAACATGTCTTAAGCTTCCTATTCGCCGATGACACGTCATTGTACCAAACACTAGAATTTTTTGATGAATGGAAATTGAGCGTGAATATTGAAAAAACTGAGCTTGTAGTCTTTACAAGGAAAAACTTTAACCATGAAAATAGGAAAAGGAAGGTTGTCTTCCCTGATTTTATAATTCGCAATAACGTGATTAAGCCCGTAACAGTAGCCAAATATCTTGGACTTTCACTCCAACACAAACTAACGCACAATGAGCACATCTCAAGTGCACTTAAAAAAGCACAAAAAATGCTGGGCATCCTGTGCTGTCTCATGTGCAGAAGGAGTAGACTCAGCATTAAAAATAAATTATTCTTATACAAAATGATTATCCGGCCAGTCCTATTATACGCGGCTCCCGTATGGAGTAACGCCTCTGAATCAGCAATTCTGAGGCTGCAACGCTTTCGAAACAAATGCCTGAGAATGATAGCCTACGCTTCACCTAAGGATAGAAACATTGATTTGCACAGGAAACACAAACTTCCTTTTATCTCGGTTCAAATATTCAAGCTCACAAAAAGTTTTTTTGAAAATTTGATGGGACTAGAGGAGCTCCAGGATGCAAAACCTATGTTACAAAGGGATATGTCCTTCGAAATGAAAACTAGGATGCCTTATCATCTCTTAATCAAAAACATAACAGCCTGAAAACCAGGAGCGCCTGATATCTGTCACCTAATTCTAAGTCATAGTTGTATATTAGTTTTATTATTTTTATTACAGTTCTATGTTAGGTTAAGGCTCATACCAAACCTCATGGGTTTTTCGAAAAATTTCCCCAAAGCAATATTAATATAAGCTAAAGACTAGCGATAATTATTAATTTGAACAAATAAATTCGGAACTTATAGGGTCAGAGTTTCTTTCTGAGAAACAGGTATCTAAAACTAAGTAAGGAACATTGTACTCTGAAATTATGTATTTTCCTTTTGCGTGTAAGCAATTAATAAATAAAGATTCTAAAACTGTGAACAAATCGGCGGTGTCTTCACCTTCCATCAGTGCAAATTCTTCATAAAACGTCCAATTGTCGGGTGACAACATTTTTCTCAAAAGATATCTAAATCTCAGCGACCACAAGGTCTTCGAAATACCGGTGGGTACAGTTTTGTTGGTTATAAGTTCGGTGCCTAATTTTTGGATTATCAGTAGCTCCAGATTGGAACACCAGCAGGCCCCAATTGCAATCTTGAAGTATCCTGGTTTCCATTCCTCAAATTGGATAATTCCTACGGTAACAGGATCAAGTAAGAGTAAGTCTACTAGATCATTTTCCCCTAGAAAAAAATTTCAAAATACACCCTTGCTCTCACTCACTCATTCTCTATAGTATTACTTTTCAAGGATAATCAATGAAAGATTGATAATTGCAAAAACCTATTGCGTATTTATTTGTTGTTGGCTTCGCTCACCCAGTTTCGGTCTGAAAATCCTTTGGATTTCTTCACCGTCCTAAACGAGGGGAAACAGATCCAATAATAGGAGAAAGGTAAGTGACAGGATATTACACATAATTGGCTTTAGGGCCCAGAAATAATAACTGAGAAGGTTACATACTTTCAAACGTTTCAAACCAAAAAAGTTTTTCAGTTTAGGTATCTCAAAGTTATGTGCTACAATTTTATTGTTATTCCTAAGGAAGTTCCAGGTATTTTAACGATGTTTTCCGGTACAATTTTACATAGATTTTCTCCCAGTTTTTTGCATCTTTATACATTACCAAAGTTTACTTCAAAATAGGGATTATATGTGCAATATTTTATTTATTGTTTTTGATATTTTAGAAGTGAAGATCACTGACGAGGACTCTGGTCAGAATCAAAACGTTCATAAGTATGTAACCTTCTGAGTTACTATTTCTAGAACCAAAAGTCAATTATTAACAACAATATCGTATGAAATAAACAAAAATACTTCCAAATAAATTTTTTTTTGTAGTACCAAAAAAATTTTGCAAATTTTCAATTCGAGCTCATTCTGCATGGATTTAGTTTGCAGATAAAAAATTTCGGTAAGGAGGGAATTTAAGATTTAACATAATCATTAATCTTGTTTGCATTTTTAATTGCTAAAGAGATCGAACATTATTGGTCCCTCCTGGGGCACTCTGTCTTCGACAAGGGCAAATTAATCGAATTTACATTATGAAAATGTAACCTAAGATGGTAAACCTCTTTCAATGTATAAATGATATGTTTTTTATTATCCCATGCTTCCGTTGTTTCTAGTAATACTGGTGTACAGGTTGTAAGTTGCAACTCGTTTGATTTAAGAAACGTTAATAAATGTTTTTTTTTCTAAACTGACCTGTTTGTGTAGAAGATCTCTTCTTCGACCTGGTGGTTCCTTACCTAAAAGCGGCACTAAGACACTTAGAGATGACTGAAATTTTTCTAAGGCACGATCGTACTTGCCCTCGGCTAAATATTGGTCAGCAGCTTCTCCAATCTCTAGAGCGGCAGCCATTCGAGTCGTACTTTTGCTAAGAGCGACTGGAAAACGAGGTTGAATTTTAACAGTGATATGTTGCAAAAATAAAAATAATGTGATCACACTGAACAAAGAGCATTTATTGTTAAAGGATATTACCAAAGAAGACAATCATTCCGTTTTTATGGAAATTCAAGCATTCAAAAGTAATTTATGAGTAAGTTTAGAGTAACTGAGAAATTTGATTATACCCTTAGTGCATATTTTGGATTGGAAAAATTTCTATTTTTTTCCAAGAATTCAAAATATCTAAAAATAAAAAATACAAGATACAGGAAAACTGCTCGAATTTTGGGGTTTTTCTAAAGGGGGAAGTCTAGACTCTAGCTAATCTATCAAACATAAATTCCAAAACTTAAAATATACCAAAAATGATAAAAGATACAAAAACATTGACGAAATTTTGATCCATCAAATTTTTTTTTCAATCATTCAAAATATCAAAAAAATGGTAAAAGATTTATTTTGACACCACAATTCTGAATGTTTTTTGTACTTTATTCATCTTCTGAGACTAATTAAACATAAAATACATTAAAATTGTTTAAATTATTTATGATTTTGAGGTACATTTTGAGTATGAAGGTATCGAAATTAATACAATAATTTTAGTTTTTAGCGTTCAAAACTAAAAAAATATAGTACCTGTCATTGAAGGCAGTGTAGTGGTTCAGTGACTGCCATGTCTCTACCGTCAGGATTAATTAATTGTTAAAGAGAAGTGAAAGTAGTGTGGCTCACTCTAACCTAACTCTAAGTCGACTCTTATGGTGGAGACGTTCTGCAAATGGTGAAACACTGCACTGCCTTCAATGACAGATATTATGTTTTTTTAGTTTTTAACGCAAAAAACTAAAATTATTGTATTAATTTCGATACCTTCATACTCAAAATGTACCTCAGAATCATAATTAAAACAATTTAAATGTTTTTTCTGCTACCCTTATTCATATTATTGCGAGGTCAGCGAATAGCAGCGAACGGGTAGTGAACGGTCAGCGAATTCACAGGACTGGGTCCACCAGGGATACTCCATCAACAAAGTAAACTTAAAATTCTATCTCCTTGTATAGGTGTACAAAACTATCCATACCAAAATTCACACCCATTTCTTTTTGTATAAAATCTATATTTTTTAAAGTGGGGTCTCTATTTAATCGAAAGATATTTAATAATTTTGAGTACGCACCGCACGCATACGAGGTCTGTTAAAAAAATAAGGAGAATTTTTTAATTTCGCGGGCTGTGTACATTCGATTTTCGATTTTTTTTCCTATGTTGGCACACTTGTCTCAAATGTATGTTCACAGTTTCAGTAATATAGCATTTTTTGTTTGTTAGTGAGAGGCATAAAGGTTAGAAGTGTTTTGCGTGCGTTGGCGATTTTCTGCTGTTGAAAAAAATGGATCAAAGAATATGCATCAAATTTTGTGTAAAAAATGGAATTAAGTTCTCAAAAACACTTGAAACATTGAAAGTGGCATACGGTGAGTGTACTGTAAGTCAAAAAAGTGTTTACAAGTGGTACAAGCTCTTCACAGAAGGTCGAGAAGATGTGACTGACGACGCTCGCCCTGGACGGCCCAGCACGCCAACCAATGAAAACACTGAAGCAGTGAAGAAAATTCTCATGGAGAATCGTCGAATCACTATTAGAGAAGTTTCTGAGGATGCCGGCATATTGGTCATGACATACGATTGCTGAATTTTGACCAAAAAACCCGTCACATGACCATCGCTCAGGAAATGTTGAATGGCGTCAACAAGGATCCAGATTTGCTTGAAAGGGTCATAAGTGGTGACGAATCATGGATATATGGTTATGACGTCGAAACCAAAGCACAATCGTCCCAATGGAAGCACACATAATCACCAAGAACGAAGAAAGCACGTCAAGTTCGGTCAAATGTTAAGGTTTTGCTCACTGTCTTCTTTGATTACCGTGGCGTAGTTCATCAGGAATTCTTACCACAAGGTCGTACGGTTAATAAGGAGTATTACCTTGAAGTTATGCGCCGTTTGCATAAAGCAATACGAAAGAGACACCCGGAATTGTGGAAAAACAATTCATGGCTTTTGCATCACGATAACGCACCTGCTCACTCGACATTGCTTGTTCGTAATTTTTTGGCCAAAAAGCAACACCGTAATCATGCCTCAGCCACCGTATTCACCAGGTTTAGCCCCCTGTGAATTTTTCCTGATCCCAAGATTGAAGAGGCCCATGAAAGGACGGCGTTTTGCCACGATATAGCAGATAAAAACCGAATCGCTGAGAGAGCTTAAGGACATACCAAAAAGTGCATATCAGAAGTGCTTCGAGGATTGGAAAAAACTCTGGCACAAGTGTATTATATCTGACGGGGATTACTTTGAAGGAGACAACATAGAAATTCATGAATAAATTATTATTTTTCGAAAGAAATGAAAATTCACCTTATTTTTTCATCAGACCTCGTACGCAGCGTGTCCCAAAAGTTCACGAACTTCTACCACAAGAACCATACTGTCAGTGCCATCTATGTAATAATTGCCACATTATCGTTCTAGAACCCTATTTTATCAGTACCCTAAGTTTGATTGAGTTTCCACTCGTGGCTGTGTTACCAGAGTCGGAAAAGTGATAGTATCTACTTGAGTTTTGTCCAGAAATCGCGATGGGGCAAAGTGCAAGCTTCGAGTTTTGTGTGAAATTGGGCAAGACGTTTACGGAAACGCTTGAAATGTTGCGAAAAGCTTATGGGAATTAAGTGCTGTTACAAACGACAGTTCACGAGTGGTTCAAGAGATTTAAGAAGGCAGAGAATCACAAAGAAAAGTGCACCTGCAAAAATCGAAAGTCAAAGCCATGCCCATCACTTTCTTCGATAAGGAGTTTGTTCCCGAAGGCTTCACGATGAATGAGCAATATTATTTAGGCGTGATGCAACAGTTACTGGCCAGAATTCGTAGAGTTCAACATCAATACAATGCTCCGGCTCAAAAGTGCAGCGCCGTGCGCAATATTCTGGCATCAAAATTGGTCCAAGTCCTTGACCATCCTGCGTACTCACCAGATTTGTCACCGTGTCAATACTTTTTGTTCCCCAAATTCAAAAAGTAGTTAAAAGGATTGAGATTTGATACGATTTCGGAGATCCAGAAGCTTTCGACCGAGGCATTGAAGACCATCACAAAGGAGGAGTATCAGCGTTGTTTTCAAAAGCTTTATGATCGTTCTAAAGACTGTATTTCGTCAAAAGGGATGTATTTCGAATAATTATGAATAAATTATTGTGAGTATTAAACTTCAATGTGAGATTTATTAGAAGGTCGAGAACTTTTGGGAAACACTGTGTAGAGTTCTAACGGAGTCTCGTTTACGTTTGCGCCCAATTCTTGCAAGGTCATCCTTTTATGTCAATACTTCTATATGGAAATTGAGTTTAATTAAAATTATCCAAAAAGCGACCAAAAAAAGTGATTTTTATTACTAAACTAAATGTTAAAATAGATATTCTTCGAAAATTTAGCAACGCATTTATTTAATACTGGAACATAGAAAAACTCAGCTAAAATTGAATATTTTTTTTTACGGCAAAAAACAATTTAAGTATTAAAATAAATCAAGAGGCAATAGAATATTACTATAGGTACATTTATTTCCAAGACTATGATATAAAAATACATAAAATATCATTTTTGACGATACGTTACAGAGTAAGTAATTATTTTACACTCGAGATCACCTATAACGAGAAGCTCGAGCATTGGAGGCCTCTCTGCATCGAGCGCGATAGTAATACCCTCCATATCCTACTTGTTGCTAGGGGCTATTATGCGCATTATATGATGCGTGCAGTCAAGTGAATAATTGTATGTAAAGGGTTTCCCAATAAGGGTGATATGTTTTGAAATTGAAAAAAAAACACTGAATATTCATTCGGAATTGATCGAAATCTTTTTTATTATATTGGATATTCTATGCCATTTATGATTTAAACAATATATCGGCCAAATGTCCCCCGAGACTTGAGCCAAAAATGCGCCTCATCAGAAAAGATGATTTTTTGATGAAAATTGGGATCATTTTCAATTGATTCCAGAGCCCAATCCGCGAACTCCCGACGCAAACGATGGTCATTAGGCTTCAGTTCTTGGGCCAGAATCATCTTATAGGGATGCAGGCCAAGATCCAATCGCAAAATACGCCAGGTAGTCATCCTGGACAGGCCCAATTCCTGAGATCAGCGTGGCACGGACAATTCACGGTTTTCCTCGATACTGGCCTGTATGGCGGCTATATTCTGTGTAGAACGTGCAGTACGCATACGATTTTTAGGCTTAGTATCCAATAGAGTAAATTCACTCTCCAACTTATCGATTATTCGACGAATTGAGAGCGCGGATGGAGCAGAATGACGACCATATTTTGCACGATATGCTCTTTGAACACCGACAAAACTTCTCGAATTTTGATAAAATAATTGGACAATTTCCAAACGTTGTGGAAGCGTGAAACTACTCATGATTAAATGGCAAACCTTACTGATGACAACTGACAGCAGACGTCAAAAATTTCAGTTCAAATGAGCCCGATAGGGACATTCAAAATCATATCACCCCTATTGGGAAACCCTTTACATAGTAAAAAAGCGTATAAAAAAGATTTTTGCGAGTATTCAACATTGAATTGACTTATTTGATGGCATGTACTCAAAATACTAAAAATATAATAATATAATATTAAAAATATCTATGCTTATCAGGTGTATGTTTTAATATTTCCAGAAAAAGAGAAAAGTCTTAATGATAAATGTAATAAACAGTAATATAAATGTTAAATTTTTCATTTCAAATACTGTAAAATTATACAATTAAGTAATTTTTAAATAACTGACCAATTATTTTCTCATTAATTTATGATAAAAGCCATCAAACTCATTGCTCGTTGTGGGAAACCGTGACGCGCTCGTTCTTGCAAAGAAAGCTGCTTCGCTTTAGCTTTTTTTCTCCGTGATTAGCTTCATGGAAAGGTATGTCAACGTCCCTTTCACAGTTAGAGCCATTTTAAACCTTGCCTCCAATTTTTTTTCTTCTTGAATATTTTGGATTGGATTGGTTACTCTTTAAAGGCTGGTTCTAGCAGCCAACTTCTTCAAAGTCCCAACCAAGCCATTATACGCACCCTTGCCATGGGATGTTGGAAAAAAGTACTACTGTGCAACCAAACCAAAATCTTTTAGATGATGAGTGAGATAGATAAATTTTTTATCGTAAAGAAAAATCATATTAGACTTCAGCTGAGTTTATTTATGCTCCAGTATTCAATAAACACGTTGCTAAGCTTTCGATGGATATGTATTTAAAAATTTGGTTTAACAATAAAAACCACTTTTTTGTAGTTCGTTTTTTGTACAATTTACATTCAATTTCCATATAAAAGTACTAACATAAAAGGATCAACTAAAAAAAGCAGGAAATGAGCGCAAACGTGATCAAGACTCCGTTAGAACTCTATGCGCATGGCGCGTGCTCAAAATTATTCAATACCTTCTGATCTAATAGACCCAACTTTTAAAAATATAGGTTTTACAATAGATCAAAATATGTCGAAGAGAATAATGTTTTTTTCTATGGCATAAAAAAATATTTAAACAATTGAATTCTGATTACTTTTTATAAATAAACAATAAAAAGTCTATGCGAATCGAAAATGTAGACTAACAGTAGGCGTACCATTTATAAAAGGATAAATCATGTAATAAAATGTCGGTACATGCATGATTTTCCACATTCAATTCAAAAATCAAATAGTACGTAAAGAGTTTCCATACATAATTCAGAAAAGGAAAAATAGTTTGCGCAATCGAGAGAAAATTCCGGTTGTAAAGATAGTCCTTGCCCCTTGTCTTCCTCCGTGACACCCCTCACTACACTACTGTTGTCACCAACACAAGTGTTCTTCAGTTTTTCAGCTCGTTTTATATACTCGTTAACTCGCAGTCTAAGTGCTTCTTTCCTTTGTAGATCGACCTCATCTGGGTAAGAAAATTTTGATGGTATTGCTATTGAAAAGATTAAATAAGTATATTGCATTAAAATTGCAACTCTTTCGAGAATTTGATTTCATGTAACTGTAGAGTGGGTTGAACTTGCGATTTTTAAGCTTATTTCTAAAGTTTCAACCCACTCTACAGTTACCAGAAAATTCGATTTTCAAAAGAGGCGCTATGAAAATAGTACATTGTTAACCAAGTTAGGGATTTAGGAGAATCCTAACGAGCATTAAGTTGCCGCTCGAGTGGAGGGAGCGCAGTAATTAAGCGAGTTGGGAATCAACTAGTCCGTCACTCGGTCAACTTACTATTTTCTTTACATACCGCAAAGAGGAATGCGATGTCGGGGTCTGGCGCGAAACAGCAAAAATGATCGGTCCCAGGGTTGATTGATGAAGCTACGATAACAAGTACGTAACATTACTCTTACGTAGAGCACAGTGAACTAATAATTGAAGTTGGAATTCCAATATTTCCAAACTTTCCCGTCACTAGTGTGAAAAAGTAAGTTTTATTACACGGACTCATCATCGATCGTGGAAAATTGATCTTTTTTGCTGTTTCACGTTAGGGCCACAAAATCATATTTGCCGCGCGGGTATTAATGAAAATAATTTTAAAAATCTACGTACTAGTAAGAAGGGGGATGAAATAGCGAAGTGCTTCGCTGTAAAGGTGGAAAGCCTGTTTTCCATTTTTTTCTGCATCCAATTGGACTGCCTTCTGAACGAGTGCCACTCCCTTATCAAAATTATCCTTGGTGGGCGCATGGTCAAGGTCCAAAAAATGATGAGTGAAAAAGTCATCAAACGTAATTCGATCAGAAGGATTGTGTTGCAGCAAGGACAGCAATAAATCTTTGCAGGGTGGTGAAATATACGGACTTTTCGGCAGCTGTTATAAATAATAATTAATAAATACGAGAATCAAAAATATTAACATCTTTATCATACGCCTTAGAATATCATATATTGTTTTTTAATATAGTAATCGCGATGAAAATTGAATGTTGCCCGCAGCAATTTAAAAATAAATTTTAAAAGTTTCAAAAATATAATCAAACTTTAGCTAGCACCGAAAGTTTATAATTTATATATTTTTACATTCTCATCATGGATGAGAAGGTATTGGTTTTATGTGAAAAATGACTTTCGAAATTTTCATCAAATCTTTACGTTTTGAGACCCCCTGAGTCAGAAAAAACGGTTTTTACGAAAGGTTCTGTCTGTCTATCTGTCTGCCTGCCTGCCTGTATGTCTGTCTGTCTGATTGTCTGTCTGTCTGTCTGTAGTAAGTCGTGTGCGGCATAACTCTCGATAGAATTATCAGATTGAATGAAGTTTTGGCACACTTTATCGGAGCCGAAAAAGTAAGGACAAGTTCGTTAACCAGCCACATCCAATCAAAATTGAGGGATTGAGCACTAGTTTTGTGTTTTTGAAAATACATTTTTGAAAAAATCAAAAATTTCAATACTGGTTTTTGATAGTGCTCATAAATCTCTACCAATTATCCCCATAAAATTTTTTGATTAAATCAAAATTAAAAATGTTACAGCATATTCAAATTCGAAAAAGTCAATATCAAAATCCATTTTCCACTTAAATTATACGAGATATGAAAAAACGTTATAATACAATATTATTTTCGACATAAATACCGACAAATTTGAATTGTAACATTTTTTCATAAGATGCATATTTTTCTCTTTAATTTAAAAAAAAACTATCGAAAATCCAAAATTCGATTTTTTAACAATAATGTGTGAAATATGAAAAAACGTAAGAATACAAAGTTGTTCGTTTCAAACAGATCTACAAATTTTGTTTGACACAGTTTCTGAAAAAACATATATTTTTCGATAAAATTCCAAAAAATACGATTAAAATTCAAAAATTCCATTTTTTAGACAAAATATGTGAGATACAAAAAAAACGTTTAGATGGAAAATTGTTTGCCTAAATAAGGTCTACAAATTCTCATTAAGTCATTCCGGGACAGGATGTATATTTTATGTTTTGATTTTTAATATTAACAAAATTCGATTTTTTTCTCCAAAATATGTGAGATACGAAATAAGCGTTGTTCTGCAAAATCGTTTTCTTAAATAAAGTCTACCATTGTTTTTTCTTTTTCTGAGAGTTAGAGGAAAATAAATTATTTTAACCATGTAATTTATTAAAAAGTTACTGAAATGTATACAGAAAATCGAGCGCGAGCGTCATGATGAAAATGTGTTCCTTAAGGCTGATAGAGCCTTAAGTAAATTGAATTTTCTGTTTCACCTAAATTCAAAAAGAAATTGAGTGACTTTGAGAAAATGTGTAATTTACATCATCTGTAATATTATTATAAAATTTGTTTTGAGCTTCAGTATCTAATTATAAGAAATAAACTTAAATGTATGCGAAGAGCACAAGACCGAGCGCGAACCGCGACGATCAAATCGCGTGCTCTAGGCGCGCTCAAACTTGCGAGCTGCGCGCGAAGCGCGCGATGAGAATGTGCCCGCAAAGCGGGCAGATTTTTAGAATTCATATAATATGAGTATGGAATATGATATTATGCCAACCTGACAAAATGTTTAACAATATTTCCAATAATGTTAATCTTTTGAGACATCTTTAGCATTTTCAAAACTAAATAGTTTCCAAGTTTTTGAATTTGTTTGAATCCGTTGGCTTTAAATTATTTTGAATTCTTATAGAAATAGTATTTGGTTATAGGTACTGATGATGAGGAAAGTATAACTGAGAATGTACAGTTGGGAATTCACAACTGACTCAGTACCATGCCAGTACTGCAGAAGGCTTTCTGGTACTGGCTGGATGCTAGCATAATACAGTCCGACAGACAATATAAAGGATTTTCCAATAGGGACATAACAATTTTATCTATGAATAAAACATAGAAATATTTGAGATATTGAGTTCAAATTTATTGCGGGTGTAGTGCAAGCATTACATTTTATGAATTAAATTCGATATCGGTCATATGACCACCACGAGCCCGTTTACAGCTGTGACGTCAGAAGAACTAAACATGAATTTTATTTGAACCTGGAACTTTCATTCCAATAGTTCGGGAAACAAACGTTGTGGGATGTCTTATTACTTTTATTAGATTCCTAAACGGAATAATTGAATTTGGAAAAAAAAAATGAGGTAAAGCTTAAATGTTCGCACTTCCTATAATAAGGAGCACGCAAAACATTTAAAACTTTTTAAGGAAGGGTTTAAACTGGGAAAAACGAACTACAGTACTGGAATGATTACCAGCACCAAGTAAGTTTGGGGAGGAAACGTGAAAATATTTTTATAAATTTTAAAGATGGAAGAAAGTAAAAAATAGCCAATTAAATATTACTTACTTTTATTTAATTCCCTTTTTTATGAAGATGGAAATGTAGATGAACTTGAGAGATTTGGCATCCAGAACTTGACGAACTTGAATGATGTGTTTAAAATATATATTTTTTTTTTAAATTTGTAGTGAATAAAAAAAAAACTCTGACTTTGAATTGAAATTTTTTTAGGATTTTGAAAGTTTTGAAATGAATAGAAAGACTGACTTTCAAACGAACTGTTTGAAACCCCCTTTTTTTTTTAATGCTGAAATCAATAGAAAAAACTGACTTTTTTGATGTGCAACCTGTTTTTATTAAATGCTCTACTTCCCCTTTCCATAAAAAATATTCTAGCACTTCTTGGTTTTTATCTTTAGCTTTTCTAATAGGTGTAGATAAGCGAGTGCAGTTACTCTCTTAATTCTCATAGGTAGATTTTGTAGCGGGCCTGATATCTGGGTCTAATGGGTGGTGCCAAACTTCTCACAAGTTCATCTATTTTCTCAGAGATGGAGACTTTTGTACAATTTTTAATGTAAATTATGATTTTTATGTAAATTCTATAGTTATTAACAATTAAATTAACATTTGTTAAATTTCGGATTCATACAATAATTCCTAGTTCTTTTGTTAAGAAAAAAAAAATGATTTACCATAAGTATAAACCTTCAACTATTAGTTATTACAAAATAAATTTAATTCATATTTTTTAAAAATAATCGATGCTTATTCTTATGATTTCTATTTCTTAAATGATTATTGATTATTATTTAAATTTACCTATTCAGATTGTAAATGTAATAATTTATTCTTTAAGAATGAAACATGCATATATTCGCTTACTTTACTTTTACTTTAGGATATCAGCATAGAAATTATTTTTAGGTTTGATATTCAGAATTTAATTATAAAAATAAAGTATTTTAAAGAAAAACAGAAAAGTAATAGAAAGATTAAATTCAACTAATTATGCTCTGTATTTTAATTATTGTCCTTTGCATCGTAAAAGTAATGTAAAAATAAATTAACACACATCCATGTATAGATTATTTACAATTTGAATTGGTAAAAATGCCGGATATTAACATGTTGTATAGAATTTGGCGATTATTACGTGTATTTAAATAAATTAGTATACATGAACGAAGTTTTGTTAAAATAAGTTCAAGTAAATTAGTATATTGGAATAGAAGTCATGAGCTAGATTTTTATCTTTTTATACAGATTTATTATAACTCAAAGTATTTGTATCATATGATTCTTAGGTCATTAAATGATTAATTCGAATCACTCTTTTATTAAAGGTTATTATTACCTTTGGCTGAGAAAGCATAATTTGAATTATTATATTCGGTAAAAATAAACTTGAAACATAATTTGTTTAAAAAAAAATGATATATGCAATAAAAATTTTCTGTGCATATAATTTGTTCATAAAAAGAGTAACAAGTTTTTTGTTGGTAAACTCGAAATTCTTATATTTATTATAATTTATTAGTATGTGACTCTTATTTCTGACAGGAAATGCAGTCTATTTGTATTTACTTAAGTTTTTGTGTGGATGGTGTCTGTCCCTTTTGAGACGATGATACAAGTCGCTTTCTAGTTTCTAGGAAGTCTAACGAGATTAAACTAACTTCTCGCATTTGTATCATAGTTTATACATTTGAAAATAAATGAGCGTGATATTTTTTAGAGCAAGTGCGATCGTTTATGGTGAGTTAAGCTTAAACATACATTTGTTTTGGAACGCGGATGGTTTGCCTTTAGATAATGAATGTATAGATAGACGCAAGTTGAAATGAGAACAGAAAGCGCATACTGGATGATCATAAGTTTTGTTAAGATTGTAGATACAAATATGACTGTGAGATGCAGTTAATCTAAAAATGTTTTGTTTATCTTAAATAGTAACAAGTTTAAAAAGTTAAAATTTTCTCATAGGGCCAAGATTTGAATGTAAATCATATAATAACAAAGTAATAAAAAAAATAATGCTAAAAGCGAAACATATATATAAACTTATTCATTAAGACGGATGATTTAACAGGACGTCACACAGCGGTCGATTCATTGGACCCAATTTTCCACCACTCTGGCACTCATTCTCGAGATAACACGTCCACCGAATTTGCCTTTCAATAAATCGATTGTGACGCGTGCTGTGTAGCTAGTGGCACCGTGTTGTTGAAACCACATATCGTTGATGTCAAGTTCATCCAATTCTTGCCACAAATAATCTTCCAACATAACATGATAGTGCTCTCCATTGACGGTAACATGACGGTCGTTTTCATCCACGAGAAAATATGGCCCAATCACACCTCCGTCATGAAAACCGCACCAAACGGTCACTTTTTGCAGATGCAACGGTGTCTCAAGAAGCACATTTGGCTTTTTTGCAGACCAATAGCGCATATTTTGCTTATTAACAAAGCCATTGAGCCAGAAATGAGCTTCATCGCTGAAGATGATTTTTCGATGAAATTCTTCATTTTCTTCAAGCTTTGCCAGAGCCCAATTGGAGAAGTTTCGGCATTTCTAATGATCAAGTGGCTTTAGTTCTTGAGTCAATTTAATCTTGAAAGCATGTATGCCAAGATCTCTTCGCATAATACGCCACAGTGTCGTTGAGCGATGCCCAATTCTTGAGAACGACGTGGAATCGACTGATTTGGCTCATTTTGAATCGATGCACTTACGGCTGCGATTATTTCTTCGCTTTGAGCAATACGACGTGTTTTTGGCACCGGAACGTCCAATAGTGTAAATTTGGTCTTGAATTTATCCATTATAGCACGCATAGCGTGTCTGGTGGGACGATTATTACGGCCGAAAATTGGAGTAAGCGCTCTTAAAGTTGCGACCACCGACTCAGAATTTCGGTAGTAATTTTTAATAATTTCCAAACGTTGCTGGTTCGTGAACTTTACCATGATGAATAAGAATTAGTACAGTAATATTCAAAAAAGCAATCTTCAGTTTTGCACTTTACATGAGACAACTTGTACCTGGTTTGCATTGTATTTGTAATTGTTTTTAAAGAGATCAGGAAACTCGTGATGCCCCAATTTAGGCATGTAGGATTACGCCCATTGTACTTTCCCCTTTTTTTGCTAGTCATACAGTCTCAAGCTTTTAGAAATGTGTGGTCTACAACGTAATATCTCATGGATAAATAATTATTAAAAGAAATTGTGAGCCAGGTTTTGGAGAAGGGAGGTATTTTGTTTCCTTCTGATACATTTACTCATAAAAGAGGCATATTCAATTTAAAATTTAGAACATACTTTTTTTCGTAATGAATAATAAAAAGACAAATATAATGAGGAATCAAACGGAAAATATTATTCAATTTTAGGTTATAAAAGCTTTTTTCTCTGGGAATGGAAATGAATATTCTTGATATAAATTAGGGTACTATTTAAGAACAAATCGTTAAGTTTTTTAATAAGCTTACTAGTTTTAACATTTTAAGATTATTTGGAGAGAATTTTTAATTCCAAAAAATGAAAATAAATCAATTATATTAAATATATATATATATACATAAATTGTGTATATAATTATATTAAATAAAATTCAAAATAATTAAAGCAATTATTACAAACCAACTTGTATTCTCTGACTGTCATTTCAAGGCTAATTTTCTAAATAAAGATAACATTCTAATTAGAGGATCCTAATAGTTCTGACAAAAATATTTATATGCTTGACTCGTACTCTGCTTAACTTAACTCTAGTAAATTTTGCATACCCCTTCTATTATTTATTTGACTATAGATTATTATTTTTCGAAAAATGGAAATTCAATTTTATTAAAATTATTACGTCTTAAATAAGACGGATCGTACGAATGGAAGTAAGTCTCAAGTAGTCGAGTATGAGTGTGTTTATTGTATGCAACCAAAAACTTCAACGACTTTTTCGAATGAAAAATCGTCCGCCCTTCTTCAATGTGGACAAAGATTCTTATTTTGGGAATTCAAACAATTTTTCCTATTGATGCAAATATTCTAATAAATTTTTGCATATGAAACCGCAAAAAGTACATTGCGAGTACGGAAGCGCAGAATAGTTAGTGAAATTTCTTATATCCGCAATAAAGATGAAGGTAGATTAATTCACTAGATTCATTACATAAAAGTCATAACCTTAGCTTAATGTTTAAATGTGTATAATCTTATTGACAATATATATAAATCAAAAAATTCTTTCTAAAATTCCTGTTTCATTAATTTTTATAAATTCTAACATTATGGGTTATCTTTTCTAGACGGTTTATTTTATTTTTAACGCACATAATTTATCAAAAATATTTTGGTTTTTGTTCTAAAATGTTAATACATTAAACAATAATAATAAGCAATGCATTACAATAAACATAAAATAGCATACATTAATAATTGTAGTAATAATAATACCAAATATAATAGTTGTAGATGTAGCCCGGGTCGAACTATTGATTCTCTATTGATTCTCTAAGATGCTCCATTTTCGAGGACTTGGGAGAATCAAAAGAGGCGTATTAGCTGTTTAAATCAATGTAATTTTGATCCTCTGTTGATGCTCTTCTCCTGCAGATATTTCCGTTTCTACACCTTGGAGGATCTTAGAGAGTAGCAACGAAGATTCTCCTTACCTCCTCTATAATTCTCCATTTTTAAAAGTATATAATTCCTAATGACGTCAGGAATTAGCAACGGTTTATTATTATTTATATTTATCGTGTTGATTAAGAGAGAAACGAAAAAATAGTACCAGACTTAAGGAAAAAAATGAGGAATGTATCAAAGTATCAATCTCTGGTACATGTCGAATTTTGTTTTGAAAACATTAATTTTGAAAAATTTTATTTTTCGAAATAAAAATCCGAATGGTACCGGAGATTGATTTTTTGGTCGATTACTCATTGTTGCCTACAATTTCATGATTATATTTACATTCCTGTCCTAATCAACCCGATGAATATAAATAATATAAAATGTTTGGTCATTTGTGACGTCATTACGCATCACATACCCTCAAGTACCAGAATGAAAAGGATTCAACAAGAGCGAGTCCTCGATTTTTTGAAAACTACACGGCGAAAATTTGCATATCAATTTTTACTACAGTATTTTTCAATTTAGGGAAAAACTCATCACTTTGAGAATTTTTGTTAGTAAAAATACTAAACTTTATAATAATGATATGGAACTTCAGCATAGTTCATAGCAAATTTTACTATAGTTTATACTAAAGTTTCATATCATCCGTCTAAAGTTTAGTATTTTTACTAACAAAAATTCTCAAAGTGATACGTTTTTCCCTAAATTGAAAAGCACTATGGTAAAAATTGATATAAAAAGTTTCTCGATGTATTAGAGATTTTAAAAAGTTTTTTTTTTAAAATAAAAGTACTCTCGAAGGACTACGGCGCTACTATCCAATAGATAGTCCAGTCCCCATCGTTGTCCAGAATGGCCTGGCACCTTTTTGGCATGCTTTCCACTAATTTTTCAGCGTAGTCCGTTGGTAATTCTTGCCATATCCTCCTGATTTTTTGCGAGAGCTGTTTCAGGGTGAACACACGTTTTGCCGCAAGGTTTCTCTTTAAAATACTCCAGACATTTTCGATTGGATTCGCATCGGGGGACTGTGATGGCCAGTCCAAAGTTGTGATGCCATTTTCTGTTTTCCAGGCGGTGCAGAGACGGCTTCGATGTTTCGGGTCGTTATTTTCTTGTAAGATCCAATCGGCCGTATCGGCTACAAGCATCTTTGTAGCAGACCTTAGAAGACCACGTTCATATATTTGGAGCATTTTCTGAGCATTCAAGTTCTCGGTGAAGAGCTCTAAACACCCAAAACCGTGCTGTGAGAAGCATCCCCAAACATGGACCTTCACGGGGTCTTTTTTATTGGCTTTATAACGCTCAACCCACTTTTTCACGAACGATTTCGACTTTTTGATGTATTTAGCAGCGGCTGTATAGGACATAAGTGGTCCCTTTGGATGGGTACACAAGAAGACCGCTTCAAAACGTTTCGCGTACACAGAACTCATTAGGACTCACGTCTGCTCTCTCCGACGATTCGAGCGCTACTGAATCGCCTTGGTAATTGCCCCGTAGTCCTTTAAATGTACTTTCATTAAAAAAAAAAAAGTTCAAAAATCTCTAATAGTTTTCGAAAAACCGAGAACTCGCTCTTGTTGAACTGACTGTATTTGACAGAAAGAGCAGAGAAAGAAGCAAAAGAGAATCCAGAAAGTATCAAGAGAAGCAAAAGAGAATCAAAAGAGTATCAAGAGAAGCAAAAGAGAATCAAGAGAGTATAAAGAGAAGCAAGAGAGAATCAAAAGAGTATCAAGAGAAGCAAAAGAGAATAAAAAGAGTATCAAGAGAAGCAAAAGAGAATCAATAGTTCGACTCGGGAGAGTAGTAGAAATGGAACCTGAGGATTTTCAAGAAATTTTAGAGGAAAATGAGAACCCTATTGCATTTGACGAATCACCCAGCAACTAGGATTCAGGTGAGAAACTGAATTATTACTGGAAATATTATTTTATCAATGGTTATTTGAAAAAAAAGAACATTATAATTTTAAGTGTAGAACGTTACTGTAATTCATTATTTTTTATATCATATATTAAATTTTACTATAGTTAATTTTACTTTATTTCAATTTTTTTATACATTCTATTAAATTTTTTAAAAAGAAAATTATTAATAATGTAATTCATCTTTAGATTAAGAAGAGTCGAATAGTTCTACAGACTAAGAAGATGGGTTTAAAGACTGAATTCCGGAAGTGGTGGATGATGATTCAAAGGAAGTAAAACAACTTCGAGAATGGGCAATTACAAATGGAATAGAGTATGTGAATTTTTATCAACTTTTGAAAATACTCTTGTGCAGACATCTGCCCGAATTACCAGAGTCCGCTAAGACCTTTTTTGGAACGAACTTAACAGAATATAATATGGTATTTGAGAAATGCCAGATGCAGAGAATATGTATGCCATTGGAGAATATGTATATTTTGGATTTGGAAAAGGACTTGAAGAATGCATTGATGTCAATGTATATATTCTAAGGTTACAACATTGATATAATTTAATAGTGTTGGCGTCGCTTTAAAAAAATCTGGAGAAAAAGGATTTTGGGTAGTTCCAGCAAAACTTCTCTATACGCCTGATATTTACAAGCCGTTTCCTGTCGTCATTTATCGTGGAAACTGGAATCCGGAAAATGTTGATCATAACTTGCGAGAGTTGATTGACAAACTCAACATTCTGAATAATCGTTTCCACGTAAGAATCCATTGCATCGTTTGTGATATGCCTTTTCGAGCATTTTTGAAATGTACAAAACGTCATGGAGGGTTTTACGCCAGCGAGAGATGCGAGATTCATGGTATAAAGGCCGACAATGTAACCGAATATCCGATTATCGATTGCGTTGAGAGAACCGATCAAGCATTTTCACTTTAAATGCAACCTGGACATCATAAAGGTGTATCACCACTATTGACAGTTCGACCACTGCTAAATATGATTTTTTTTCCGTTCTTGACTTTATGCATTTATTTTGTGAACGCGTCATGAAACGACTTATCAATCAGTGGTTTGTAATTGCAGGGCGCGCGAAAGTAGGCCAGAAATTGAAGAAAGAAGTTTATAGAAGACTTTTGATGATGAAAAAATGTATGCCATGAGAATTCAAAGAAAAAATCGCTCTTTAAAGTCACTTAAGGGGGGGGGGGGGGGGGGTTAATTCGGTTAAAAAAAGGCATTTTTTAAGAATTTTTTTGGCGATACAAATAGTGTTTTCAATTTCCATATAATAATGCAAAATTTGAACAATATTTGCTTAAATTTTCATAGCAAAATATTGAAAATTGAGCGAATGATAGTAAATTTCCGGAGGCGCCTCGAAAAAAAGTTGTTTTGCGGTGTACATTAAAGGAGAGTCGGGTAGCCCCGGCCATTGGGTAGCCCAGGCCACTCATGACATTGAATAAACTGTACTTTCTGCGAAAATAAATTAACATTTTTCTCTTTTAGAATTGTGCCAAAGTGTAATTTTAAAGATATGGACCCATATCTTTGATCAGCTTAAAAGGAAATCCGGTCTAAATATTTCATCTCTAGAAAACAGGTGCATTTTGAGAAATATGTACCATCTTTATTATCAAATATTTCTAAAGCTAAAAAAAATATCAGATTGGTTCTGATTGGGATATATAAATTCACTTTCTAACTATGTGACCTGTAATTTTTGTTTAATATTTGTGCGTATTTTTTTATTTACAGCAGTTTTATTGAAACTTGTCAGAGTCGGATAGCCCTGGCCATTTCGTGCCGGGTAGCCCTGGCCACATTTTTCTGCTAAGTTTTTAAGTTTACCCCCACACACGAGTCACAGATAATTGCAACCTCTTGATCGGAAATTCATGAAACCTTTTAAACAAGCATATTCGAAAAAGTGTGCTTTATGGATGCGCAAAAATACTGCACTGAGAAAAAAATGCTATTGAATCAAAAGCATGTATATCATGGATTCAAATCAATATGCTATAGAATCAGTAACATATTTATTGGTTCTTGTAGTATATTTTTATGAATTAATAGTATATGTACATGCTTTTGATTCAATAGCATTTCTTTCTCAGTGAAGTATTTCGGTTTTTTCGATGGCCGGGGCTACCCGACACTATTTTTTAATAACCTATTTTAAATCTCACTTCAAACGCTTTGTTCTTTTCCAAAATATGTTTATTTCTTATATGTCTCTTTATAGGTTGTTGGTAGAAGCATTGACATTATAACTAACCTTCTAAATTTCAATTTTGATCCCTATAAGCCAAGTTATTATAAAAAAAACTTAAGTGGCCGGTACTACCCGACTCTCCCCTATAACTCGCAATAGAATCATTTCAAACAAAAAAAATCAAAGTGCGTTTGTTAAAGGGGATGTTTCTCGAGGTAACCCTGGAAGCATTTTTTTTCGATTTTTTAATTTTTCATAGCACTTGGAAGCCAAAAAACTGAATTTTGCTAAAAAAAATCGGCTAATTTGTTCTTGTAAAATTAATAATGATTAAAATATACTTCATATTCATACCTGAATATGAATTCAAAACAAAGGGTATCATTGCAGTTTTAAGGGGGTCCACCTGTGTGAGGGCGGTATTTCTAACGCTTTTTCGGGAATGTTTGTTAGGAGAACTAATTCGAAAATGAGAATAAGTTTAACGTTATTTTGAAGGTTTGTGGTTTTATTATAATAGTAAATTTTTTCAATAGTGTAATCCGAAGGCTTATATTCATTAAGGGCATTGAAAGTGACCCCTTCAAAATGGAATACCGAAATTGTGGGCAAGATTCCGCTCAAACCAGTTATCTAAAACACAAAAAGTAAAAAAAAATATTATTTCTCTTTATGTTGTCGAGGTACTGGCGTAGCATTTTGACGAAATTTTAAAAATTGAAGAAATGGCAGTACTTTTCATAAAAATTAATCATTTGCATGCTTTTTTCGATATAATATATGCTGTAAAATTAAAAAAAAAAGATTTCAAAAAACCGCTACGTGGGTACCTTCAGTTATCTCTATAAATGAGTCAGTTAAAATTTCGAGTCAATCTGTTAAGTAGATTTTTTTCAATCCTGCCCACAAATTTCAAAAACATGGTTTCTAGAAAAACGCGTTTAAAGTTTGGAAACACAACAGAACTTTGTACATTTGGCGCCCTGTTACACTTTAATTAGGTTGAATTCATCAAAATTGCTTAAGGACATCATTAGTCATATCTTAAAGATGCAAAAAATGTCAAAAAAAATCGATTTTTCGAAAATTTTACACAGGTGGACCCCCTTAAGATTAAAACCACATTTTAGGAATTAACTTGAATTATAAGGAATCACTATTGTAACAGGGAAACGAAGTTGAAAAAGGAGAAGAAGAAAGACCTAAGAGCCAATAGTCTTATACGCTGGCGAACACACCTTTCCACCCTTAGAAATTCGTGCATGATATGACCTCTGACCGCTGTGACTCACATGTAACATGGATAAGGTATCTCGTTCGCTCGTACGAGGCAGTAAATTCCCTTACAATTCTTATCTCCTAGCTGACTAATATGAGTAAAAATAATAATTCTATTTTAATGAATTAACCTCATCGACAGTAAATATCGTCATCAAAATAAGAAAAGCAGTTTCCTCAATAATTCAAAATAATCTAACAACGAAATACATATCCTAATAATTGTAATCGCTTTACTAAGACACGCGAAAACACTGTAGCGTACGGACGTTAAAATTATCCAATTTCATGAAAATTAAAATCCTTGCTGAAGGAGATTTTCAAGAAGGACGCAGAATTTTAGCTTTGTGAACCCGGAAAAATACACCTCGAATTTCAAAACGAGAAGGTGTTTCATCCTATTTCATCAACTTCGTTGCGAAGTTCGTTTCCGAACTTCGTTCGGTAGGATTAAAACAAAACCATCGGTAATGTACCTCAGTAACGTTCCATATATTTGTTTTTAATTATTATTATTATTATTATTATTCTGCGCCTTCATTATAACTTGTTGCCCAAGTTCATATTGAATAAATAACTTTTCTTCTAAAATCAAAATTGCTAGGGTTACGAATTTTGTTGTATGTTCTTACACCAAATTTTTGAATATGATTAATTAAAACCTTCAGAAGCAAATATAAATAAACAAATATTTATTAGGTGCGCAACTAAGTTATTATAAAAGTGTTCATCTTTTGAGGCTATCCACGAATCAAGCCATTTTTCGATGTCTTCATATGAGCGGAACTGCTGATCAGCCAGACCATGTGCCATCGACCGGAACAAGTTATAATCGGACGGCGAAATATCTGGGGAATACGACGGGTGGGATAGAACATCCCATTTGAGCGCTTCCAGGTATGTTTTAACAGGTTTAGCAACGTGAAGCTGAGCGTTGTCATGCTGTATAATCACTTTTTCGTGCCTCTGCTTGTATTGTGGCCGTTTTTCGCGCAGTGCTCGGCTCAAACGCATCAATTACGTTAGATACCGTTCCCCAGTGATGGTTTCGTTCGGTTATATCTTCCAGGATCAAATCGATTTTTCAAGGATTATTGAGAAATACACCGAAACCACAAACAAAGTTTAAATATAAATAATAATTAAATAAAATAATAACAAAATAATAAATAAAAAACTCGTTTCCATCTAACTTTTTCTCTCTCTTCAATTAAATATTTTGTATTGTGGTTTTGTTCCTTCATATAAATATCTGGGTGCGAGTAACCAATCTGGTATCGATATTCATAATTTACTTAATTTAATCAAAAATTTCAATACAGGTTTTTGATAGTGCTCATAAATCTCTACAAATTATCCTGATAACATTTTTTGATTAAATCAAAATTAGAAATGTTACAGCATATTCAAATTCGAAAAAAGTCAATATAAAAATTTCATTTTCCAGTTAAATTATACGAGATACGAAAAAACGTTATGATACAATATTATTAAATAAATAAAGACCTGCAAATTTAAATTGTAACATTTCGGGACAGGATGTATATTTTATGCTTTGATTTTTAATATTAAAAAAATTCGATTTTTTTCACCAAAATATGTGAGATACGAAATAAGCGTTTTTCTGCAAAATCGTTTTCTTAAATAAAGTTTACGATTGTTTTTTCTCTTTCTGAGATTTTGAAGAAAATAAATTATTTTAACCATGTAATTTATTGAAAAGTTACTGAAATGTATACAGAAAATCGAGCGAATTGAATTTCCTGTTTCACTGAAATTCAAAAAGAAATTGAGTGACTTTGAGAAAATGTGTAATTCACATCATCTGTAATATTATTATGAAATTGGTCTGAGCTTCAGTATCAAATTATAAGAAAGAAACTTAAATGTATGCGACGAGCACAAGACCGAGCGCGAAGCGCGACGATCAAATCGCGCGCTCTAGGCGCGCTCAAACTTGCGAGCGAGGCGAGCTGCGCGCGTTGAGAAGATTTTTTTTCTTTTATTTCATTTTTTGTGTATGAATTTTCATAGTCGCGCCTATCTTATTTATCATAATTAATATTTACCCTTTTTCATAAAACAGTAAATACGTACATATTAATGAATGGATATATTAATGTATGTGAATGTAATCCCTTTGAATTGAACTTTATCTTGAAAAACAGAAGGGAATATTTATTACGCGAATAAAGTTTTATTCTTTTTCTATAATTCGTTTCATCAACATTTTTATAAGTAAATCTGTTAACATGCAGGTACATTATTTCATTTATATCAAGCAATTCACATGTTTCCAATTAAACTTTTACTTATCTTTTATCAATTTTTATCGCATGGAGAAAAATTATCCTATCATATTTTTTTACATACATCTATTAAAATATTGATTAGCACACAATTCAAATATAGAGGTACATCATAGTTTTTCCTATTATTGTTTCGAGAGAGAAAACAAAATTTCAATACATTATGTTTTATTATTATTACCTCTCTGACGATACAAATACTCATATGCAACATTTAATACATTTATTATTCGTTCTTACATTGATATAAGGTAAATGTACCAGTCGTTGCGCGGTTAAGGAAAGCCTTCGAGGATTATTGAATTTAATTATAGAAAAATAAAATTTCTCGTCATATTAATCGAATCACATTTTGAAAGAAACTTTTGATTTGTATTGCAAAGCTTATTATTCTGAAAATTTTCAACACTTATTAAGAAACAGTCGAAAATATGAAAAAATGCGTTTGGCCCAGTCTTTGCGCAAGAAATTTATTATTGTCCCAGTCGTTGCACTCGCGTGTCCTAGGCCTTGCGCTATTGAATTCTTCATGTCTTTTTCTTTTTTTTCTAAGATTTTCTTTAATAATCGGTTTGAAATAATGTCTGGCGTGTAAAATAATAAATATTACCATTGCAAAAAATAACGTTTTATCAATATCATCACTAATTATAATTATTTCCCCTTTTGAGCCCTCTTTTTTTTTCGTTTATTTTCTTTTTGTTGCCTGAAAATAATGATTCATACATATAAATTTTCGAAACTTGCAGCAAATGTCAAAGTTATGAGGGTAGAAAATATTTTTACGAAGAAAAATTTATTTATGGCTCTAAATTGTTAAACTTTTTTTCGAGCGAATGATTTTATCGACAAATCATCTTTTTTTTCACTTAAAAACTTAAAAATTATAAATACTTACTTTTTTATGAATACACAGATGTTTTTTACATTGAGTCACAACGTTTAACGTCCCGCGCAACGACTGAGACAATTCATGAAATACGTATGCTCCAGTCTTTGCTATGGCCCTGCAAACACTAGGTCATGCACGATTTTCGTGTACCAGTCAATAATTTGTTCGATTATTAATATATAGTTTGGATTTTTACCTTAAATGACACGAGATACACTTTATATAAGGGTTATCAAAAATATAAATCAAAAACTTTCAAAATTGATGTCGAATAAATTGATATAAATACTTAAATGCGAGAAGAGTTCCATTTGCATAAAAGATAAGCACAGTCATTTTATGAACTACGATTTGAACATTCCGGTATATTTTATTTTTTAGCATGTTTGAGTAAGCATTTACATTAAAAATTTGTTATGAGAGATAAATAATTTACCTTATGTTCAACGATATCTTCAACTTGAACACAAAAATATAAAGTAATTTTCTTAATTTTACGTAAAATAGGCTCGACAGCGCAACGACTGGTACATTTACCTTAGTATTAAAACTATTATCAAATATTGATTAAGTTGATTTCTTCGAATATGCCCTCATGCAGGTCAATTGTTGGTCAGAACATATGATTACATATAAGAGAAAAATTTCTTATTTTTTTGAGCTTCGATCATGATAGTTGGAAGGGAAAAATCGATAATTTATGGTAACTCGTAGGTATAGTTTTGAAAAATTGGAATATTTGGATAATTTGCATAAAAGATAAGAGAATTTATTTATTTTTCAAAAATATTAGTAACGTAACGGGACGTGACACCACGCCCCTTAAGTTTCAACATGGGGATGAGATGACCGTGTTCAAACTTTTATATTAGTATATCAAATGAAAACTAGTCGGATATGATTTTTTGAATAATGTACTTTATTGGGTTTCTTGGTAGTTTTTATTTCTTTTGAGCCTTCTGCAATTATTTGATAGGTGCCTTCTTTCGTAGCATCTTTCGCATGCGCCTGCATGAATTTATATAATTTCTCTTTATCAGAGTAGTTTTCCCTTGGGTTTCGTTTTGTTTCTGGTAATTTTTCTTCGGAAAAAATGTATTTTTCATTTAATAATTCTAAGAGTTTCTGTGCTACATTTTGTTTGGATTCTTTCTTTTTGTATGAGCTTTCACCTAGACAAACATATGCTTTTCCTTCTTTTGTGATTGTGCCTTTAGCGATAAATGGTTTTTTTGAATTATGGGATGAGACATCGTATATTGGCTCGGAAAAGTTATATTCTATACAAATTTCGTTTAGTGTTTGCATTGGCTACGGCTTGTAGTTATATCTCGTTCCATTTTAATATCATTATTGTTATAAACTGTCGAATAGATGATTTCTTACTTCTAATTCTTAACTTCATTTCCCACATTATAGTATAACTGATAACTGTTGGGTAAAGTGAAATAGCATTGTGTACAAATTCGCCAGCCTATTACTCTATGAGTGTAAACTGTTATTATATTTTCATTGAATGAGTCGCAAGTATATCTAAGTATTTAAGCTTGTGGTAAGTTGAAGGGAAGTGTTGTGGTAATACTCTATCGACGTGTTTGGCATTGTTAGCTTCTGGTATTTCGCCGTTGGAATCATTTCTTGAAAAAAAGAGAAAGAAACGATTCCAACTATGCTTAGTTTTGTTGATTGATTCTAGTTTATAAATGATTTCAAAAACTATCTTTGAATGATTCTTTTTGCAATATATTGAAATTTTGCATTGAATTAGCTTAATAAATTTTGAGATTGATATTAAAATAAAATATGGAGTAAAGAATAGTGGATATCAGTGATTGAAATTGTTGAAAAGTAGCAAATGAGTTAGGTTAAATTATAATGGACTTTTTTTTAAGGGATAGTGGTACATGGGATGGTTATAGTATTTCAAATGGGTTTCTTTTATGGTTTAATCAATAATAATAACATTGATAATTGGATAAATTAAAATGTACAAGGTAACTTTGGGTAAAACATGCTTTGTTTGATTCGAATGGTGTTTTTTCCAAGAATATGGCTGTTTGAGTGCTAATACTTCTTTCAAAGGGTGTTTCGAAGAGTCCTGTGTCGTTATTTTCTAAGTTGTCGTATGGTATATTTTGAAGGGTTAATATATAAAAATCGAGTGTTTCGTGTACAGAATCTAACCATCGTTTTGTGTGTATTTTATTGATTTCTGTTGGTTTTTTGTTCATTCCTTTTAGTATCCAATGTTTATGATTTTCTTCAAATCTATCATTGTTTGTAATTTCTAAACGGAAGTGAGTATTTTTATTTTTACAACTTAGAACAGCTGATTTGTACATTTGTGAAAGGGAAGTGTATATAAGTATAGTATCTTCTTCATTTATAAAACTTACTAAACTGAGAAAAAAAACATGACTCAGTAGCGTCCGGACAGGAGTGGTTCATGTCCGAAGACGAAAATTGAAAATAGACATCACTAGGTCCTCGCTGGACATGAACCACTCATGTCCAGAGCGTACACACTAAGGTCTTAGACATTAATAACGCGCACAGGACTCAGCCCTGTCTAGACAGTAGTCAGTCATGTCCAGGACCAGAATGACAACGCGTCGGGAACTTTGTAGACACGGTTTTAAAAAAACCTTAGTTAGGGCGACTCAATATCGCGATATTGAAGAAATTCTCGCGTGTAGGCCAGGTCTCACTTAGACCTGAATTTTTTGTTTCAAATATTCTAAATTTTTCCCTCACAAAAATAATATAGAGTTTCGAATTACGACACGCAATTTGTTTTGTATAATAATTTCATTTCTTTCATTTTTATATCTTGCTAGTAGTTGGTTTAGAGCTAAAATGTCTGTAGTTTCATAATATTTCAAATAGATATTTCCATTGAACTGCCGAATATATTTTCATGGCAAACATCGCAGAAAATTAATAATCATCTTGATCTGATGATCTGTTGATATTGATAGTATTTACATGATAAATTCTAATAATGAATAAATAATTTATGAATAATTTTTCGTTTATTCATTGTTTATCTCGGGAAATTTTCCCCCCTTTATTAAAAATAAAATTTCTTTCAGTTCATTAAAAATATTATTTCTTGTGTTAAGAGATTTATTGATTATAATCAATTGAATGTTCAATTGAGATGTTGATATTTACAAATGAGTATAGATTTGCACTTATGAATTAAAAATCAATTGATTTTCTTATCAAATACATGGAATTTGAATTGTCAAAGGATAAGAAATTAAGGTTGTGGAAAGTAGAACCACTTCTTTTCATCATTTTTCAGATCTTTTTTATTGTTTTCGTAACCGATTAATGATAAACAGATTCATTGCTGCAATATCACATAGATATATTTGATTTATATGAATGTAAAAATAAACAATTTGTTTGAAAAGTATGGAAATCTGTTTTGTTATCAAATTCACGATCAATTCAATAGTATAAAATACGAATTTTTTGGGGAAAAAAAGAGTTTCAATTCAAACAATACGTACGAATAATTAAATTTATTATAATAAAAATATTAAATTCGATTATACGCCCGCTTGAGGCTCCAAACTGCCAAATTTCAATTTAGGAAATTATAAATTAAATAAACCACAATTTGTTTTTAATCTGGGATTAGTATTTGCTCCC
Source organism: Diplolepis rosae (assembly GCA_030998225.1). Classification (NCBI taxonomy): domain Eukaryota; kingdom Metazoa; phylum Arthropoda; class Insecta; order Hymenoptera; family Diplolepididae; genus Diplolepis; species Diplolepis rosae. The sequence goes on along the minus strand of JAPYXD010000137.1, from coordinate 651,287 downwards.
TCCTCTGACTGAGGAGGCTATACCCTGCTTTTAAGAAAACCCTCTTTGATTTTTTGGAAAAGAAGTTTTGAATACAGGAAGATTTCCAGTTTTAGTGTTTAATGTCCGTATAAAAAGGATATACAAATAGATACATATATTGGAACGATACCTTACTACTAGTTTTCCTTACATCTACCAGTCCCAGGAGAGCGTGAGAGAGAGGGAGAGATTTTCCCTTAGTTCCTGATTCGTCCTAGACTGGGCAATGGTTTTCTGTTGAGTGTTGTTCAAAATCACACTTTCTCCTAATTGTTAGGTTTAATAAGAGAAAATAACGGTTGGCTTTTAACCAGAAAAGGGTTGAGTGCTATTAAACTCGCCCTTTTCGCCGCTAGAATTTTTCTATTAAATCTAATTACAATATTTTATGAAAAATTATCACTACCGTTTTGAGATTCGGTAGTATTAATTTTTCCGCGATTTCGCGCACCTTTTTGCCGTTTTTTTATTAAACGAATTGGACTTTAAAATAGTCCGCCGAAGAAAGATATATTAGAAATATATTTTGTATACTTCAATATATCTTATATGTATTGCTTCCGTCCAGATGAAGTCTTTTGTCTTTTACGTCCGCCCGACACGATTCCAAAAATATAATTTCGTTAGAAAGTTTTACGGGTTCAATCAACTAACGAGGACCTAGGAACTGTCGATCTAGACCGCAGACGGGCACGATAAAAGAAAAATGTTTTCTTTATTATTCTAAGGTCTGAATCCGGTCAAGACACTCAGATGACTGCGAATTTGCCTGGTTTAGATCCAACTCTTAAGCTTATCACTAGGTGAGCATGGTAGGGATTTTTGTTTGTTAAGGAGTTTTGGATTGGACGAAATAAATGTGGCAGGGGTTCGTGGGAAACTATGTGAATGCTAAATTTTAGTAATCCGACTTTTGCTGACCCATAGGTGTCATTAGATACCTTCATCCTTGCTATCTTAGCAAAAGGAAGTGGCTGAGTACTACCATTTGATACACATTCATAAGTATTCCAGAAACGATATTTAGTTTCTTTTATTTCAGTTGAAATTGAAATGTTTTAGCTTTTAATTGTTATTAGTAATTGTTTTATTAATAACGTTGTCACTAAAACAATTTCATTGTTTCAGACAATTTATTTTAAGTCTTTAAAAGCACGTGGATCGGTTGCGGGGTTGCGGTAGGTCAGCCGGTATAAGCATTTAGGCTCTGATAGTGGCGGGGTATGGGAAGGGGTAGGTGTATGCTGGACCTTACGCTGAGCGCAGTCGGATCGTGGAAGTCATAGAATCGGATAAAATATATGCATATATCTGCCTTCTTTAGTGCGCGCCTGGGCGGACGAAAGATGGGAGCAAGCATTTTCAAATTTCTTCAACTCTCCTAATAGAAATACATAATCTCCTATTTTGAAATTTTGTGGGTTAATCTTCTTGTCGTAGTAAAGTTTCGATTTTTCTTTGACTTCTATTAAATTATCTCTTGCAATACCGCGCATTTCGTTTTCTGGAGGGGGGATTCTAGAAGGTAATCGTGCTAGTTCACCAGATACTAATTCTTAGGGTGTACACTTGGTACTTTCGTGAACGCTTGTGTTATAAGAAAACATTGCTAATTCGATCCAATCGTCCCACTCTGTATTTTTCTCAATAAATTTTTTAAAATATTCCTTTAACACGTGGTGTGATCTTTCTAATGATCCATTCGATTAGGGATGATACGCTGTAGTCTTGAATTGACGTATTCGAAATCGTTTGGCCATTTTTTTCATTATTTCCTTAGGAAATCTGTTCCTTGATCTGTTAATACTGCTTTTGGAGAGCCGTAGATGCATATACATTTTTTGACAAAAGCATCTGCTATCGTACTTGCTTGATGATTTGGAAGGGGAATTGCTAGAAAATATTTATTGAAATTATCTTGGATTGTAAGTATGTATTGATTTTGCGATGTGGTTATAGGTAGTTTTCATACTATATCCATTGATATTTTTTCGAAAGCGATTCCTGGAGTATCTGTAATAATCATTGGATTTTTAGTTTTAACTCGAACTAGTTTTTTAAGTTGGCATTGAAGACATTGTTGTATATATTTTTGTATATCTAACTTCATATTTTCCCAATAATATCGTTGTGTAATTCTACTGTAGGTCTTCGTGACTCCTTTATGTCCTCCCATAGCGGATGAATAAGCTTCTTAAATTAATTGATTTATTTCTTCTTTCATAGGGTATTGTGTCATTCCAATGCAAATTATTATTTTTATTGAAGAGTTCAAAAATGCTATTTTTAATGTAGCTAATATTTCTTCCCATAAAACATGATTTATATGTGGTGATTTAGCAATACTAATCGATTTTAAGTTTAATTTTTCCGCGGTTAAATGAAGGGAATAAATTGCTAATTTAATATTTCTTGTTGTTTCTCCTAGGTTTTTTTTATTTTCCGATTCAATTGGGAGTGCTAAGTGATATTGTTGTCACTTACGAATTCCTTTAACTAGAGCTTTTTGGAGATTTTCAAATTTAGGGAGTTTGTTGCATTTTTCTAAAAGTTTAGCTCCTATATTACGAGGTTCTCCATTTGTTGTGATGAAAAATGCATAGTTATCTTTTCTCATAGTCAATTGGTCTTGGAATTCAATTACATTTTTCTGCGGGTTAGACAATCCGGATGTTGAAGGTGAATCTGGGGGTGGACGTTCTTCTATAAAATTGTTTTCATCGGAGTTTTCAGAATTCTGTATTTCTAATTTATCAAATTGCTCGTTTTCACTTTCATTTTCTTCGTTCTGGAAATTTTCCTGAGTTTCTTCTTCTTTTTCATATTCACTTGATAAGTCAGAATTTGATTCAGAATAAATTTCTTCTTTCAATTCTTCGTCTTTATATTCTTTAAAATGCTTCTTCTTCTTATTTTCTTTAGGCTTTTGCTTAACATCATAATCTAGATCAGAATCGGATTCGTCTTCTGATTCCATAAATTTACGTTTTCTATCATTTTCATGTGATTTATTTATAAATTTTCGGGGTCTACCTCTTTTTTGAATTGGTTCCTGTAATTTTACTTCTTGAATAATTTTTCGTGGCCTTCCACGCTTCTTTTGTACTTTATTTAATGCTTCAAAATTTTTTGATAATTTATTTTTTATATTATCTTCCTTCTCATCCATATTTATATTCCTTGTATTTGTTATCGTACTCCTTGCTTGCACAGCATAGCAATTACCTTTATTTTTTATTAAGTCTGGAATTGAATCCATGACATATTTTGAAATTTGGAAAACAATTGTTTCCGAAATGTTTTTTCTTTCAATAAGTTTATAAAGAGTGTTTCTATTTTATTCATTTTTCATTTTATTTGTTCCATCAATTTTTTCTTCATCAATATCATCATAATAGCGTTTTTTATTATCAATATTTTCAAATAAAGTTCCTTCATTTCATTTTTCAGTAGTTTCTTCGTTATCTCCATAAATTGTTTCCTTTTTTAAATCCTTAAGATGTAATTTAGTACCACATTCTTCATCATTATCATCATTATTTTTTAATAAATATTCTTCGTTTAAAAATTGTTTAATTTCTTCAGTTCTTTTTTATTCAATTCTTCATTACAATTAAGATTCATATGAGGTGCTTCTTCTTCATCATCATCAGTTTTTGATTCATTTGATATATTATCTTCTTTGTTTAATTTTACTTGGGAGGTATTTACTCCCTCGTTATTATCATTATTATTTCCAATATCAATAGGATTCCTTGATAAAGCATCAGCATTCATTTTTTTTTCCTGCTTTATATGTGACGTCAAAGTCGTATTCTGCCAGTTTCAATTTCCATCTTGTCACTCTTGAACAGGGGTCTTTTGAATTTTGAAACCATACCAATGGCTTATGGTCGGTAACTAAGGTGAATTGTCGTCCATAAAGATAGAGGCGGAAATAAGTTACATAATAGACAATAGCCAGGGCTTCTTTTTCGTATGTATCGTATTTTTTCTCATTGTCATTTAAAGATCGTGAAACATAGGCTATAGGTTTATCTTTTTCAATGTTCCGTTGGGACAGAATTCCACCTATTGCATATACTGATGCATCTGTTGTTAAAATAAAAGGTCAGGAAAAATCTAGTCTTTGCAGAAGTGGTTCTTCGCACAATTTTTCCTTCAAAGTGTCAAATGCTTCTTGTTTATTCGTCCAGATAAATTTCATATCCTTTTTTAAAAGTTGATTCAATGGTGTTGCAATTTTAAAAAATCCTTCTATAAATCTTCTGTAGTAACCGGCAAGTCCTAAAAATTGTTTTATATTTTTAGGGTTTTTGGGTATTGGAAAATGTTTTACAGCTTCCAGTTTTTTAGGGTCTGGTCTAACTCCTTCTTTGTCTATTATATGTCCTAAGTAAGCAACTTCTGGTCGTAAAACTTCACATTTATCTGGCTGTAATTTGAGATTTGTTGCACTTAATCTTTCCATCAATTTGTAAAATTTTTCCTCATGTTCTTCTAAAGAATTTGCATACAAAACAATGTCATCCAGGTAGACAAATAAGTCAGTTCCTTGAAGTCCTGTTAAAACTGAATCCATTAATCGCTGAAAAGTAGCTGGTGCATTTTTTAAACCAAATGGCATACGGTCGAATTCATAATGTCCACAAGGGGTTGAAAAAGCTGTCTTATGAGAATCTTCTGGACTCATTTTTATTTGATGTAATCCTGAGGCGAGATCGAATACAGAAAAATATTGAGCTGATCCTAATTGGTCTAAAATATCGATAATATTTGGTAAAGGATAGGAATCTCCAATTGTTTTTTCATTAAGTCTGCGAAAGTCAAGTACCATTCGCCATTTTCTATTTCCATGTGAATCTAATTTTTTAGGTACTATCCAAACAGGTGTATTGTATGGTGATTGTGAAGGTTTGATAATTTTATCGTCGATCAGTTCATTTACTTGACGTGAAATCTCTTCTTTATGTATTGGAGGGAATCTGTATTGTTTTGAAAATATTGATTGATCATCTGTTGTTGGAATGTTATGTTGTAACACAGTTGTTGCTCCTAAGGGTTCTCCTGGTATGGGGAATCGATCTGCATATTTTTCAATCAAATGTTCAACATGTTGTTTTTCTTCTTTGTTTAAATGATTCAATCTTAATAACTCTTTAATGAAATTTTCTCGATTTTTAACTGAAATGTTAAATGATTGATCACAATCATTTATTTATGGAATCTGATTAATGAAATCATTAAAAATTTGATGTGAAAAATTGAATTCTTTCCTGTCTTCTAAAAATTAGTTTTTGTGTCAGTTTGCTTTTCTTCATGTATTGATACTTCTTCAAAACCGATCAATTCAGCAGTTTGCATCGTTAACTTTTGCGGTTGTGTATTTGTGTTAAATATTTTCATATACGCTTCATTATTGTTATTAGAAACAATTGCATTTCCTGAATAAACTCCATTGCATAGATGTAACTGTGGAATAAATTCCTGTTTTTGATCACTGTTTTTAATTCTTACATAGAAATCTGAAATTGTTCTTGCTGGTATCAATATAGTTTCTTCCATTTCAAAAGGATAAACTTCATTGTTTATTTCGAGTTGTTTTTCTGCATAATTAATTCTTGCGTTGTTGTTTCTAAAAAATTCTGAACCTAATATACCATCATGTTCGATAGGTACTTCGTTAGGTATTATGTTGAGGGTGGTCAAGTAGTCAAAAATATTGATCGTTATTTGGCCAAGTGTGCATACAGGGTGTTCATTTATACCTGTTAATTTCAGACATTCAAATTTATTTATTTTCGCATTTGTTTTGACCGTTTTTTGTTTAATTACATTTGATCCGGCTCCTGTGTCTATCATCATTTGTATGGTATTTTTTAATCCTTCTGCTGATAAAATTATATGAGGAATTGCATTATTTGTACTTAAGTTCACTTTTTCAGTTTTATTTTCCATCAAATCAGGTGCATTCAATTGTCGATTCAAGCCCTCCTTTGTGCACCCGTTCCAGGAAGGGCATTGGAGTTTTCCTGTTTATTAAATTCTTGAAGTTGTAGTTGTAGTTGTTGTTGTTGTTGTTGTGGCAATTGTTGATTAGTATTTATTTGTTTATTACAATTTCTAGATGTGTGTCCTGTCGTATTACATAAATAGCAAATAACTTCAAAAGTTTGACCTGGATTTGGATTCTGATTAAAATTTGGATTCTGATTTCTATTCCGATTGTTATTCATATTATAATTTGGTTTTTGGTTGAAATAAGGATTTTGATTGAAATTCCTGCTTTGGTTAAAATTTTGACCTTGATTGAAATTACTATTGATATTTGAATTTGGATTAAAATTTTTCTTTAAATTCGGATTTGGATTAGAGTTTCCACTTTGATTATTTTGATTAAGATTGAGATACATATTCTGATGATGCCGATTAAAGTTTGAAGTTCGGTTGAATCTATTTCCTTGGGGAAAATTAGGGTGAGTTGGGAAACTATTTACGTTTCTATAATCATTTCTACTTCCTTGTTGATTTAGACCTTGCATCAGGTATCAGTGAACGGTTAATTTGGGGGGTATCGTTATACTTATCTCCGGCAATAATTATACTATTCATAAAAGCATACTACATTACATAAGAAATGAAAATCACTGATGGGGACTTCGATTAGAGTCGAAACGTTTGAAAGTATGTAACTTCCTGAGTTTTTTACTTCAATAAGTGATTTATTTGCAGTACTTGTTTCGGGATCAAAAATACTTCCTACACTGATATCTAAGAGATCAGTTTGATTTAAATTTTTTGATTTTTCTGAATATTGCGAATTTTTATCAGTGATTTTTCGAGTTTTTTGTTTTGGTTTGGGTGGTCCTTGCGAAGTTTCTTTGATTTCTTTCGCTAAAATTGGATTATTTTCTGCTTGATTACGAGGTACACAGTGCCCTTTTTACTGGTATCTCGTGGCGGAATCGAAATTGATATTTTTCATATTATTTTTCCTTAAAAATGATTTACTAGTGTGTTTCTTTGACCAATTTAACTTTATTTTTTCCTAAACTACGAATTTCAGTTATTTTGGCCAAAGAATTTTTATTAGGTACGAAAATGGGTTCTTCAATCTCTGTTTCCGATCCTGAATCTGAAAATATGGTTATGATTTAGATAGTTGATGCTTGATCTTCATTGGAAACGAAGTTTTCTGAATTTCCTTCAGGTTCTGAGTCAGAGTAAGTAATTAAAGATTCGACAATTGGGATTAAATGGTGGAGAGTATTATCTTTGATTTAAAAACTTTTTGACTTAAAATTATCTGATTCTGGTTTGGCTGAAGTTACTTCCGTTTTCTCTTTTTCAACCTTATAGGTAGATTTTGAGATGAATTTTTCTGTCTTTTCCAACAATTGTTCGAAAAGATATGAAAATTCGATATCCCTTTTAATTTCTTTAATTTTGATTTCTTGAGCAAATGTTTCTGGCTTAATTTTCCTTGCTCGAGGGCGTTTAAAAGTGCGTTTTCCAGATGGTAAATGCATGTGTCTTTCGTCGATAACTTAACAAAATATGACTAAATATTTTTTTTCTACTAGCGGGCCATAAAGTGGACTTTATTGCCCCGTGCGGGGCAAACAAATCCACTTTCTGACCCGCTAGTAGAAAAAAAATCGTGTGAAACACGGGAAAAACATTTATTTTATTCGTGTGGTTGTTAACCTCGCTTTGCTCGGGCATCAAACTTCACACTCGCAAAATAAATTTTTTTTTCCCTAGTTGCACAATGTACTATTTCCTTACAAAGCGACCGAATTTATATATTACGTTTATTTTTATTTTGGCTACGGTTTGGTTCAATTTAACTTAAATGTTTATTTTCGAAAACTCGTAAATGAAATTAGGATAAAAGGTATCGTTAGACAACTTTTGGAGTGTAGTGATTGAAATTTTGATGAAAAATTATTAATATTATGGAATAAATAATAATACATTTTTGATTTAGGATCAACTTTAATTCCAATTTCCAAAACTCAAATTTGAGGATAGCTGAACGCGCGACCCATAGGCGCTGTTTAATACAACCCTCCTCGAGCGACTGGTTACGCTGTGAGGGGTCATACCCTCAAACAAATTTTGAATCAAAGCAATTGAGGCTATTATACAATTTGCTAGGATGAATTTCAATTCTGTTTCAAAAAATTCTAATTTGAGGATGGCTGAGCGTTTTACCGCTAGCCCTGTTCAATATAATAAGAAAGAATTATTTAAGGGGGTCGTCTAGTGTGAAGGCCGTATTTTTATGCTTTTTTTGACAGTCATTATTTAAAAAACCGTTCAAGTAAAATAATTTGTGAATTTCATTTCTTCATTGAGTACATTTGCACAAACTTTTTTAATTTGTTGAAGCCAATATATTAAATAATATCGGAGATGCATCGCTCAACAGGAAGACGTAAAAAAAAAAGTTGCTACACTGCTGCCATGATTTCGGGCGTTCTAATCATCTGAAATAAAAAAACCGAATGCCATTTTATTCCTGAGACTTAAAACTGCAAAATGAACTAAAAGAAAGTTCGAATTCCAAAAAAAGTATTTTTTTGCTTCACCAAAAAAAATCTTAGTTTTTCGACTATTTTTCGCGTCTATATAATTGAAAAAAAACTAACGAAGCAATCTTAATTCTTTTAGCTTAATTTGTAGTTGGAAATGTACTAAAGATGCTGTAAAAAGTTGAGCATTAACAGTGAAATAGTTTTTGAGATATCGTGGCAGCAGTTTTGAAAAAACGTGTTTTGAGAAAAACGTGTTTTAAAGTTGGTGTACATTATTCATAATAAAAAAATTGTCTCACCATCAATCTTGCAACTGTATAACGGCTTCGAATTATCAAAAATCCATTTATCCACGTCTTCTAAACATGTTTTGGACGTGATTTATGAAAAAAAAAAAACCGATTTTTTTGACCCGTCACACTAGACGACCCCCTTAATAAATGTTGTCTCCACGGAACGCAAAAAGGAAACTGCAACAACACCCCGTGCATTCCTCCCTCCCAAGCACCTGAAAGACCCCAAGGGTCATTCAATAAATTTAAAATTGTTTCGCAGAATCTAGAAACCTCAAGGATATTTACTGTGTAACATTGTCTTTAGAGATAACTTATCATGCTGTCATAATATCCATTGTACTTAACCAAATCTGTTTTTAAATTCATAGAATATGTTCCTTCTCTTTTTATAAATAACATTTCCATAAATTCTCTTGTTCCCTTATTACATTCCGAGTGTAAAATCTCTACATTGTTCCAAAGTCATGATCAGCGTATTCCTTCCTATGATCAGACAAAATATTATGATAATTACACTTTTTCCTAAGATTCTTTTTGTGTTCTACTCTAGTATACGGGTTCAGGTCTAAAATTTATTGGCTTTGATTGGAGGTCAAATTTTAATAATTGCCTCTAAATTGTTTACAATTACGTAAAATAATGTTTTTAAGTGGGATCAAAACCAGATTTGGTACTGAAGATTTTGTGAAGGTAAGACTGTGGTGCGATATTAATTACAAAATTAGAATTATTATTCTCCAGAGGAATTATTTAATAGAATGTAGGAGGAATGATGCTTCATCTAAAAAGATATTCAATTTAAATTCTAAATTTAATGAATTCAGTTTTCATAGTCATTTTTGTGAAGGAAAATTCCAGCACAGTCTCAATAAATTTAATTGTTCTCTTTTGAATTTGCAAATCAAAGATATCTCGAATCATATTAATTTCTTAAAGAATAGAGTTTTTACAATGAGGAAAGAATTGGAGGAGTGTTTGCCACAGGGAATAATTATTGATCTTTTAAAATATCAAATTGCCCTGAATAATAGATTTTTAAACAATGACAGAGGTCACATGAAAAAATTAAATAGAGCTATTGTGGAACAAAGCAGTGCCCGAAGGAAAACTTGAATTTGCATAGAGTTTTTGAGAGAGAAAAGAGTGATCCTTGGTTTGTTAAGTTGACTGATGTTCAAGTGCCAGATTCTGTACAGGATATCCTTAGATTGGGAAAGGACTTCAGTAGTAATATGATTAATGATAAATTAAAGCAGATGATTGAAATTTCCAAGGATATTGAAGCTAATATACATAAAATGCCGAGGTCAGATCAGCAAAATTTCAGGAACAGGGTTTTGCACTTATCCAAGGGTTTGGTTGCTCTAGTGAACTGACTGAACGCTAGCTTCACGCTGTAGCGTAAAGCTATCGTAAAGCAATCGTAAAGTAGCATTATAACTCATGAATGAGGCAAAATAAATATTCAAAATGTTTTTATGCTTATTTTACGTTAAAAATAACGTTAAAAGGTAATGGACATATGCAATAATTTTATTTATTAACGATAAAAATTTAAAAAACATAATACACTGCACTGCCTTTAATGACAGGTATTATGTTTTTTGTAATTTTAAGCGTTAATAAATAAAATTGTTGCATATTTTAATTACCAGTTAACGTTATTTATAACGTGGAATAAGGATAAAAACGTTTTGAATATTTATTTTGCCTCATTCATGAGTTATAATGCTATTTTACGATTGCTTTACGATAGCTTTTTCATTTCAAAAAATCTGTTTCAAATAGATGGATAAAAGTTAAATCACATACAAAATTAGATAAAAAAGAGTTTCTCAAAGGATTAGATTTCATTATGAATTCTACTAAATTTAAATTTAATGGTAAATTCTATAAACAAAAGTTTGGTACTTCAGTAGGTTCTGTTATTTCTCCAATGTTGTCTGAAATAGTCATGGAAGATTTGGAAAAGACTGTCTTTGAGAGGTTGGAGTTTGTTGTGATATTTTATTTTAGATATGTTGATGATACTTTATTGTGTGTACCTTTGGATAAGTTGCAAAAAGTTATAGATACTTTCAGTGACTATCACCCAAGAATTCAATTTACCCATGAAATATTCCATATTTTGGTCAAATTTCAAAAACAATTCAATCTATGTTAAAAAAATTTTAAATCTATACAATTTTTAGAATACCATTTGGGATGGAAGGACTCATAACTTTGGGTAAAGACGTCTTAAATAGATTTGAAAAAAGTGGTGTGGTATACAAATTGATTTGTAAAAAGTGTAAAGTAACTTATGTGGGACAAACGGGCAGACTCCTAAACACTAGAGTAAAAGTACACAAAAAGAATCTTGTGAGAAAGTGTAATTATCATAATGCACAAGGTCATGTTGCAGTTTCCTGTTGGTGTTCAATGGAGAAGGATCTGCGTCCCCATGGAGATTGATAGGAGACGCAACATTTATTAAATAATTTATTCTGTAGTGTTACAGCTCTGAAGAGGGTGCTGGAAAAGCACCAAAACGTCGGCGATAAATTAAATTTTTTACGTAAATGGTGGTGGGTAATAAAAACAAAAGAGGACGGAAGAAAGAAAAAGAAAGAAGGGGTTTTGGAAGGTTGCCTTCTTTTTTCCTTCCTCCTTTTTTGTTTTCTTTCGCACATGCTTGTTTTCTAATAGTTCTATTGATTTGTGGTGATTTTGGTCCAAATTTGGTTGTGTTTTTTGTGTTTTGGGGATTCGATTAGTTTCGAATCCTTGACATTTTTAGTTGTCGTGGCTAAACCATCCAAAATTAAAAAGATTCTACCTTATCTGCTAGTTATAACACGTCTCTGGCTCGGGAGGCGGTAGTTTTATTGGTCATTTTCGCCATTTTTTCTTTTTTCACCCCTGCTCCTTCGAGCGTGGCTAGATTCTTCTCCTTTGGAAGAAGAGAATCTAGGGGAGGTTCGTATAGCAGGGCTGAGCGTACTCTTTCAAAGATAAACGAGGCGAAAGTCCGTGTAAATCGAGGCCGCGATGAGGCGGTATTTCCCAGATGCCTCCGTTATCAAATATAAATAAAATTCAAAACGATATTGTCAGTCCTTTTCGCGAGGGGGGGGGGGGAGGGGATACGATAAGGTACGCTTCTATGGAACCTTATATAACAATTGGTGTGAACCACACATCCCACTCGGATTTTGGCGTGAGTTTACTTTGGTCCATCCGTACCCGGAACTTGACTAATAGTCCAGGCGATATAAGGTAAATGTACCAGTCGTTGCGCGGTTAAGGAAAGCCTTCGAGGATTATTGAATTTAATTATAGAAAAATAAAATTTCTCGTCATATTAATCGAATCACATTTTGAAAGAAACTTTTGATTTGTATTGCAAAGCTTATTATTCTGAAAATTTTCAACACTTATTAAGAAACAGTCGAAAATATGAAAAAATGCGTTTGGCCCAGTCTTTGCGCAAGAAATTTATTATTGTCCCAGTCGTTGCACTCGCGTGTCATAGGCCTTGCGCTATTGAATTCTTCATCTCTTTTTCTTTTTTTTCTAAGATTTTCTTTAATAATCGGTTTGAAATAATGTCTGGCGTGTAAAATAATAAATATTACCATTGCAAAAAATAACGTTTTATCAATATCATCACTAATTATAATTATTTCCCCTTTTGAGCCCTCTTTTTTTTCGTTTATTTTCTTTTTGTTGCCTGAAAATAATGATTCATACATATAAATTTTCGAAACTTGCAGCAAATGTCAAAGTTATGAGGGTAGAAAATATTTTTACGAAGAAAAATTTATTTATGGCTCTAAATTGTTGAACTTTTTTTCGAGCGAATGATTTTATCGACAAATCATCTTTTTTTCACTTAAAAACTTAAAAATTATAAATACTTACTTTTTTATGAACACACAGATGTTTTTTACATTGAGTCACAACGTTTAACGTCCCGCGCAACGACTGAGACAATTCATGAAATACGTATGCTCCAGTCTTTGCTATGGCCCTGCAAACACTAGGTCATGCACGATTTTCGTGTACCAGTCAATAATTTGTTCGACTATTAATATATAGTTTGGATTTTTACCTTAAATGACACGAGATACACTTTATATAAGGGTTATCAAAAATATAAATCAAAAACTTTCAAAATTGATGTCGAATAAATTGATATAAATACTTAAATGCGAGAAGAGTTCCATTTGCATAAAAGATAAGCACAGTCATTTTATGAACTACGATTTGAACATTCCGGTATATTTTATTTTTTAGCCTTTTTGAGTAAGCATTTACATTAAAAATTTGTTATGAGAGATGAATAATAACCTTATGTTCAACGATATCTTCAACTTGAACACAAAAATATAAAGTAATTTTCTTAATTTTACGTAAAATATGCTCGACAGCGCAACGACTGGTACCAGCGCAACGACTGGTACATATACCTTAGTCCAAAAATCAGCCTTTCGCGATGTTTTCTTGGAGCAGGCTGAAAAATTGAGTTTAGGCGTAAAAAAATGAGTGAAATAACATATCTTTTCCCGTAGTGTCAAATCGATGGACGCCACTGTTTAAATTACGATTATTTAAAATTTTTCAACAAAATTTCACGTTTTTCGCTTATATCTTTGGTTTTTTTCATTTTATCGGAAAATACTTTCATAACTTTTTTTCCTCATAAAAAGCCCTACAAAACTAGATGCTGACCGTAAAAAAATATTAATTAGGTCAAAAGTTATAAATAATAATAGATAATGTTTATGACGCTTAAATAAACAATCATTCAAAGGCTTTGTTTACTCATATCGCGCCGTTCAACAACGTCCGAATACTTCTTATTATTGACAATTATGTTAGAAAACCTGAAGTCGGAAAGTTTATGACTTATGGCCTTATAAACAAATTAATAAACAATTAACCTGTACGGACCTGAGAAGTAGATATAGTGATGCTGATTTTTTTATCGATAGACATCTGCATCGAGGCGATGATGCGGAAAAAGGTTCCAGACTACCTGTTGCGAATGATAGATGACCATCTGAGCGACAGGTGGGTGATATACGAGGGCGACAAATGGTCTCTTCAAGGAGAGATGACATGTGGCGCTCCTCAAGGGTCGCGGCTGGGTCCACTCGTTTGGAACGTCATGTACGATGACTTTCTGCGCATGGACCTACCTGCTGGAACGAGCATCGTCGGCTTCGCCGCTGACGACGTCAGAATCCTAGAGCTGAGGATCAATGAAAGTCTGTGGCGAGCAAAGCGCTGGTTGGATAGCAGAGGCCTTAAAATGGCCCCTGAGAAAACCGAGGCTTTGCTCGTTACGGACAGGAGATCCTTCCAATATCCGAGGATCGTTCTCAGAGAGCATGAAGTCGAGTGGAAAACAAGCATTAAGTACCTGGGGGTGCAGCTGGATTGTAGGCTTCGCTTTGGCGAACACCTAAAGATCGCAGCTGCCAAAGCCATCCAATGTGGAGCGAATTTGGCCCGGCTTATGCCAAACATTGGTGGACCCAGGGAAGCGAAAAGAAGATTGGTGGCGAGCGTGGTCCATTCGAATCTGCTTTATGCAGTTCCGGTCTGGGCGATTGCCTTGCAAAACCATGCTATCCAGAAGAAGCTGTTCTCGGCGCAGAGACTTGTCGCGCTGAGAATAGTTTCGGCATATAGAACTATCTCGACGAGCGCTGCGCTGGTCCTGGCGAGCGTCCCGCCAATAGATTTATTGGCGGAGGAAAGGAAAGAGACCTTTCAGCTTCGCAAGGAGCTTACCTGCGCAGACCTGCAGGAAATCGCTCGCGCGAAGGAGGCCATCCGCAAGAATGGAAGGCGTAGACTCGTCGAGAAATGGCAGATGAGATGGCATGGTGAGCAGACAGGGAGATGGACCTACCGCCTGATCCCGGAGCTCGCCACCTGGCTGAACAGAAAGCACGGGGAAGTCGGCTTTTACTTGGCGCAAGCGCTCTCGGGCCATGGCTGTTTTAACGCGTACCTGAGGCGCTTTAAGAAGAGAGACGAGGAGACGTGTTGCTACTGCGATTTCCCGGTGGATAACACAGAGCACGCACTCTTCGTCTGCGCAAAATGGGGTGTGGCTAGGGAGGTCCTCGGTCAGGCGGTGGGTTCCGAACTTACTTGGCTGTCCGCGTCGTTCGGGGGTGGGCATCTAGTTTTGTAGGGTTTTTTATGAGGAAAAAAGTTATAAAACTATTTTCCGATAAAATGGAAAAAACCAAAGATATAAGCGAAAAACGTGAAATTTCGTTGAAAAATTTTAAATAATCGTAATTTAAACAATGGCGTCCATCGATCAATTTTTCAGCCTGCTCCAAGAAAACATCGCGCTTTTCACTAAATCGCCTGGACTATAAGATCTAGTTGAGACCAAGTCGATATTTTGGCACTTACTTATCCACACTAGCATTATTGACACATCACTCAATCTAAGGTTTAGTTCAAAAGTTACAAAGGTTTTGGTGAAGCAAATTTTGTCATTTTCAAAACAATGGATAAAAAAAGTTTCGCGTGTTAATCAAATATTTCTGTTGAATAGGAAAAATAACTCTTGAAGTAAAGCAGTAGCTTAATAAGCGTTATGGGGACTGCACCAGCGAAATAAAAAACCATCGACTGGTATGCCGAATTTAAACGCACTCGTACAAACACTGATGACACTGAACGCTATGGTCGCTTAAAATCAGTAGTTGATCAGGAACACATAACAAAAGTCCACAAAATAGTTTTGTGCGATCTTAAATTAAAGTTGCGTGAGATAGCTGACACTTAACCAAAAACATCAACGCGTCGAGGATTCAGCGCGCTATTTGGAGCTTTCCAAGCGAGGTAAAACGACTTTTTGTGTCGGCATGTGATATTCTCCAGATCTGGCCCCCCAGACACTACTAGCTCTTTGTTGACTTAAAAAAAATGACCGGAAATTTATTGATGGATGACAACCGCCTAGTTTACCTCCACCGGGAACTGCTACTGCCGACCCTGGTCAACCTTTAACGAAACTTTAACTTTCTATGTCGTAGGTTGTAATGCTTTGATTGTTTTGCAAACACATCGTTCAGGTTCGTAAGTACGTAGTCGAGAGTGGATCGAATTTGACACATTCTTTTTTGTCATAATTCTAAGCTTCGGGATTTGATACGGGATTCCAGGTGGACGTGTTTTCTTAGGGAGTTAATCGGTTGGAGGTCTCTTACGAGGTTCAGGAAGGCGAGGGAGGACTTGAGGGAAGTATGATACGCGGAGTTATAGGCGAACTGGAATTCAGGAAAGTGTTGATTCCAGTTACTCTAATCTTTCTGGATATATGAAACGATCATTGTCTTCAGGATCCTATTCACTCCTTCAACTGGATTCGCCTGAGGATGATAACAAAGGGTGATGGTATGGACGATATTACATTTTTCGGCCAATCGACGAAAGGTAAAGTTGACGAATTCATTCCCTTTATCCGTGAAAAGCTCCTTGGCGGCCTCCCAGCGATTAAGGACGCGCTATATAATGAAATCTCAGTTTACTTCTCGGCAAGGAATCCATTCACGGCTGTTCAACAACGCAGTGTCCCATTAAACCAGCCGGGCAAAATCGTTAACGTAAGTGTTGGGTAGGTAACGGTACAATTTTTCCTCCAAAATTTTCCAAGCGGGGAATCTTTCGAGAAAAACAGAAACGAGTTGAAATAACCTAACATACCAGGAGGGGGCGGAATCTACGGTAAGGTGGATCCACTCAGGAAGCTGGGACTCGAAGATACGAGAGTGGGCGTCGGGAAATTGATGACAGGAACCTTTTCTGTGGACTATGTCGAAGTCGTATTCCAGTAGGGATAACAACCATCTTGCCAGGTAGCCGGTAGGGGTTTTCAGGTATTATAACCACCGCAGACTACTGTTATCGGTAATTACGGTGAACTTATAAACTTCCGAATAGGGTCGATACTTTTGTATCACCCAGACAATAGCCAGACATTTTTTTCGATGGTTGAATATTTACTTTCGGCACCCGATTGGGTTTGGCTGCTGTAGGAAATGACATTTATGGTTTGCGTAAGTACAGCTCTTAAACCGGTATCACTCGTGTCGGTTTGCAAAACAAAAGGGGTCTCAAAATCAAGGCAAGATAAAACGGGGGCGTTAGATAAGCAAAGCTTGATCTCTTCAAAAGCTGATTGTTATTCTGCATCCCAAACCCAAGTTTTCGCATTTTCAGCAGCCTTGTTAATAGACTCGCCAAAGATGCGAAGTTCAGAATGAATTTGCGATACCAGCTCGCCAGCCCGAGGAATCTACGAAGTTTCTCAATGCTGCACGGTACGGGATACCCTAATATTGATTCTACTTTGTCAGGATCTGCCTGTAGCCCATTCTCGTTAACCATGGAACGGACCGGAGTCGGGAGCATTAACAGCACCAGGTTGAGACAATACATGTCGAGACTTTATTTCTTCTAAGTCCGAACTACACTTTAGAATTAAGTTTTAAAGGTTAACACAAAGATAACGAAGTAGTCTAACGTCGACTGTTGTCGTAGGTCAAGGAAGCTGCCCTGAACTCAACTGTCACTTAGGCGTCTTGAGGCCCTTTTTATAGGGATGGAAAAATGTCGCAGTGTTGTACCCTTCTAATGGTACTGCTTTTCGTAGGCCTCAAGACGTTTTCTAAGTGAGTCTCGGACAAGTATCTTCTAGTGGTGAAAAAATTGAATATTTTTTTTTCACCATTATTATATACGGCTGAGGGCGCGTATAACACTGCTAATCATCTATTACTTGATTATCACCCCGAACTGGGGTGCAAGAGTCCTTTAGTTTTTAGAGGTATTGTTTAATGATTTTATTGCCTTCCTCCGTTATCTGATATAGGAGTAAATTTCGCCTGGTAATAGTATATCGTGCAACAAGGGGAAAAAAGTTTATTTTGCGAGTGTGATGTTTGACGCCTAATGCTTTTCGATATGTAAAGAAAATAGTATGTTAACCGAGTCGGGAACTAGGCTTCGGGACTTGGTTAACAATGTATTATACTATTCTTGTTTATACTTATTTTAGAAAGGTTCATCGACGGGTTTTATAAAGGCAATAAAGATTAAAAAAAGGTGCCAAGAATATAAGTATATACTCAAAATGATTCTGCTTTTCCGGATAATGCATAATGGGTTTTCATTCTGACCTCGATTTAGCGTGGGTTCCAAGTTAATTTTTTGAAATAAAAACACGTATTTTTGATTTGAGATTATTATTGAGGATGATTACTTTATCCAAAAATATTTGTGAGGTTCCGGGCCCAAAAGGCCATTTGTATATCAATGACCAAAGTTGCTTTTCTGTTTGAACTCTTCGCATCTCGAAGGCATGCTCAGAATGATTCTACTTTTCCAAGTAAAAAATAATAGATTTTTCACTGAGGTCCCATTTTCCCGGCGCCCAATGGGGGTCCGATGAAATCCAACTTAATTTTTTAAAATAAAGACATGTATTTTTTATCTTAGGTTATTATTGAGGATGATTTCTCAATCCAAAAATGTTTGTGTGATATGTTTATTTATTAAATACGTCTTTATTTATGCATTTGTTCATCAATAAAAGTTGCTAATTTCTTACAATTATTGAGGTAAATATCTCAGTAATCGTTATCTTAGTTTTAGTAATCGGCACACAAATAATCTTACTTTGTCAAATTTCAAGAGTAAAATGACAATCACTGGTACACTGACGACTACTGGGTCATCTACCTTGCATGCCCTCAATAATAAGCAAAAGTATAAAAGAAAACATTTCACCATTTATATTCGATATCATTCTCGGATCAGTTTTTTTTTCAACTGTAGGAAATCGGCCTTATTGTAGTTCAATTTGATGCCGAAAATGAATTTTAAATGATCCTACAGTTGTTTCTATGTGTTTTGTTTCAACAAAAACATGTATAAAATAAAAAAATTTTAAATCACCTCGATTGGTCGCATCTCCTTAATTTTTTCAGCTAGTTCCTGAAAATTGTTGCTGCAATAAGGTGCCTTGCCAAAAAGACACTCATACATGATGACCCCGACACTCCAGAGGTCGACATGAGCGTCGTATTTGTGTCGCAAAAGTATTTCGGGCGCCATGTAAAGTGGTGACCCACGAATTGTGAATTTTTGCTCGGAGGGTGAAAGAAATTGTGCAAAGCCAAAATCTGAAAGCGAATAAATATTTTTTCTTAATGGAAAAAATTAGTTTTGAGGCTTAAGGTAGTTGTCGTGCCAAAAATCAGTCTCTGGAAAAAGAAGTTTTTCTATGATTTCAAGACGGGAAATTATATCATCAGCCGTGTCATATGTAAGAAAAGACACTCTTTTTAATGAAAAAATTTAAAAATTACGAAAAATAATTTTTTAATAATGTTTTTCGTAATAGGATTTTTCCTTACTATCGCTTCTTACCAATTTTTTAAAATTTTGAATATTTTCCCCGAAACAATAAGCTATGATTTAAGAAACTTCAATCATTTTCAAAAAATTGGTAATAAGCGATAGTAAGGAAAAATGCTATTACAAAAAACATTATTATAAAATTATTTTTCGTAATTTTTAAATTTTTTCATTAAAAAGAGTGTCTTTCCTTACATATGACACGGCTGATAATATAATTTCCAGTCTTGAAATCATAGAAAAACTTCTTTTTCCA
This sequence comes from Diplolepis rosae, assembly GCA_030998225.1. Classification (NCBI taxonomy): domain Eukaryota; kingdom Metazoa; phylum Arthropoda; class Insecta; order Hymenoptera; family Diplolepididae; genus Diplolepis; species Diplolepis rosae. Next base: position 631,740 of record JAPYXD010000137.1, on the reverse strand, counting down.
GAGACTGATTTTTGATACGACAACTACCTTAAACATTATTTAAAGACATGGAATTGAATTTTATGTCTTGAAATACAAGGCAGCATGCAATCAAAATGAAATATTTTACCTCCAACTTTTAAAGTAAGCTTCGGTCTCGCCACTAACAGTAAGTTTTGTGGTTTCAAGTCCATGTGACAAACGTTATTATCACGTAAATATTTCAAAGCTAAGGCAAGTTGCTGTAAGAATTTCTTGCAACAATTTTCTGAGAGTTTATGTTTTTCCTTTATGAAATTTGAGAGGTCTCCACCATTGCAATATTCCATAACGATGTAAATGTGCCTAGAACGTGATTTTTAAATAGCTTATTATAAAAATCTTGGAAGTATTAAGTACATGTTTACAATAAAATTTCAACTGTAATAATAATACGCAGTTAAGACTAATTGTAAGCTAAAACTCTTGAAAGTTTCTCAATGATCACACGTTATGAGAGAATTGCGACACACATCCAAAAATGTCGATGTAACTGCAATGTATACAAAGGATATATAATACAAAATGCAATGGTTCAAAACTACTAAAACGTATTAAGTTACTGCAATACTAAATGCAGTGAAAAATGCAGGAGACAAGAAGTCCAAATCACACTGAATCACCAATTATGGACAAGACGGTTTTCAGATAATCGTCTGTGGGCAAGATATGGTATGCATAGAGAAAAATAGAGGGTCAAAATCTTGTCCCCCTAGACTCTCGTTTCATGTTCGACTTGGCAATCCGCAGAGGGTCAGACTGACTATTAAGATGATGAAGTCAACCATCTGAGATAGTCAAGTTAAACATCTTGTTTTCAATCATGTTGACCTTCTGAGATGATTGAATCGACCATCTGGAATGATCAAATCAATCATCTGAGATAAAACAGGAATGTCAGTATCGGTATCAGTATGGCACAATGCTGTACAGTCCCCGCTCTTTTTCATAAAGGCCGCGGCTAATGGTGTCGACCATCCTATTTTGACGCTCCAGAAATAATCAGTTTCACCATCTAGAAGACTGTCATATAGTTGACCCTCAAATATAGTTAGACTGACCCTCTAGATAATCAGATTGAATCTCCATTATTTTCCTTGTGAGGCAGTATTGTATGTACTGAGTGGTCTGTCCATTTTGCTGTATTGAACGTTCCACTGCATTTGCATATATTTCATATTTATTTTCACAGGCCATGTAACAATTACGTAAGGCTTTTTTAAGCCATATATTTTTATTTTTAATTCAAACAAATAATATTGAAAATCAAAATTTTAACCACAATACGTGAAATAAGAAAAAAACGTAGGAATGCGAAATTGTTCGCTTCAATAAGGTTTAGAAATTTCGTCAATTACAATAATTTACGCGTAGTATCAGATCTGAAAAATTACTTTTTTAAAGGTTATTATCAAAAATACAAAAATCGAAACACCAATTTTTCTAGAAAACTACTGAACCGATTTAAAAAAAAATATGTTGTGGGAATAGTTAGGGAAATCTTAGGAAAAAATTCCAGATGAATTCCGTAAACGATAAGGGGTAGAAAAAAAATTTAATTTTCAAAAAATTGGTTTACTACAATATGTTTCTCGACGAGGGCAACCACTATTTTTTTGTGATAATATACTCAAACTCTGAATAGCAACATATATTTTCCACACAGCAATCATAAAGGTAGTGAACCATAGGTGATATATATTTGATGGCCCTTGAAATACGTGCTATAACATACGAATAGGGGGCCAATACTACTTTTTGCCTACTATTTAGTAAAATAGTCATGGGAATGACTTCAGAAGCAAGGAAATTGTGTTCCGTACGAGTTGAAGCCGAGAGATGTTGCACGGCGTTTCTTTGCTTGTAAACAGCTGCTTCAAAGACAGAATCGGAAGGGTTTTTCACATCGCATTGTGACTAGTGACGAAAAATGGGTCCACTACGATAATCCCAAACGCAGAAAATCATAGGGAATGCCCGGACATGCCTCCACGTCGATGGCCAGACCGAATATTCACGGTGCCAAGGTTATGCTCTGCATTTGGTGGGACCAGCTCGGTGTGGTGTATTATGAGCTGTTGAAACCGAGTGAAACCATCACAGGGGATTGGTAGCGAATGCAATTGATGCGTTTGAGCCGTACATTGAAGGAGGAACGGCCACTGTACCAAGAGAGACACGACAAAATTATTCTCAAGCATGACAATGCTCGGTCACATGTCGCAATACCGGTCAAGACATAGTTGGAAACGCTAAAATGGGAGGTCTTACCCCACCGGCTGTACTCTGCAGACGTTGCTGCTGCCGACTAGCATTTGTTTCGATTGATGGCACACGGCCTGGCTCATCAGCATTTCCTCTCTTATGAAGAAGTCAAAAAATGGATCGATTCGTGGATTACCTCAAAAGACGCATCATTTTTTCGAGATGTTATCCGACAATCACCAGAAAGATGTAAAAAAATTGATAGCTAGCGAAGGACAGTAGTTTGAATCATAAATAGGTAATCACTTTTTAAGAATATAACCTCAAATGGAAAAAAAGCGGCGGAAGCAAAGTTGTACATCTAATGATAAAAACAATTATACTCAAATTACATATCTTAATTTTACTAAATAGTAGGCAGAAAGTAGTATTGGCCTCCTGTTCGTATGTAATAGCACGTATTTTCGGGGCCAAAAAATGTTCATCACACATGCTTCACTATAAAGTACCCTTTTGATTGCTGTGTAGAAAATATATGTTGCTGATCAGAGTTTGAGTATTTTACCACAAAAAGATGGTGATGGCCCTCGTTGAAGAACATATTGTAGTAAACAAATTTTTTGAAAATTAAAAAAAAAATTTCTACCCCTTATCGTTTACGAAATTCATTTGGAATTTTTTCCTAAGATTGCCCTAACTATCCTCATAACATATATTTTTTTCGTTAAAATCGGTTCAGTCGTTTTCCAGAAAAAGTGATGTTTCGTTTTTTGTATTTTCAAGTAATTTTTTATAGCTGATACTGTACGGAAATTATTGTAACGTTAGTAGACACTTGCCAATTATATAAGAGCCGAATTCGCGCTGGGGCTCTTTCCCCATGCTTATTCGGCTAGATCCTTTAGAGGTGCTTGCCAATTAATACAGTTTGATTTGAAAGGCAAGAAAAGCAATTGTTTTATATATTTAAAATATAGTTTTCATTTGAGAAGTTGATATACATGATAAGTGTATGTGATACATTAAACATTGGTTAGAAGTCAATATATTATACAGTCTAAATAAGTTTCTGTTGCATTGCATCTTTGTAAGATTTTAAACATAAATTTTAATGTTTGTATTTTAAGGCAGTTGAGACTAAAGAGTGCTCAAGTGGAATTAACTAATAGTTAGTCTGAATTTTAATACTGTTTGGAAAGCTCGTTACCAATACCCATCTCGTTTATTTTATTCTCTAAGTAAGTACTGGCCAAACTGATAGAGGTTAATAGTATTCAAATAAATTCGGCGTTCTCTATTTTTGTGTATATAGTGTGCTGTTTAATTTTAGTTTAAACGTTACAAAGAGAATAGTATGTAAATAACGAAATATTAGTGTAAACTATTGCGTGACGTTCTCGGATATATTAAAATTCGGTATGCATCACAATGAATTTTTCATAGAACTAAATAAGAGCGAGTATTCTACGAATACTACTACGAATACGAAACTTCTACTCATTTTTTCTGTCATTATCTTATACTAACTTAAAATTTGTATTTTGGAAACAAACCCTTCATCCCAGAAAAAGTCTTTCATCTCGACAATGTGTTTGTGCTTCAAAATTTTCAATAAGTTGATTTCTGTAATAAGGTTGTCGATAGCAGATTTTGAGAGGGTTGACTTATCAACGCATTTTATGGCGATAACTTCACGTGGACCATTCTAAAAATATTAAAAAATTTTATCAGAATTGGAGAAAAATCAGTAGATCAATGTAATTAATAAAATACATCTGAAAAGAGAAAAAGAGCAATATTAGGTGAATAGAATTACTAAAATTGTCTATTATTTTGCTTGATACCTTTGAATGATTTCTTTGAAAGCAAAAAACATAGAAATATTTATCGGAATTTTAGGTCAATTATAAAATTTTCTATCCACTGATGAGCTTAACGATCCTTGCTTGTTCTCATAGCATAGATCCCTAATGGATGTAAATGTTTTATATATAAAATATATGAAATCTTAATAGGATATGATATGATATAATATCATATCTTAATCTTAATATGAAATCTCTTTTTAGAAAGAAGACATCTAATTTTAAGGATCAAAAAAACTTATAGAGCGCTAAGTGCCCGCTCTAACAAAGAACATTAGATAGCTGTCCGTCTTCCATTTAATTTTTTTTTGCATACGAGTGTTATACTGCTTTTGAAACTAACAAGCTGCGTAACAGGCTCGATTACACAGGTCTGCAAAGTTTTGTTGTTGAAAAGCTAAGGGTCGTTTCGGGAGTAATTTTTGACGTTGAATCCGAATACGGAATCAGAATCAACCTATGATGTCAAGATTTTGAGATATTTGAGGTTATGTGCTCGAAAAATGGTGTTTTTCGCTACTTTTGAGGCTATGTACAGGGCGCAAGAAAATTTTTTGGTTTTTTTCTCAAATGTCATCATTTAGCACTACTATTTACCTTGAAAATGAGCTATTAAACAATTACGAGCGATTTTTTTCACAAAGATACGGCCATATCAAGTTTTGACATTTATCCGAACGACCTTATGAGCATTCACATTGACTCTTTGGTGCATACCATTCTGCACTCGAAAATTTATCTTGAAAATTTATCTTGAAAATTTGTGCTTGCGGGTTTTGATTTCTAAGATGATAAATGAATTCATTTCTAAGATGGCGGATTCAAAATGGCGGATCGAAATTTACGAAATTAAACGATTTCGCTCTCTAAAAACTCTTACTTGAGGGTTTCGGAATTGCTGATTACGGAAATGAGATCGCAAGATTGACAATTCCATTTCCGAGATGGCCGGCCGTTTTAAAATGGCGAACTGAAATTTAGGAGGAAAACAATATTGGTCTCTAAAATTCTGTACTTGAGAGTTTTTTGAGTCACTGAGTACGAATGCCTGTGTACAATATGCGAAGTTTTTTCTGTGTATTACGAAGGTCAACTTTCATGAGTGAATTTACTGGTCTAGCATAAACAACCTTGAATTTCTCAGGGTCCGAAAATTCCTATTTTAAGCGTTACCCAGGAACTACGACGTGGACGTAATAGGATTTTGTCCTTTTTGGGGTGCTTTATTAACGTGAGTCCCCTTACCTCTCACTTTCCAGGGTGCTTATTAACGTGAGTCCCCTTGCCTCTCACTTTCCAGGGTGCTTAATTTAAGTAATAAATTTTCGAATGCAGAATGGTACGCACCAAAGAGTCAATGTGAATGCTCATAAGGTTGTTCGGATAAATGTCAAAACTTGATATGGCCGTATCTTTGTGGAAAAAAATCGCTCATGACCGTTCAATAGCTCATTTTGAAGGGAAAGAGTAATGCTAAATAATGAAATTTCAGAAAAAACCAAAAAATTTTCTTGCGCCCTGTACATAACCTCAAAAGTAGCGAAAAACCCCATTTTTCGAGCACATAACCTCAAATATCTCAAAATCTTGACATCATAGGTTGATTCCGATTCCGGATTCTGATTCTACGTCAAAAATTATCCCGGAAACGATCTTTCGTTTTCCAACAACAAATACAAATCCATTATTTGCAGACCTTGTTTATAGATTTATAAAAGCACAACATTATTTTGGATTTTAATAGATGTAAAATGTTTGTAATTGTGCAAACTTGGAATTTTTTAGGCTGTAGAGAAAAGGCTGCTTATTCTATAACATGATTGAAAATTGTAGGATACTTATCATTTCCGTTTTCAAAAAAACTCTGTTTCTAAGAAAAACTTCAACTTTTTACCTTATAAGCCACATTGTTACCTATTATGTTCATTTTAGTTTCGCATCTGAATACTTTCATTCATTAAAAATGTCAATTCATTTTAGAATGTTAGTTAATATATCTTAAGGCAAAACATCCAAATTTAACAAAGCATTCTTATCTGACTCTTAATAGGAAAAGATATTGTATTTCGATTTCACGTTTTAATTATATCCTTTTTTACACTTTCCCAAATTATATTATATGTATGGGTCATTTCATGGGAGATTTACAGTCAAAATTTTTTCTTCGACGAAATATTTTTTTTTGCCTTCTTACTTCGAAAATAATCGACATATTTTTTTTTTTTGATGTGATACTTGAAAATTTCGAGATATAATTTTTTTAAGTTTGGCACTCGGGAAAATTTTTTTTTTCTAACAGCTCACTGTAAAAGCAGTTTTGCACTTAAAATGTGCGACAAAGTACAAGCTTTCAAAAACACGTGCTTCGAGTCCGAGCATGCCTAAACAAGCTTAAGCGTAGTTGCAGCGTGCGAGCTCGCTCGTTGCAACGCGCGGTAGAGATTTTATAAATTAATTACACCTACAGTTTTCATTTTTCCATTCCAAAATTTTGCCTGCATATTGAAAAAGCTCCAACAAAAATTTAGAAACAAAAAAATCGGAAAAAAATGAGTTCCAAATTAAAAAAAAATTCAATTGTTTATAAAAATGTACTATATTGTTATTACAAAAAAACAACGAAATGTGTGCTATAACTTTTTTGAAAGCTTGTACTTTTTCGCGCAAATCAAGTGCAAGGGTTACATTTTATATTCAAAACTGCTTTTACAGTGAGCAATTAGAAAAAAAAAAATTTCCCGAGTGCCAAACTTAAAAAAATTATATCTCGAAATTTTCAAGTATCACATTGAAAAAAAAACGTGTCGATTATTTTCAAATTAAGAAAACAAAAAAAAATATTGCGTCGAAAAAAAATTTGGACTGTAAATCTCCCATGAAATGACACTTTTCGAAAATTCATTACGTTCAAAACAATCAACGCAGAAAAAATCACCAAACCTCTTGAAGTCACCCCCTTTTCTACACACCATCTCAAAAATAGTCAAAAATGAAAAATGTTTTTAAATTTGCATAAGGTAACGGACCCAATACTCGATAACCTAACGGGAAGGGTGGCAAGTTTTACCAGTCTGAAATCTCTTCAGGGCATTTTAAATTGAATGAAAAGTGTGAAACAATTTTTAATAAGTAATCTAGATATTTTTTAAGCTATTGATACATTGAAATATAGAATTTTTTAATATTAATATTTAAAAAAGAAATATTCAAACAAAGACTGCTAAGGCGCAGTAGTCGATAACGACTTTACCCGCCGGAGCAGTTATCGAGAAACCTGAGGGACCCCAATAGTCGATATAAATAATCCGAACTGAAATGAAGTTAGTGATGTCAAAATTACTCTCAAAAAAGATGCCTTGTATTATTGTCAATAAATCTTACTTAATGTTTATTAAATATGTAATAAAATTATTCATAAAAATTATAAATAAACATTTATAATTTCATTTTATTTATAATATTCATTTAAATAAATTATTTATGAATTGAATAAATTACCTATAATAAATTTAAATGAAATATTTATAATTTTCATATAAATAAACAACAAAAAACGAACACTTAAGGAAAATGAACATTTTATACATTTTTAAATATTAAACTCTTTATCAAAATTATTCAAAATGTTAAATTAAAGTGTAATTAATAATTTTATTGTGAATGTTTTTTTTTGTTTTGGTATTTTTGTAGTGCCAAGTGACTTTCTAATTTCCTTTTCTTGCGACAGTAAATTTTCTTTGTCATTTGTTGAAGCTTGTTTTTTTATTGTTTCTTCAGCTATTTTACTTTAAATGCTCTTAATATCATTTTCCACTGATTTTTCATTTTCCTTAAACTGCTCGTTTTTTAGATGAAGGTGTAGTAATTTTTCTTGAGCCTTATACTGTTTAATCTTAAGATCTGATTCTCTGATTTCAGAATGTAGTTTAATTTTTTGTGGCTTAATTTTTTTTAGGTTTTCTTCACATTCTAATTTAATTTTTTTATTTTACATGGTTTTAGATTTCCTATCAGGTTTTGTCCTTTCTTCTTGATCTCTTTGCTTTTTCTTCAAATCCCATAAATTTCTCCAGGCTTCCCCAGTTGTGATAGGGGGATATCTCTCATTGTTTTCATCAGTTTGTTCATCTTTGCTGTCTTTTTTTTTGCTTTGAATTTTGATCAAATTTTGGAAAAAAGAGAAAATCTTTAAACGCAGTTTGAATAATAGACCCCTAGGTAGAACCTAAAACAATATTAGATTTCATGATTATAAATAAAAAATTAATTAATATATATTTAATGTAAAAATACTTCAGACTATACTCACTATTATTCTTGTTCTTTGGTTCCAACTTTTCACAATCTTTGCATGCATCATTAGCCACATGGCCATTATTATAAGAAATTTCAGCAAGTGGAAGAACTGGATTCGATGAAGAATTTTCCAAAGTATATGTAAAAATTATAAAATATAAGCCTTCATTCACATGTAATAAGTAATAAATTAAATGTAATAGTTTGAAAGTATCTTACGTTTAGGAACTGTTTTGGAGCTTTGAAGACTATCCGCATGGGTATTAACAATATCGCATCTACTTGTTTGTCTTGGAACTGAACTACTTGTATGCTTAAACGTAGCCTTATTTACTATCTATACATCTACAGGCTGTTCAGAATCAGTATCACTTTCAAATTCATCCTGTTGACATTTCCACAAGCATTATCATGTACACAATTGATTCGTTTGTATAAAAAAAATGAATATATATAGCATTCTACGTTTACTCAAAAAAATTTTCGGGCATTTTCATGCGATGATTTATTAGTTACAGCCATTGTAAAAAATTGAAAATTTCTATTTGTACGACTGTCATTGATTTTTAACTAAAAAATTATGCATTTTTCAAATAAATCACAAGAAATCTCTTAGTTCAAAAATTTTGCGCAAAACAATGGTATTTCTTATTACAAAATAAAATCCATTATTAATGTGTCACTAGACATAGAATGCTACATACAAACACACACTTTTAACGAGTTTATATACACACATACGAAGCTATATATATATATATATATATTGTGACGTGGTACTTATCCACGCACAATAAATATTATAATTGAATTTAAAGTTTCGACCTCGAGCAGAGAATCATGCCCGAGGCTGTCTGTGACAGTCAAAAGTCAGAGGTCGAGCGTAATGTGCTCGGTGGGCTCCTGACTTTGACTTGTATTCATGTTTTATTTTATATAAAGTATTTTAAATAATCGTTTACCTTAGGGGAGAGGATTGACTCCCCGGGAGCCTATTCCCGACTGCCAGACCAAGGATTCCGATCACTGTCACGTTAGTAGTGAATTAGTCCTTATTTTGATTTTATTTTTCACACGCACGCGAACACCACGAGGTCCACCCGCACGAGATCACCGTCCGCTCGATGGCGATCAAAACTCGCGTCACGGCCGAGGCTTCAGGACGGTGGAAGAGAGGTTACGACACTGCGGCACGACACTACAGCACACCAAGAAGAGGATCCTTGGTGCGTCAGGCGGATGTGAGTTCCGCCTGCTCAAGAACACCAAGGAGAGGAATTCGCCGTCGCTTTGTTGACAGGTTGTCAACAAACTAACCTGCGCGACGAGGTTAATCCCGGTAATCGCCACGTGGCTGTGCTAAAAGTCGGGGTACCTTCGCCACCTGTTGCTCGTGACTATGAACTCAGCGTAAATGTCGGTAATGTCGGTAAGCTTTGTAAGCGCCACCGTCTTCCGGTTTCGCGAGCACGCCAGCGGATCTCGCCATTCTTAATCCATTCTCTGTTCGGCCTTCGAGGTGGAAGGTGTGTCGAAATAATTTTATCCAAGTTTATGTTATTTAATTAAAACAAGAAGGATTGCAATTCGTGGATGCTGGCGAGGGCGTCGACAAATCATAGGTAGATTTTGACCTTTTCTCTGCGTTTTAGTTCACGATTATTGAATAAAAAGAAACTGTAAATTCGGGTGGTGTGCGGAAATAACACCGCGCCACGAGGATTCCGAGGCGGCAGACTCTGGGTCAGCCTCAATATTAATAGAAATTAAATTCAGTGTTCGCGAGGATAATTGATGTGAACCCGCGAGGTCGTGCAAGGGCACGGGTCCTAGCGCCCACAACTTCATAAATTATTATTATCGAACTATTAAGTGTCCTTGCTTGCGAGCAGTGACGCTGCTCCTTACTCCGCGGTATTTCAGTGGTCTCTGTAGCTTCGGTTACGAAGGTCAGGGTGACCCGTCACGAGTGTGCTGATCAATTAATAATATGTTGTAATTAAATATTAATTTTGGTTATTTGAAAGAAAATAACCTTGCGCTCAACTCTGTACACCAGCCGAGTCTAAGGCTAGGTTCGGAAATGGTCTTGTGGTCGGGTTAGGTTACCCGGGGTGCAATGTAATAATTATTTCTGGAAAATAATCTAACATCACCATCCTCAGTTAAATAATCAAAATTTAGGTTACAATATATATATATATATTGGATCTATCACTTAATTCGTGCGTTTTTATTCAAAATTTGAACGTTTATTTAAGGAAAACATGTACAATAGTATTATTCAAAGTATTGCCCATTTGAAGCTATGACATTTTCCCATCATATTCTGGAAATTTGTGGATTCCATCCCAAAAGAACTGCGCCGGCTTGGCGGCCAAAAAGGAATCAAGCCAATTTTTGATATCTTGTTCTGATGTGAACCGTATTCCAGTGAGGGCGTTCTGCATCGACCGGAACAAATGCGATTCAGAAGGATCAAGGTCTGGGCTATTCCGGGCGTTTTTCGGCTATTGTTGTCTTCAAACGGATTAATTGTGTTCGGTAGCGTTCTCCATTGATGGTTTCATCCGGTTTCAGCAGCTTATAATACAGCACACCCTTCTGATCCCACCAAATACAGAGCATTACCTTCGCGCCATGGATATTCGGCTTTGCCGTTGATTTGGCTAGTTGGTCGGGTTTCACATGTGATTTTTGCGCTTGGAGTTGTCGTAATGGATCCATTTTTCATCATCAGTAACAATCCAATGCAAAAATGACTTCTTTTTGTGGCGTTCCAGTAAAATTTCGGACATGCAAAACCGCCTTTCAACGTCTCTCGGCTTGAGTTCATGTGGAACCCAATTTCCTTGCTTTTGAATATATCCAGCTGCTTTTAAACGTTTTGAAATGGCTGCTTGAGTGACTCCCAAAGATTCTGTGAGCTTTCCTTGTGTTTGTCAACAATATTCATCGAGTAATGCTTCCAGTTCTTCAACTTCAAACTTTTTTGGCTGCCTAGGATGGTCTTCGTCTTCTAAGCCAAAATCACCACTTTTAAATCGTGCAAACCACTTTCGGAACGTTCGCTCAACTAAAGCATGTTCACCATAAACTTCCACCAAAATACGATGACCTTCGGCAGCAGTTTTGTTTATACTAATGTAATGAAGAAGAACACCCCGCAAAAACACTTTTTCAGGCACAAAGTTCGACATATTTGAGTGAAAAAAAATGTTGAGAGAGAGTTGAGATCTTGTTGCTAAAAAAATGATGCATAAGAAAAGAATGAAACATCTGGAAGAACACAAGTTTTTTTTTGCATACGATATTTTTTAAAAGGATCTGAACCATTGTTTTTTGTAATAATGAAAAATATTTAAGGTGTCTGAATCCAGAATTAATAATCAAGGGAATCGATTTAATTATTTTTTCGATATTTGATTTAGTGATATCATGAAATATGATTCAAAAATTTCATATATATCAGAAATGACCATGTCATTAAACTTCACTTGGAAACAGGTAATAATAAGTAGTTTACCAAGTATTTAGGCAATCGATAATTGCAAAATTACCGGCCAGCATGAATTCCTTCCAAAAATCAAGCCACCCAGAAAAATCCCGAAATCATACCCCACCTAAGCATCATCGATACAAGTCTATAAAAATGAATCAATTTGAAATGAAAATCGCAGTTACTCGAGCGACCTGGTAATAATCAGAACTACTCGGACAGTAGAGAATGTAATTTTCTCTACTTTTCCCGTCCGCGGTTTGGAACAAGCGCGTCCTATCACCTGGCTAGTTGATCTAGATTCGTATAAAGACCTAACCATGGCCATATATTGGGGATTGCACTTTGACGGACGTACATACTTCTAAAATATTTCCTCCGACGAAAGCCGTTCACGAGGTTGTGGCGCTAAAAAAATTTATAAGTAAAATTTTTTACCACTACGCTTCGCGCTGAAATAGTATTTTGAGTGCGCCGGTGATTGGTTAGCCGTAAGAGTTAACTGTGCGTATACAGCCGGGCGTTGAAAACCTAGCTAGTTAAATACTAAGTAGCTAAGGAAATCTACATCTCGTCGAATCTCAAAACGACGAGAAGTTTATTTCCTTATAACCAGAAATAGGTTTATTGTGAGACAAGAGTGGTGAAGGACAGTCAATTCAAAAGTACTGCCTTCATTCTAGTTCAAAGCTATCAATTTCTTTCTCACCTTAAAACTAAAAGGTTGAAGTAGAGAAAAAGGGCATGTGCGCGAGTGAGTCGCGTAAGGACAAGAGAGGTTCCTTTTTGGAACCACGACAATCTTAACTCAAATTTGGCCCAGACCTCCAGGAACTCATTGTGACCGTGGTCGCAAACTGAGGAGAGGGAAAGGAGGGGACGCCGAGAAGGTGCACACAATCAGAATCACAATCGTGGTAAATAGATTTATTAAAACTTACAAGTCGGTGCGCGACACTCCGAAGCACAGTCTACAGGCACAACGAAAGAGGTAGTCAACTTGTATTGACACGCTGACCTAGATCCAACTACTAGCAGCCGGTAACCGGCGACGGCGCGTCATCGTAGGGCATGCCGGGCCAAGCTCCCCCGAATTCCGGTCGCAGGGCTGTGTCCTCCCGGGGCGCTAGTGTAACTTCGTTACAACCCCCTCCCTCCTGATCGGGTTGTGGTTTATTCCCTATATTTTTTGTATTTTTTGTATTTCTTCTTCGAACTCCAGCCAGATTGGGTCTGTTTCGATGTCTAGTGTAATGTATGTGTCTTCTCCGCTCTGGCTGTTTTCGTTCGCTGGCTTTGTTTTCTTTTCCACCGTAATTTCTATGGTTTTCTTGAATTTTCTACTTATATCCATCCATCCGCCCCTCATATATCTGGTTTTCGCGCTGTTTGGTGTTGTATAGTAGTTTCTGATCCTGTTTGGTGTTTTCTTGCAGAAGGTGTCATGGAATATATATAACTCCTTTGGCACTCTTCTTTCGCAGAACCTGCACTCCCACATCTCGATGTCTTCCATTGCCGTACCTGAAATTAAATAGTTTATCTACTTCTAAACATTTATACTATTATTTTATTGTAAACAAAACGATTTGCTTGACTTTATTTATTTATTTTAATTATTTATACAACGAGAAAAAAAATTTTATTATTTTGATTCTTCTTTGAATTCGGTCGATGTATAAACGAATCGAAACAGAAAAAAAAGAAAATATATTATCTTATTTTGATCCTTTTCCATTAATTTAATGTACATTTTTTATTAATTTTAGTTCTTATTTTCTATGTAAATAATCGTTTTCGTTGAATCGTCAGATTCTGTGTCGCTGTCACTGTCTGTGTCTTTTTCTAATTCTTCAAGTGTTTTTCTTAGTTCTTTTTCTTTTTTTTCGCGTTCTTTCTTCTCCCTCAGTTCTTTCTTTTTTCTTTCTATTCCTTCGTTCCATGTTCTTCTTTCCCTTTCTTCTTTTTCCTCTCTTATTTTTTGGAACATTATCTTTTCTTCTTTCTCTTTTTCTCTTTCTTCTTTCCAGGCCCTCCTTTCCTGCTCTTGATTTTCTTCCCATCGTCTAAGCTCTTCTCTCTGTTTCTTCCATTCTTTATCGCATTTTTCTTGTTCTCTTTTCCTGTCTTCTTCTTTTAGTTCGTTTGTATATATTCTTTGCAGTTTTTCTTTTCTCCATTTTATAAAGTCTTCTTCTTGTCTCTTCTTTTCTTCCCATTCTTTTTTTTCCTCTTCATAGCTTTTTATTCCCATTTTTTCTCTGGTTTCTTTGATTATCTTTAGTATTTCTTCTTGCATTTTCTTTTCTTTTTTCCCTTCGGGCTCTTTTTCTTCCTGTTTCAGTTTTTCCTCTCTATGTATCTTCTTAAACTCATTCTTCAATTCTATTTCTCTTCTTGCTTCCTCTCTTCTTCTTATTTCTTCTTTTCTCTCTTTTTCTTCTTCTGGTGATTCTGGGACAAGCGGGGTCTGGATTAGGTCAAGAAGTCTCGGGCATTTGTGCTTTAAAGCTTCTGCCACTGTTATCTCTCGATAACATTGCTCGCACTTTAGGTTTAGTTTCTGCTCCATCATCTGTTAACATAATTATTTTCGTTGTGTCTCTGTATCGGTTTGTCAATTTACTATTTTATGTGTGTTTCTATTTGTTTACTTAATTTTTTTCTACATATTTTTTAATGTCTTTTATGTTCCAATTGCCAAGTGACTTACCTTTTTTGTTTTTTATTTCGTAAATTGTCGGTGAGATTTTTGTTTTTATGAAAAATGGGCCCTCAAAATTTTTATTTAATTTTTTTGCTATATTGTCTGCTTTATTTGACGTTTTTTCGCTTCTTAGTACCTTTTCCCCTATCTCGTAGCTAATTGGTCTACGTCTTAAGTTATAATATTTTGCCTGTCTTTCATTTGCTAAATCTAAATTTTTCTGTACCTCGTCTTTTATTATTTTCAACCTGTTTAGTCTTTCTACCCATTTCCCTACTTCTTGTGCTTCTATTCCTTCTATGTTTATTAAGTCTTTGTTTAAGGTTTGAATTGGTTCTAATTCCCTTCCAAGGTTTAAGAATGCTGGTGTGAAACCTGTTGACGCATGTTTACTAGTGTTTAACGCGAATTGTAGGTCTTCTAAATTTTCATCCCATTCTCTATGGTCTTTTTCCAGGTATGCTTTAATCGCTGTTTTTATTGATCTGTTACATCTTTCTGTTGGGTTTGATTGTGGGTGGTATCGTGGTGTTTTCGAATGTCGTATTCCGAAGTTTTGCGTTAACTTCACCATGATTTTGTTCACGAATTCTTTGCCGTTGTCTGTAAACAATATTCTTGGTGTTCCCCATTTCGATATGATTCTTCTGTGGAATTCCTTTTCTATTGTTGTTGCTACCTTGTTTTTTACTGGAATTATTTCCACCCATTTGGTGAACATGTCCACGCAAACAAGTATATATTGGTTTTTTGCTTTCGACCTCGGCAGTGGGCCCATTATGTCTGCTGCTACTACTGTCCATGGTTCTTCGATTATTCTTTTTCCCAGTAGTCCTACTTGATTGTTTACTTTTGGTTTAATTCTTTGGCATGTGTCGCATTCTTTTACGTATTTTAATGTTTCTGAATACATACCTGGCCAGAAATAGTTCTCTGCGATTCTTGCATATGTTTTCTCCATGCCCAAATGTCCTGCTTGTTTATTATCGTGGTTCTCTTTCAACACTTGTTCTCTTAATTCCTTTGGTATTGTTAATTTCCATGGACTGTTATCCAGGTTCAAGCTTGATTTTAACGGATCTGGTCTGAAGAAGTAAAGTTGGTCGTTTCTTATTCGCCAGTTTGGGTTTTCTGTTGGTTTTTCCTTTACTTGTTTTAGTTTGTGACTATACCATTCATCGTTGGTTTCTTTGCTTTTCTCTTTTTGTTTTTCTTTTGCCATTGATAACGTGCTTGCTACCGAGTCCAACTTTTCGCCTGTTCTTGATAATGCGTCTGGTGCGTAATTTAGTGAGCCTTTTCTGTATACTATCTCGTAGTCGTATTCGAGTAGTTCCAGTGCCCATCTTGCTAGTCGTCCCGTCGGGTTTTTTAAATTATGCAGCCATTTTAAAGCTATATGGTCTGTTAGTACTTTGAAGGTATATCCTTCTAGGTAAGGTCTGAATTTCCGTATTGCCCATAATACTGCTAAGCATTCCTTTTCTGATGTTGAATATTTTTTTTCTGCTTCGTTGAGGCTTCTGCTTGCGAATGCTATTGCGTGGTTTTCGTTATTTATATTTTGGGTTAAGACAGCTCCTAATCCCGTATCGCTCGCATCGGTTTCAAGTTGAAATGGATGATGAAAGTTTGGGCATGCCAGTATTGGTTTTGTTGTTAGTAATTTTTTTATTTTTTCTAATGCCTGTTCTTGTTCTATGTCCCATTTCCATTCTATTCCTTTCTTTAATAGTGTGTATAAAGGTTCCATTATTTCCGAAAATTTTGGTATGAATCTTCTGTACCATGATGTCATTCCTATAATTCTTTGCAGTTGTTTCACATTTTTTGGTGTTGGGAATTCTAGTATAGGTTTTATTTTGTCTTCGTCCATTAATAGTCCTTTTTCGTTTACTACAAATCCTAAGTATTTCACTTCCGAGCATCCAAATTCGCACTTTTCCAGATTTATTGTTAATCCTGCTTGGTTTATTTTTTCTAGAACTATTTCTAAATTTTTCAAATGTTCTTCGAATTTTTCTGTTACTATAATTATGTCATCGAGGTAGCAGAATACATTAGGTTTTAAGTCTGGTGTTATTATTTTATCCATTAAACGCTGGAACGTAGCTGGAGCGTTTGTTAAACCGAATGGCATTCTTTTAAATTGGTACATTCCTTTTCCTGGTACTGTGAATGCTGTTATTTTTCTTGATTCTTCTTCTAGTGGTATTTGGTGGTATGCTGAGCGGAGATCAATTTTTGATATGTATCTTGCTGACCTCAATGCATCTAAAATTTCTGCCATGATTGGTATTGGGTACAAGTCTTTTTTTGTTATTTTATTTACTTTTCTGAAATCTAAGCAGAATCTATATTTTCCGTTGGGTTTCTTTATCATAACTACCGGGTTTGACCAATCGCTGTCTGAGGGTTCAATTATGTCTTCTTCCAACATTTTATCTATTTCTTCGTACATGTACTCTCTTACTTTGGGTGAGACATGGTAATATCTTTGTTTAATTGGTTCGTGGCCCTGTACGTTTATTTTGTGTTCTGTCATGTGTGTAGGTTCTAGTTTTATTCCTGTTTTGTTAACCTTTCTTTCGATTAATTTTCTTAATTGTTGCTCTTGGTTTTCGTTTAGTTCTATTATCCCCTCGCATTTTTCGTTTTCTGTCTCTTTTCTTTCCCTCGATATTTTTCCATTCTTGCTTTTTTCGTTTCCTTCTCTTTTCAGTTTTAATTTATTTTTTATTTCCTTTTCGGGTTCTTCCTCTATTTCATTTACTATTTGTTTATCTTCACGCTTGGTTTTTGCTTTGACAGCTGTTTGTATTACATTTTCTTTTTCTAAGGGACTAGAACTAGTGGCTTCTTGCCTCTGTTCTTTATTTTCTTTTGGGATTAGACTTCTCTGTCTTACTGGTATTTTAGACCCTTTTGTGTCCCTTTTCTGGACGACTACAGGCCGGGTATGGTTGGTTGAGGTACTAGTGGGTATTTCTCTCCATTGTAAGTTGCTTGTTTTTCTCTGTTCTCCTATTCTTTCCTTTTCGTTTTCTCTTATTTCGTTTTCCTTGGGGTTTGTTTCTATTTTGTATTTTATTTGTGGTTTTTCTGGTAGCCACCAGTTTCTCTTTTCGAAATCTAACTTTAATCCCAGTCTTTCTATCATATCTGTTCCTAAGATTCCTGTGGATTGCAGTTCGGGTACTAATCTAAATAATAAATACTTTTTAATGTGGCCTACCTCAATCGGAATCAGTACTTGTCCCGTTATCTCTAATTTCTGGCCATTTGCAACTATTAATTTGTCGTTGCTTGGTTTTTTGATTTCGTAGTCCGATTTTTCTATCTGTTTAAAGAATTCTTTGCTGATATATGAGTGGGTTGCACCTGTGTCCACTAATACTTTATATTTTGTTTTTTCCCATTTTATTATTATGTGCATTCTTGTTTCGTCTGGTGTGTTGTTTGTTTCGGTTTTCTTTGGCGATCTGATTTGGTATTTCTGCGGGCTACTATTCGCCTCTAGTAGCCTCCGTTTGCGTTTCCCTGACTGTACCAACAGTCGCGTTGCATATGTCCTTTGCCTCCGCAATTATAACATTTTATTAGCTGTTGTGCTGTATTGCTGCTGTTTTCTCCTTTTTGTTCCCTGTACTGGGTGAATTCTCTTGCCTTTGGGTTCAACTCCCATTTATTATTTTCTTGATATCTTCCTTTATTGTTGTCATTTGTTTCCTGTTTGTTCTGTTCCATGTCCTCTAGTTCCTTTCTTTGGTTTTCGTCTCTTAGGTTGTATGTTAGTTCTGGTAATTTGGGGTTCCCTTCTAGCTGTTGTCTGTTGCTGTATCTGGCTATTTGATTTTCCTCTTTCCTAAACCAATTGTTTGGATTTGGGTATCTGTAATTTTGGTTATAGTTAACTCCTACTCTATTTTGAAATTTGTTAATACCTCGGTTTTGTGGGTATGTGTTTTGACTTCTTTGGTTGTTATAGAAATATTTTGTCCCGTTGTTGGCATATCTTGGCTGGAATTGTTGTCTGCTTTGTATGTTGTATAATTCGTATTTACTATTATTTTGTCTTTCATAATTATTTTCATGGCTTTGATTGTTTTGTTGCTCTTGGTTTCTCTCTTGTTCTCTTATATACAATCTGTCATTCCTATTGTTCTCCCATATTTTAATCTCTTGCCCTTTCATTCTTGATTTTGCCATTTCTGCTTCCCATTCGCGTCCTAATATTTCTAATTCTGTAAAATTTTTGAATGAATTTCTTGTAATGTAAATTTTATATTCGAGTCTTAAATTCCCGTAAACTTTTTTTAATTGCCATTCCAAGCTGGGAAGTGGTTCTAATTTCTCGAATAACTGTCTCATTTCTATTATGAAACTGTGAATTTCTTGATTTTTCTTTTGATTACAATATCTTATTTTGTTATGAATTACTTCTAGGTACTTTTCATTCAAATAGACCTGTTTGAATTCTTGTATGAAATTTTCCAAGTTATGCCAATTTCTTTTATTTACTTGGTACCAACATTGAGCTTCTCCTATCAATACGGCGTCTAAATTTTCTAAAGTATCCTCTTCGTTGATTTTGTATCCCCTTTTAAACCTTAATAAATTACTTAAGAAAATTGTTGGGCTGTCATTTGTATTGTTTCCGAATTTGACCGGCCAATTCGACATAATTTGGAAAGGTGTTTGGACCATTCCGAATGGGAAAAGCGATGCTCGCCTTATTTGTAATTCGTTGTCCTGTATGCTTTCGTCGCTTAGGTTGTTATTCTCTCTACTTTGGTTGTCGTATAGTTCGACTTGCGCCTCGTTTTGTTTATTTTCTGGGTTAGTCAATATCTCGCTTCTTATTAATTTTCGGGGAACCGGTGTTGGCAACTTAAACTTATTCTGGTCTTGTTCGTTCTCTTCTGTATTTACTTTTTGTTTTCCTATCACTATCGACTTTTATTTGGTCTACTGTATTGAGGTTAACTATGTTAGGTGATTCTATACTTTTATTGTGTGTTCTTTAAGATTCGTTCCATTTTTTCTTTTAATGACTCTATTTCTAAGGTTAATTCTTCAATTTTTGACTTGTCGTTTTTTTGTTCTTCGTTTTCGATGAGTATTTTTGCTTCTTTCCAAAATTCATTATTTGTTTCTATAAACGAGTCTATTTCGAAAGTCCTATCTTCTTCTTTTCTTTCATTTATTTTGTATATTTCTTGCTTTAATTTATCCTTTTCCCATTTTTCCCTAATTATTTTTTCGATCTCTACCCTCTCTTTATCTAGTTTTTTCGTTTCGCTTCTTCTTATTTCGCGTTCTCTCCAATTCTAATTCCCGAAATTTTATTTTATCTAAATTTAAATTTTCTTCTTCCTCTAATATTCGTCAATAACCTACCGTATTTTCCGTATTAGGAGATAGCATGCCTTTGTAAGTACTGTTTATTATTTCTGTGTCTATGTTGTGTTTCTGTAATATGTCCTTGCTTCGTCCGTCTTTGTCGCGTGGTTTTGAAATTGTCTCTATGCTAGGTATTGTGGCTTTCGGTATTGTGCCTGTTTTGTTGGCATGCTGTCTCTCTCTAATCTCTAATTCTAATTCTACTTCTTTTATTTTATTTTCCGTTATTTCTTCATTTTCACTCTTTTCCCCCCTTAATTCATTCTTTGATACTTTATTTTCCAATTCTATTTCTTTTATTTTTTCATTTTCGATAACTTTATTTTTATTGGCCATTTTTCTATTCTTTTTTACTTTTCCGGACCTTAATCTCATCGACTTATCTTACGTTACTTACTCGTGATGTCTGCTATTCCTTTATTTTATTTTTGTTTTTCACTTAATTTTCACCGCACTGTATTTTTCCTTTGTCACTTGGCAATTTTATTACTTTGTGTTTTTTCTCGGCTGGAGGATTTTCCACTATTTGGCTAAATAGGATTTCGTGGGTTTTTTGGTTGGGCGCCAAGTTTGTGACCGTGGTCGCAAACTGAGGAGAGGGAAAGGAGGGGACGCCGAGAAGGTGCACACAATCAGAATCACAATCGTGGTAACTAGATTTATTAAAACTTACAAGTCGGTGCGCGACACTCCGAAGCACAGTCTACAGGCACAACGAAAGAGGTAGTCAACTTGTATTGACACGCTGACCTAGATCCAACTACTAGCAGCCGGTAACCGGCGACGGCGCGTCATCGTAGGGCATGCCGGGCCAAGCTCCCCCGAATTCCGGTCGCAGGGCTGTGTCCTCCCGGGGAGCTAGTGTAAATTCGTTATATCATCAGCCAGAACGTATTCTCCTTCTTTGCTTTTGCTCCAGGACATCCGGTAGGATTAAGGAACTAGAATAAACATAAGGATGCGGTAATGTACAAAACCCAAACATTGTATCGTTCCCATTGAGATTTATTCCGTTTATCTTTGACTCTACCATAAAAGTGTTCACATCGGTCTGTTGTTTTGCTTTTCTTAAGAATAAATTGTCTTTTTATTTATGTGAATTTTAGCCACTTGACTTAAAATTATTTGGAGCGCCTTTTCCCATTTTCTTCTTTAAAATTCAAAATAATAAGCGTAGGCGCGTATAGAATATATATATATATATATATATATATATATATATATATATATATATATAGTTAAGGGTAATTATTTTTACTTCTGTTTGCATTTTATTTAATTTAATAATAGCCGTACGTAACACACGGTCGTGGATTCGTGCAGAACGGGGTGTATCACCGTCGCGAAAATGTAAATGCCCCGAATACACTTCCGTGAATTATAAGCACGGAGGTTCAATTCCTCCTGGCACATGCAGGATGCACGCTTTCATATTTTTTTCGGCTTATACAAATATTAACATCTGAATATTAGCCATTTTATATTTCACGAATGTATACACGGAGGTTCGATTCCTCCTGGCACATGCAGGATGCACGCTTTCATATTTTTTTCGGCTTATACAAATATTAACATCTGAATATTAGCCATTTTTATATTTCACGAATGTATACACGGAGGTTCGATTCCTCCTAGCACATGCATGATGCATGCTTTCAAATTTTTTTCGGCTTTGTGACGTGGTAAATTTTACCCGTCACTTAAAAAGATATTTTGGTAAACTCACCGGTATGGCAGGTGGGATTATGTCCCGAGGAAAAAGTCGTGTGACGAGAGACCGCACTTCGTTGTTCAGGTAGCGTGAGTTGGTTTCATTACATTTTCCTTTGGCAAGTGCTCCGGAAATACCGGACAATCTATAGCTGATATTGACGTTTATGGCGTCCGTCACATCCACCGAGACCACTTTGCCTCTCTTTCTCTCTTGTACTCGCAAGTGCTTTTCTCTCCTCGATTTATATCTTTGCCTATTTATTTCATTCTCTCTCGTGGGGATTAAAGTATAATTATCAAAGAAAATCGTAGTTAAATTCGGTGTCTCTCGGGTGGTGAACCGGAAACTAGGAAAGTTCCGAATACAATAAAATTACTTCTTGGACATTCTAGCATTTGTGTTACTTTTAGCAAACTTTAGATTGTATAAAGTCTTTCTCATTTCTGTTAAATAAATTTTTTATGCCAAATTTACTTATTAATTAAATTCTGGTTTCTTATTTATTACCCGCTCACTGTTGTGACTTTTAATTGAAATAATTATAAATAAATATAAGGAAAGAGCCCACAAGACAACCCAACTATTATTTTCAGAAGTAGGGAAATTCCCAAAAAATAAGATCGTATACGGTCGGTTGAGAATTAATAAGTATTTTCAATTTTAGATTTCTTAAGAAAAATACTGAAGTGCCAAGATAGCGAAAGAAAGTGGAAAAGAGCCTTGCGACGTTAATTCCGCCGACATTTTTATAAAACGTGAGTTTCTTTCTGAATTCCCAACCGTTGAATAAAGAATTCTACCTCACGAAATTTTCCTCCTTCGTGAAACCCAAAACGTGATTTTGAAATGGGCAGTGAGCAAAAATAGGCCAAAATTGCTTTTTGAAACTTTAAAATTAATAAGTTGGAACAAGAGAAAGTGCGAAATGTTTCTACTAGCCTTCAGAAACGATAAAATTAATAAATTAAAAATTGAAATATGATTTATAAATTATTAATTAATTTACTAATTGTCCTACAAATAGTAAAAATTGATGAAATAAGAATTATGTAAAGTATAAATGTTTCAGCATCAACTATATGCGGATTTAAGTCTTAATGATGAAACTAATTCTTGTACATTTATGATAATACCAAAGTTAAATAAGAATTGTATTTTGGAAATTGATTTTTCTTAACAAATTCAACGGATATTTGAAGAAAAAAAAATTTCTTTTCTTTTTTTTTTCTGTGAAAAAAGGAACGCTTCCACTCTGCTTTGTATCGAGCCCAGGACCTTTCGATTGTATATAGTTCATGATTTATCCGTGGCCAAATTGGCGTAAATAGATTCTGTGAGGAAAGTTTTGTGGAACTTCCGTAGCTCAGATGACAGAGCATTGGACCGGCAATCGAAAGGTCCTGGGCTTGATACCCAGCGGTTACAATTTACCCCAGTTGAACTACATCTGAATAAAAAGCCTAAACGAGCATGGGAAAATTGGTTGAATTTTCCTCAAAATAACTCAAAAATTAACTATGAGAGAAAATTGAAAATGGCCAAGGAGAACATTTCAAGATAAGGGAAAAACAGAGCTTCCTAATTCAATGAAGCTCATCGTTTGATAGCACTAAAAGGAGATTATGTTCTCGTTAAGACTATAAATGAATCCGACCCGAACAGTAAGATTCTCAAAAAGCTTCTCCAAGTTTATGAAGGTCCTTACCAAATTAAAAAACAAATAAGACCTGGAACCTTCATATTGTAGAACCCTAAATCCAAGGACAAAAGAGGGATGTTCCACACCCAAGATTTGAAGATCGACAACAAGAGAGAAGCTGACTCCAAAGAAATAAAAGAAATCGAACCTAACAATGCCGATTAAAAATGAATTCGTCATTTATGCTTATACAGTACCGGTCAGAATTGTCCGGCCACCTGTTTTTCGATAATTGCTTAAATTATCCTAATTGGAATTATGTAAGTGGAAAAAAATTTTCTCTTGATTAAATTTAAAGCTATCAAAATTCTTTATAAAATGAGCCCAGCATGAATTCGTTTTGTTAAATTTTGAAGAAGTTATTGCAGAAATAGTCAACATTTCAATGCTTTCTTAAATTTTAAATAACTTCCAAAATAATCAACATTTTTTAATGTTCTTGGACTAATTTTAAAGCAAAATTTCTAAAAAATCGATCAAAATTCTTGGAATTAATGTGTAATTTTTTTCTTACACACTGCACGAGGTTAAGGTTCAAATAGAAAAGTTGGAAAAATTCCAATATTGCTGTAGCTTAGAAAATTTGATTGATTTGTCTTCAAAGACACATAAAAATACAGAGAGTACGAATACGGTAGAGTTAGCAAGAAAGGACTCTATCAACGTACTTAAAAACGCCCCTTAAAACGCACCGTTAATTAATTTGGAAGATTGGACCTCGTATCCTAATTTTAATGTGAGCACACTATAAATTATGAATAGTTTTTTTACAACATGAAAATAAGTCTATTTATTATAAATTTTGTCAACGAAATAAAAATATATGTTTTGAAATAAAGCAAATGTAAAAATACAAATTAATATACATTTTGTGAAATGCAAAATATTTCAGGAATTGAAGTGTCTTTTGGGCAGTGAATCTAATGCAAAAATAGTGTTTATATCATATGAACACCATGACAAGTTAATCACTGAAGCCACCAGAAAAATTTTGGTGCATACATTCCTTTTCAAGAAAAAGGCGCAATTATTGAAGAATTTTATTGAAGGAAAACCGCTTGATGATTGGATGTACGTAATTTTTTTTAATATGTACAAAATATAATTAAACATCATTTAATAAATGCTTAAGAACGCTAGAAAACAATAATTTTATCGACAGAATTGAAAGTGAAAAATGAACGTTTTCTCTACATCCTTGAATTTTACAATTCCTTTTGCTTTTAAGTTGCAATAACATCCAAATTCACGGTAAATGTTACTATAAAAATTAATTTACAGTCCAGACAAAGAGGAATTCAATTACTTTGCGAACACAATTGCCCGTTTATTTCCATGCGAATTGCCTGAAACTTATTATACTCCATTTCGAGTGGAAAAAAATGAGAGGATACCAGCAGCTGGAAAATTATTAAGCCACTTTGCTTATGTCAAGGGCAACTTAAGAGAGGATCGAATTATAGTGCCGAAGAGTGAATCAAATAAAAAATCGTCTGATACTTCTAAAAATCTGAAAGATCACATAGAGGGTGAGATATTCTTTGGCTACTAAATATAATATGATGCAGTTTTAAAGATTATAATTATTGAGTTATTTATTTCCAGCGACTGATAAAGTCAAGCTTGATTATCTGGAAACTCATTCAGATGATCTTGAAATTGTTAAAACATATTGGACAGATACTCCTAGATGTCGAAGAAACATTTTACTTATCGAAAAGAAAAGCGTTGACGATTATATGGGCATGTTTAAACCTTTGCAAGAGCAAATAGCATGTGACTTGATGTGTGAATTGACATGATATATGAGTGTTTTATTTTCATTATCATACATCACTATTGCTGAGCTTCTTATTCTATATGTATTTCAATATTATCTTACAGGTACAAATAGATTTTGACTTGTTGCACGGTGCAAAAAGCAATTTCCTTTTCAGCAAGTGGGCAATTGTATAGGAATATCTCGTCAAACTTTTGAGAGAAACAACTCTTTCAAACATTGATAAAATCAATCTGGAAGTCTTGCCCACGTTAACTTCTGGTACATAACATAATTTTTTTATCATTTGCTTATAGTATATTTACTTTATTATTATTATTTTTTTGTTATCAAACCTTTGCAGATCGCCAGAGTGCTGTTGTGTTTTATTTATTGCCAAACATAATAACTTCTTCAAACCCAAATAAAGGAAGAAAAAGGAAACGCTAGAGAGATCACAATCAAATATCAAAAAAAAGAAGTGGAAGAAGCTGCGAAAGCGCAGAGTGGGCCAAAAAATAAGGAAAACTCGAAGAATAACGAAAACCAAGACTCCTACATTCTGGTGATTCCTGTAAGAATATTATTTTCTTGTATTACATTTTTGTCGCAAAGCCAAAGCATACAGTATATTTTTATCATTTAATATTACAGACTGAAAATGAAGCGGACGCAAAAGTAGAAGATTTAAAAAGCGTTTTACTTGCTAAAAAATTGACGCTACAACCCGTCATTGTTCTTGTTGGAACTATCGTAAATTTCAGAAAAATTTACGTCGTCATCAATGACAATTGGTACAAATCCATTTCTTTTCTGAAGGCTGTTGACTTGAGCTTCAAGTCCTTTTTTGCGTTTGACTGCAATTATCCTGCTAGTTGTTCAAATATTTGGTTTCTTATTCAATTTGGAATTTACGAAATTCCACTTCCTTTAACAAGTGTTGCCTTAAAAGTAAAGACAATAGCAAAGCAAATTGCTGAAGTCTATAAAAGACATCAAAAATAAGAATCGTTTAAAGTTTTAGTATTTTTCTCGATAAAATTTCCTCTTTTGTTTACGTTTGTTTTGAACTTGTGTGTTTGTAAATATGTTTGGCTGTATTGCCTGTGGTCTTACTTTCGACGATAATAATTTTCTCATACGAAACGTTGAATTATGTCATAAATTCTTGAATAAATTTTCCTGCTCGGAAAATTATTGCTCACAGCATTACGTTTTATTTGAATCTAATAAAAAACATCGTCTCAAAAAACATGCTTCTGTTGTTTCTTCAAAAAATGAACAGCATACCATTATTCCTCAAGAAAGCCTTTCAAATTATGTTTCAAATTTATTTGAAGCTGAACCGATGTTGTTTATAAATTCTCAGGATAGCAACATCTTGCAAAATACGATAAGTATAAGTAGTTCATCAGATGAAGAAGATGAGCTGTTTGAAAATCAATTTGAATTTAACGAAGCTTCAGACGTATCCAGTAGAGATAGTTCAAATCAGTTTACCGAAAAAACACGATTGTTTGTTGCATCTTTGTATAAATATCCCGATATAGCAAGAAAAAGGGCCGATGAAATTATAAGCGAAGTTTCAAAACTATTCGAAGAGAATACGCAGATCATTAATAACGAAATCCAAAGTTTCGTTAAATTATCTGGTAGAGAATCACTAA
Organism: Diplolepis rosae; assembly: GCA_030998225.1. Classification (NCBI taxonomy): domain Eukaryota; kingdom Metazoa; phylum Arthropoda; class Insecta; order Hymenoptera; family Diplolepididae; genus Diplolepis; species Diplolepis rosae. The sequence continues at coordinate 604,908 of JAPYXD010000137.1, read as the reverse complement.
CAATTACAGAAATCAATAATATAATGGATAAATTTCCAGCACCTTTTCAATACTTGAACACAGAGGCAAAAAGATTTACTCATTTCAAGAATTGTGAAACGTTTATTATTCCCGAAAGTGTCAAACTTGGAGAAGTCAAAATGATAGTACAAAGACAAGGAGAAAAAGTATTAAAACATAAAGACATAGTTGCACAATTCATCCCTCTTCGAAATGTTTTGAAACTATTTTTTGAATTGCCAGGAATTCTGGATAAAACACTGAAATATTTAAACGAGGTTCAACAAAATTCGGAAATAATATCAAATGTCGTACAATGTTATCTATGGAAGGAGAAAGTCAAGAATTCTCCTGGTAAAATTCGAATTCCTCTCGAAGGTTATTCAGACGATTATGAGACAAATAATCCACTCGGTAGTCGCAAGGGGGTTAATAAATGTGGAGGCTTTTATCTCAATATTGAAATTTTACCACCAGAAATTCGCTCGAAAGTAGAAAATATCTTTCTATTCATGTTGTTCAATAGTAAGCACCGAGTTCAATTTTCTAATAAAATTGTTTTCATGAAAGTAATTGAAGAATTACAATTTCTACAACAAGAGGGAATAGTGAGAAAAAACAGCTTTATTTTGATTTGATTCTACTTTTGGGCGATAATATAGGATTACATTCTATTCTTGGTTTTGTTGAAAGTTTTTCGGCAAATAAGTTCTGCCGCTTTTGTCTAATTGAACGTAAAAACCTCCACACCATTTTTAATGAACGTGATTGTGTGCTTCGCAACGAAACCAATTATGACATGCTTTTATTAGAAAAAAATGTCTCCATTTCCGGAATCAAAGAGTATTGCGTTTTTAATAAGATTGACAACTTCCATGTCGTGAAGAATTTAACTGTGGACATATAGCATGACTTTTTGGAGGGTATTTTACGTTACGACATAGCTGTTGTACTGTCCCATCTGACGAGATTAATCTGAAACTCGCTGGGTATCAATATGGAGTATCAATATGGATATCAGAAAAAAATTCAGACGATGGTAAAGTTCCAAGCATTTACAAAGTTAATATCTTTGAAGAAGAGAGCAAATTGAATTTAACTCACATTGCCAATCCTGAACATAGAGAAAAAGTAGCACAGTTTTTGAATAATTACAAAGCCGGAAAAGTTCAAGATGTAGGAGTAAAGGTGAGAATTATTTTAAAACATGATGAGCCAGTATCTCAAAGAGCGAGACGCCTGTCAGCCACGGAAAAAAACGAAGCAAACACGATAATAAAAGGTTGGTTAGGAGAAGGTTCCGATTGTACTTTCCAAAAAGAAAAACGGTTCTACTACGCTTTGCGTCGATTATAGATTTCCTGATAAGAAAATAGTGAGAGATTGCTATCCCCACCCACTTATTGAAGACCACTTAGATTCTCTGCAAGGTTCGAGGGTTTTCAGCACCTTAGATTTCGCTAACGGATTCCTTCCCGTCGACATAGAAGAAGGAAGTCGAAAATATACGTCTTTCGTTGTCCCCGACGGGGAATAAGAATTTTTAAAAGCGCCTTTCGGTCTTTGCAACTCGCCGGTTGTATTTCAAAAATATGTGAATGCGATATTTGATAGCAAGAAAAATTGTATTGACATACATGGACGGTTTAATTGTACATTCGATGAATAATGAGACTGATATAGAAAATCTCGGGATTGTTTTAGACAAGGCAAGTCAATTCGTTGTGAAAATTAATTGGAGTAAGTGCCGATTTTTACAAACTAAAATTGAATACCTTGGGCATGTAATCGAGGGTGGAAGTATTAGTCCATCGGAAGAAAAAATTAAGGCAGTTTTTTAAAACACCCACGTGTGTCAAAGAAATTGAAAGTTTTTTGGGTTTAAGCGAGTATTTTCGAAAATACATTCCAGGATTTTCGGTTATTGCATATCCGTTATCCAACTTATTGAGAAACGACGTAAAGTTTAAATTCCAAGTAGAACAAGAATAAGCGTTTCAGACACTTAAAAAATTGTTATGTAGCCAGCCCGTTTTGAAACTGTACAGAGCAGGGGCAGAGACAGAATTGCACACGGATGCAACGTGTCACGGATACGAAGCGATTTTAAGACAGCGAGATAATGATGATAACGCGTTTCGTCCAGTGTACTATGCGAGTGGAAAAACGACACCTGTGAAGGAAAATGTCACCAGCTATGAGCTTAAAGTTCTTGCGATTGTTAAAGCAGTAGAAAAATTCAGAGTTAATCTTTGGGGTATTTAATTTAAGATTGTGAGAATGCGAAAATAGTATTATTGATAGATTGATGAGGGCTCAGCGCGAAGACGAAAGTTTGCGAGGTTTGTTAATAATGGCAGAAAAGAAGATAAAGGATGAATTTTCGATGAAGAATGGCCTTTTGCACAAAATGATTTTGGACAATGATTTTATTGTAGTACCAATGTCAATGCAGTCACAAGTCATCAGACAAGCGCATGAGCGGGGTCATTTTGCGATTAATAAAACTGGAGCAATTCTCAAAAGAGAATACTGGTTCGAAGGCATGTGATCTAAACAGCATTGAAATAGGCGAGGGTCCGCTGGATAATTTTCATGTGGATCACCTCGGTCCCCTTGCATCCACAAAGAAAAATTACAATCACATTTTGGTATGGCTTTATGCGACAAAGTCTACAAGCACCGCCGAAGTCGTTCAACATTTAAAAAAGCAGTCCACAATTTTGGAAATCCTCGACGAATCATTTCAGACAGAGGAACGGCCTTCACGTCGCACGATTCCCAGGAATACTGCAGAGGAAAAGGGATTGTTCATGCACGTATTACCACAGCTATGCCGCGCGGAAATGGTAAAGTTGAGAGGGTCAATAGACCTTCTGACAAAACTAGCAGCGCCAAAACCGGGTGAATGGTTCAAATACTTAGATCTTGCTAAAAAATATCTCAATGCAACGCAAAGTACAGGGCAGGTCAACCTCTAATGTATTGGGAGTCCCCGTAGGGTAGTTCAGGTGCAGGGATATACGTGGCGCTAGTTGTCGGAAGCGGATGGAGTGCGGCAAGGGGAACGGCTTCGTATGAGTTCCGCCATTTTTGTATACTCTTTCTGAGCTACATCGAGCTACATGCCATTGGTAAAACCGTTTCAGAATTAAATAAGACAAAATATTTTATAATTGTTAAAATTTAAATCTAACTGTATGGAAGGAATATAAAAACAATGGAAACTGTTATTAACTACAAAATTATTATCCATAAACATATTTTTATTTATGATCTTTCGGCATCATTAAAGTTTAATAAGAGTGCAAATTCGGAACGGCACACAAATATTCACAATCGTTCGAAATTAAATACACACATATAATATGTTTTTATTAATCTTCATATTCCTTTCATATAGTAAAATAGATTTAAATTGTAACAATAATAAAATATTTTGTCTTATTTAATAAAAAAAAAGGTCGTAATCGGTATCATTTACGGCAGCGAAAACCCAAACCGCACAATGACATCGGCAGATCACATGAAACCATGGATCAAAAATTTCAACGACGAATCGTCAGATTCTAATAACAACATCTGAGGTCAGATGATCTCACAGGATGGCCGAGTATAGGATCAGGAAATGCGATTGTAATTCTAAAAGTCTTTCTGATTCGAGGAGTTACTTTGATTCTGGAAATTCAGGCGGCGAGCTTCGGTTCTCAGAATCTACGGCGGCCGAGCGACAAAATGTTCGAGTTTCGAAAATATATATCAGTCTGGCGACACCGCTGTAACTGTTACGTACGGCTATCACCAATTAAATAAAATCAAAATCAAAAAGTAAATATCATTACCTTCAATATATTCCATTAATAAGTAGGAGTACGCGGAGGTCGTCCAAACTGTCGAATTTAGTTAATATAAATATTAACTAAATTCGTTTATTACTATGTGGGGTCGTTGGTCTTCAACTCTCGGACTGAGAGTGTATTCTACACGCGCCTACGCTTATTATTTAGGAATTTTGAAGAAGAAAATTGGAAAAGGCGCTCCAAATAATTTTAAGTCAAGTGGCTAAAATTCACATAAATAAAAAGACAATTTATTCTTAAGAAAAGAAAAACAACAGACCGATGTGAACACTTTTATGGTAGAGTCAAAGAAAAACGGAATAAATCTCAATGGGAACGATACAATGTTTGGGTTTTGTACATTACCGCATCCTTATGTTTATTCTAGTTCCTTAATCCTACCGGATGTCCTGGAGCAAAAGCAAAGAAGGAGAATAAGTTCTGGCTGCTGAGGTCCTGGAGGTCTGGGCCAAATTTGAGTTAAGATTGTCGTGGTTCCAAAAAAGAACCACTCTTGTCCTTACCCGACTCACTCGCGCACACACCCTTTTTCTTTGGTTGGACCTTATAGTTTTAAGTTGAAAAAGAGGTGCATGGCTTTTAACTAGAAGGGAGACAGTACCACCGTCGAGCTTCTATATAATAAAAACCCGAACTTAGTAGTGAGAGTATTTTTGAATACTCTCAGTGTCACTATCCCGCGTTTGGCTTCCGTCGGAGAGGATTTTAGAAGTATTTATGTCCGCCCAAGTACAATCCCCAATTTGTGGCCTTGGCTAAGTCTTTTCACGAATCTAAGTCAACTATGCAGGTGATAGGACGTACTTGTTCCGAAACGCGGACGGGCAAAGTATAGAAAAGTATATTCTCTACTGTCCGAGTAGTTCTGGTTAGTAACAGGTTGCTCGAGTAACTGCGAATTTGATTGAATTTAGATTTGCCTCGAAGACTTGTATCGATGATGCTTAGGTGGGGTATGATTTCGAGATTTTTCTGGGTGGCATGATTTTTGGAAGGAGTTCATGCTGATCGGTAATTTTGCAATTACCGATTGCCTAAATAGCTGGTG